>JAESUZ010000468.1:192500-572500 GCA_017311185.1 Proteles cristata cristata | reverse complement strand
CCTGAGTCTACATATCCCACTGGCTCCTTCCTTAAATATTGCTCTTTTCCTTTACCAACATACCCCTCCATTTTCATTTTATTCCATTACCTCATCCCCAAAGCCTACCACTGGCCTCTGCTGTGATCAGTTTCTTCACTAACAGGTTGACTCAGGTAATGTCTGACTCATCCCAAGATCATGGGTCTAGGTCACATAGTGTGATTCGGACTGAGCTGGGGGCCGTTCTGACATGTGGTTCCCCAGGCAGCTCAGACAGCCGGTGCAGCACAAGAATGGTCCTAAAATCAACAGATATGCTGATGCTCACGAGAATGTTTGAAGACACACTCTTTCTGCTGCTCATGTGATTGAACTTGGTATCACACCACCCTTTTCCCCAAGGGTGTCCTTTTCCTACCCAGAAACAGTAAATGAGAGGAGCCCTGAGAGATCATAGAAACTTGTGGGTGTAACAGATATACACTCCATGCTGTGTAACAACATGACTTAAAGATTAAGGGGTTTCCCCAAAATGATGATTTTCTTTTCACTTCTGTTTATCAGATATTTCTACAATATGAGAATTGAATAATCATCCAAGATCTTTCTGAATCTCCCTTGTCATAGGTGGTGTCAGAAAGTGGTGGAAAAATTTTATTTTAGGGAGAGATTATTGATATAGTATCTGTTGAATCTGTTTGGGCTGACCGGAAGTGGGACATTCTCTCAAGCAAAATAAAATCTGCAAAGCAGAAGGGCATCCCTCACTCATGTTCTGATGAGGTTGTTGGCATGTGGAATGAACTGTCTGCCCAATCGTCAGCCTCACCTGCCATCATCTTTCTGTCTAACACAGACTCAAATTTGTTCATCTTTCATGTGCTTGGTCCTTCGAGATTCAGAAGGAAACAATGATTCTTTTCTTAAGGAGAGCCAATCATCACGATCTCATTCCAGCTGTGGCCAATTCAGGCTCATCCATATGATACAATCCACCGCCATTACCGGTCTGCGGGGGTAGGAGCATGGTTGGAAGATTTATTTTCCTCCTAAAAGGGGGAGATAAGCAGGGGCCTTCTATTCTTATGCTTTGGATATTTGGGATTTTCTGTCTGCCTGTGTTACCCTGAGCTGCTCGAGTTGTCCTGGAACCAGCTCCATGACCTGAGGATGTCAGAGCAGAAGGGCGAGAAGAGGCTGGGTTCTCAATGCCGTGCTGACATCACTCTGCCTCTGAGCTCTTTGTTTGACCTAATAGTAAATATCACTGTTACTTAAGACACTCTTCGTTGCTTCTTCTGTTATTTGTAGCCAAAAGCATCCTAAAAGGTGTGGATTTAGAGACACAACAGGAAAAATGGAGGCTGAGAAATAAAGAACGGGAGGAGGAAGCTTTCAAGTACAAACTGATAGAGGCTTTTGAAGCACGGAGAGTAATGGGCAAGAAAATGAGAGTGAGCTGAGAATGGGGGAGACTGTGAAATCTCCAAGCAGTGCCCTGGACACCTCTCCCGGGTCGGCTGGCCCTCCACTCCCTCAGAGCTGCTGCAGAGGTTTCTGCAAAAGGAGGCAGGCAGGATTCTTGATCTCATCTAGGAGATGGGTGATACATAAAGACTTGCAACTGTTGTCAACGCTGAAAACAAATTGCATGCTTCCAATTTGTAAGTATTAGTGCAGGGAATTTCCACATAATGAAAAAAAGCTCATTAGAATAAAATGGTAGATTGGAAGGAGAAAAATAGTGCTCTATTTGTAATTGGTTCAGGCAAACTTTGTGGAGGAGATAAATTTCCAAAAGCTCCCAGGAGAAAAAGTACCCCTTCCTCATTCACCACCTACTCATCTGTTTTAGATTATAAACTCCTGGAAGGTGAGCAAGTGTTTTTTGCTATTAGTTTCATGTAGCACCCAAGTAAAGGATAGTAGCAGAGGCCGCTATTTCTGAATGCCGTCCTTCTTTTCTGTTTACTGATGACGACTTGGCCAAATTGCTATCGAGTTCTGGCTTTTCCACATTTACTTACCCTGTTCTGATAAGACCTTGCTGCTCTTAGACAAGGTAAGCAATGAGTATCCCATGACTATAAGACACTGGTCCTGACTAACTGTGCACTATTTGAGACTTAACTTATTAACTCTTAAAACTCACAGTACTTGTTGAGAAAACCCCTGGGGTTTCCCAAGAGGCATAGGCAACAAGCATTGAGCAGGGCACGGAACTAGAGGGTTTGCAGTAGCTCTTCTGAGAGCCGTAGGACTCGGTGCAAAAGGTGTTCGCAAGTGGGGCTTCAGCCCATGGACGTTCAGCAGCCTGGGGGAAAGTGCTCTACTGACTCCTGGTATTTATAAGAGACCGAATTTAAATCCAGAGTCACTGCAAGAGGAGTACCATCTTATAATACCTTTGGACATGGGCAAGTACTATAAATGCAGAAAATATTACTATTATTTCATCCCCGTCTCCTCTAATTTTTCCTATCCATAGCCGGTGTGCTAATGATCTCTTTCCTATAATTTTACATAGAGAACCTAATTAGGAAATGCCTGAGGTTTCTAGTCATTGCGTGGCTTCTAAAAATACAGCCAATGTAATAAAACAAAGGGCATTCTTCCTCTCTAGTCTCTCTACTAGAATGTGTTGAATCCAGGAGAAACCCTGGAAAGTTTTGTCTAAGACAGAATGAACTCCCCCCTTCCCGGGAGATGGGCATGGAGGAGGGCACTTGTGGGGGATGAGCACTGGGTGTTATATGGAAACCAACTTGACAATAAACTATTTTTAAAAAAAAAAAGAATGAACTACCATATTTTCTTTAGAAATTGAGGGCAGAACAGTGGTTACATTTTATATTTAAATATTTTAAGCCAGTCCTAAAATCCTACTACTTCCATATGCTATGTGATTTTCCACCAACAAAACCCTATATGATCTCATAAGACAATGTTACAGAGGAAATGTGTTGTCCTGGAATGAGAAAATGTGCCTTCCTGCCCCACCTCTGACCCTTTTCCTCTGTGTGACCACGGACAAGTCATTTAAACTCTTAGCACTGCATGAACTCACAATCGTAAATCTGCTTGGTGAGAAAGGTTACTTGTCTTTTCTCCTCCTTAGAACTAAGTGGAATTTAACACAAAGGACTGGCCTGGAAAGAAATCGATTGCGGGTCTTCTTTCCCTACCACCCAAGGATTGTGTAAGATCCCTTACCAGTGCTTGGCCCCTGGTTTACCCGTGAGAGGTGCAGTGGCCACGCCAATGTGGATGTGTCCCTTTGAAAAGACTTCTTTGGCTGCTTCTGTGTACATTGCAGACCCAAGACTCTGAGAACTTTGAGGAACCCAGTGTTCAGAGCCTAGCTACCCCGACCCTGAGTTCTCACCCCTTCCTGGAGTGATACCAGGAACTCAGAAAATTAACACTCTATGGCCATGCCACTCTGAACTCCCTCCCAGGCTTGGGGAAATATTCTCCTATTCTTCCCTAGCTTCTACCAAAGGCTTTATCTCTCTCTCCCCTTTCCCTTGTGCATGGTGTTTTCAGAAGACTCGGGACAAGGGTCCTCTACGTAATTTAGTTTTGCATCACTCAAGTTCCCTTTCTCTGCTACAAAGAAAATACAACAAGGGCAGGGATCTTGAACTTTAAATAGTATCTAACATAAAATAGTGTTCAATCAGTAAGTATTGCAAAAAATGAAGGAATGAATGAAAAATCCTGGCAACCTAGGGCAGTAATACCTCAAGGGATAGTGGAACAACAATGTGTGTGTGTGTGTATAAAATATGTTGATATATTATAGCAATATATATTTTAGACTGAATTACACACCTGTGTCCCTTGACCAGTATTTGGCACATGTCACTGGTTTGCTAGGTGCGGTGAATGAAGGTTCTCAGATGGAATTTGCTAGTTGAATACATTTTTTTGTTTATTTATTTTTGAATGTGAGAGAAAGACAGAGCATGAGCAGTGGAGGGGAAGAGAGAGAGGGAGACACAGAACCTGAAGCAGGTTCCAGGCTCTGAGCTGTCAACACAGAGGCTGATATGGGGCTCAAACTCATGGACCACAAGATTGTGACCTGAGCCAAGTCCCGCCACTTAACCGACTGAGCCACCAGGTGCCCCAAGTTGAAGATACTTTAATCATCAAAATCATCATTGTTGAATCATCAGACCAAAGCAAAATTTGAGGAAAGGGTTGTTATTTCCGTCTCACGGATGGGCAAACAGAGGCTAGGAGAAGCAAACCACTTTCTCATAGTAGCTGTTACAGTTGGGGAAAGGGCCAGAATTGATGCCAGGCCAATGTTCTTTCTACCACTCCCTGATCTATTTGGAAACAACTGAAAAAGCTCACTATCGCTCCTTGCCTAAAGGACACAGAATTGTATCAGACTTTCCAGCTGAGCACAAACCAAAGGAAATGCATGAGATACTTAAGCTATGAAAAAATTCCAAATTTTCTCCAAATCTTGTTCTGACAACGACTACATAAGTACATATGATATGCTTAATGGAATTTAAAATGTGTTTCTCAAATTTCAATACCAAATCCAAAGGAACACAGATTATATACAAACATGAGTATTTGTAGCATTTCTACTCTCCCATATTTCCAAGTATGATTTTTATTGTTTGTTATGTATTAAACTTTTTGAATACCCAAGTGGTTTGTAAAAGCTTTTATTAAAAATCCCAACTTTTGGATGGATAGCCAAATTGAATCTGAACCCTGAAACAGCTGAGCCAAACGATGAGTTATTTTCTCGCGCAATCTCATCGAAGATACAGGGAGTTGTATTTTGTAGAAGGCAATTTTAGTGAAATGCTCAGGACCCACCATTCTTTAATTATCTTGACATTGTCCTGCCGGAAGGGAAATGATTAGGAACAGAGGAAGAAGAGAGAGAAGGAAAATGGTTGGGAGGAAAATTGAATAAGAAAAGAAACTGCTTCTAATTCTTTCTGGAGGTAATCTAGGTATGAATAATAAATGAATGAACAATCAAGAAAAAGAGGAGATAAGGGTGCAATGGGACAAAAGCTGAGGTACTGGGGCCAGAGTCAAGCAGCGAGGCTGTGAGCAGGAGATTGCTTCAGAGATCCCCATCGCTGAGCCCAAGAGAAGTCGGGAGATCTGCAGATTCCCTTCATTTCCCCCACATTCCTGGATCATCCTCTAGAAAAAGAGAGGAAGAGGGAGGAGTGGATGGGTGTGAATGAAAGAAATAAGAATAAAAGGTGGGAGGGTATTTAGAGACCCGAGTTTCACACCTGTGTCATCCCCATGCACACTCTGCTTCCAGCAAGTGTTTCAGGACAGCAGTTTTCAAGTTCCAACAGAGTGGGTATGGGCTGCCATTTAGAATGCTTTTTTACCACCGATTCATTGTTCTGGTGAGAAAAAATAATGTGAATGGATAAACCTCCATGTATCCACGTTTCTCAGACCATCAAGTCAAGATGTACAGAATGCCCTTGCTAGTTCTCTTAACCAGACTCATCAATGTGCCTTCACGGAGGCTTCTGTCACCACCCGTACTCTCCATGAATACCTGACCAGTGGTGTCTCCTCCCGCGTGGTGAGTCTCCATTCCATCACTCTATGTCTCCTGGCCAAGCACGTGATTTCTAAGAATTATGTGCATGGGCTGTTGTTTTGTTAGTTTTCAGTATATTTCTCATGTTAGACTGTAAGATTGATGAGAACAGAGCCACACACACTTCTCATGAATGTCACCCCCCTGCCTAGCACAATACCTGGTATGTATTCACCATGAATCAGGTACGTGTTCTGTGAATTTTGGCCATGATCGGGACCGATAGTAATGGAAGAAAAAGATCACGTCTAAAAATAAAAGAGCTCTTTTCTCTTTTTGAGTTGGTATTATTACCAACACACACAATGGCAAAAAGAAGGGGCTGGGTCTTTCTCACCTTCCTACCCCTGTGCCCAGATCAGAGGGCACTCAAAGCATGGTACAGAAAAAGGGAAGAGAATGATAGGAGGAAGAAAGGGAGCGTGAGGTGGGGGAGAGGGGCAGAGCAAAAAAGAATAAAAGTTTCAGGTGATTAGGTAAGGAGATACAGCCAAAATAATGATGGGGAAAATCAGAGATAGCAGCCTAAAACAAAACAAAACAAAACAAAAGCAAACACTTGGACTTCTGGTCAGACTCCCCGCCTCACCTCTGCCCCCCCAACATGTGGACGTACTGAATGAGCAATAACATGAGCGACTGCAAAACTCAGCAAATCACAGGAATGTGGAGGGAATCTGTAACAGGATAATAAACCTGAGCTAATGCTCAAAGTCCCAGGGGGTCAGGGTTCTGTGAACTTGGCCCTAGAACTTTAGGTACCTCTGTGGAGAAGATACCCACTACTACGGGCCCCTCGAGCAGAGGAAGAGAGTCCTCTGAAAGAGTCTTCCCATCCATCTCGAGCTGGCATTGTGGAAAATCCCTCACCAGCCCAGAGACTCAGCATAAGGTCTGAAAGCATCAGGAGTGAGAAATCACAACCATAAACTTCTGCTGTGCTTGGCGGTGGAGCCTGGTTTTGCATGGCTTGCACGGGCAGGTGGCGGGGGTCTGCTGGCCAGGAAACTGACATGAAACCTGGTCTGAAATGAATGACATCTATAGGGCTCTGGAAGAGGCGAATCCAAACCCCATTGAGGAGATGACGCTGCACACCCAGGGCACACAAGATCTTGTGGGAAACAGGATGGTGAAGACGGGCTCCTGGTCAACAGGAACACAGGAGGACAGAAACGATGTCAGGGATGATCAACGATGACACACGAGAGAGTTCACACCCAGGAACAACAGGGAGTCAACTTTAAAAGTATAAGTTTAAAAATCTCAATAAACTAAAGGAAGGGCTAGGTTTAAAATTCTCAATCAAATAAAGGAAGGAGTGTGAATTAAAAACACAACATTAAGATAAAAAGCAATTAGAAAAGTACTAACAAAGGGTAGTCATTGAAAAATTTAGAAACGTAACCTGCAGATTAAATGGTAATATCAGCCTATTCTCATATAAGTATTGTCTCAGCATAGATATCTATCCAAATTTATGTAGTCCTCATACCAAGCCTCTGAGATTGATATATCCCAGTTTGTAACTACTTTCCATATGAAGAAAGTGAGACACAGAAGTGATGTGACTCACCTAAGCTCACACCAAGTAAGCAAGGAGTTCATGATTCACAGTCAGAAGGCTCTGTCAAGTCTCAGCTCTACACCGGCAGGCGTTACCACCTCTCTTGAGATATTAGAGTAGAATAGAGAGCTGATGGGAGAAATTAGAACTTGCGAACTGAGCAAAAGAGCTAGACCTGACGCAGGACGCAGCCAAGCAAGATGCAGAAATAGAAACGAGAAGGAGAGCGACACAGAGAACACCACGGGAAGGTCCATTAAGTTCGGGAGCTCCAAGCAGACGCCGGAGAAGAGGAAGGAAAGGCAATATCAGAAGGCTTAACGGGTTCGGACTGACCAACAGAACTCATGAATATTCCTGTTGAGAAATTAGAAGTAGCCCAAGCAGGGTAAAGAAGTCTGCACCTAGATGCACCGTAGTGCAATTTCAAACATCAAAGTTCAAGAAGATATCTTAAAAACAACTGGGGATAAAAAAAAAAAAAAACAAAAAAAACAGAATACCGTCAAAGAGCAAATCAAATTCACAGAACATGAATGTGCTACAATATATGTCAGAAGAAAATGGGACCGTAGTTTTTAAAAGTGCAGGTAGAAAACTCTGCCGTGCCATTCTGTGCCTAGTTAAATATTAAAAATAGGGATATAAAGTCTTACATATGGGGCGCTTGGGTGGCTCAGTCGGTTAAGTGTCCGACTTCGGCTCAGGTCATGATCTCACGGTTCGTGGGTTCGAGCCCCGTGTCGGGCTCTGTGCTGACTGCCAGCTCAGAGCCTGGAGCCTGTCTCAGAGTCTGTGACTCCCTCTCTCTCTGACCCTCCCCTCCTCACGCTGTCTCTCTCTCTCTCCTAGAAATAAATAAAACATTAAAAAAAAATAAAGTCTTACATATAATTGACGACAAAGCATTCTCACACATGCAAAGACTAGAAGATTCTTCCGCTCAGGCACTCACAGAAAGAACTACGGCAGGATGAACTTCAGATGGCCTCCAAACAATGAAGAGACACACATCCGACGGATGCATCGGTAAGCATTTTGGCTAATCTGTAGAAGGTATTGACAGCAGAAAATAACATCTACTTTGGCAAAGTAAAAATAGGGCAACTAAAACACTGAAAACATAAATGCGAAAGACACAAGTGGCATCCAAGACTTAAAGCTTCCTCGATTTCCTGATCTTGTTCAGGGAAGGAGAGAGAAGTAATTAAGTGTAAATTCCAATAACTCAATTTCATTTCTAATGTTTTATTGCTTAAAATAGATCTGGGGCCAAAAAAATGACAAATTTTTAGCATTTGCTAGTGCTCGTTATATTGCATTATGGGTGTTTGTTATATTGCCTCCGTACTCTTTTCTTTTTTGAATTTTCTGTAATTAAAAAAAAAATCCTTTTCACATTAACTGAAAGGCAAATTAAGTCTTCTAGACAATTATTTCACACCTTCCTCTCCCCACAAACTTTCAACACCTCCTCCCCCTTCTCCCTCGCGGCTGATGACCTTGTTTCTCATTCCACTGAGAACAGGGAAATGATCAGAAGGGCATTCCACAGACCCCCCGCCGCCTCCACACCGCCAGCCGCTGCGGCTCCTTGCTGGGCAGATGCGGGCCGCTTGCCCGGGTAAAGCCTGCCCCTCTGCCGATGAACGGACTGTGTGTTCTCGAGTCTTCCCGCCACAGCACCCGGCGCCTGGCCCCTCACTCTTCTGCATCGTCCCCAAAACACACACCTGTGCTGTTATTTCTCCATGAAAAGCAAGAGCAAAATGAACTTTCTCGCGCTCGCACATTCGCACCCTCTAGGGCTCCATTTCTCTTCTGCCTTTTGCACCAAAACTTGAGATAGTTGTCCCAGCCGCCACCCCTCCTCAGCCTCCTCCCATTGCCATTAAACACAGCTCAGCACACCCCTGGTCGCCACCCCCACACTGTCCCTGCTGTCCGCGTGCTCAGTGATGACGTCCACCTGGAGAAATCTAAAACTCCACCTCCGTCCTCACTGAACATGAGTCCGTGCCACATCCCTCTCCCGGATGCTGGTGGCTGCAGGCAATGCTTCCAGTGGCTTCGGACAATCCATGGTGCAGCTATAGACACGTCACCTCAATCTCTGTCTCCATCAACACGTCCCCTATTCCCCCTCCTCCTCTGTGTATCTTCCTCTCCTCTAACAAGGAGACCAGTAATAGCTTGTTGCTGCCCTATTCCAACCTACCGCGCATCTTACATCCGCAAAGACCCCGTTTCCAAATTAGATCACATTCAAGGTACTGGGGTTAGGACCTGACCGTGTCTTTTGGGGACACAATTCAACTCACAGCATATGTCTACTGGATATTTTAAATTTAACTTGTCCAAACTGAGACTCTGGTCTTCCAATTCAAATGTATTCTACTGGCAATCTCTCACTTTTAATGTCCAGCCTACTTACCAGTTATGCAAAAATCTTGTAGTCATCTTTGATTTCTCTCTTTTCTCATGTCCCTTGTCCAATCTCTAAAGACGCCCCACTGACACACAGCCACACACCCACATACACACTGTATCTGACCCTTTCTCACCACCTCCCGTTACTACCTTAGTTCAAGACACAGTGCTTGTTAGTTATTACAACTCATTTGACTGTGCTCCTGAGCTGTGGTGTATATGAGCAGGCTCCTAATGGCCAATCCCCACTCCCTGTAATTTTTCACTTTTACAAACAGCCTTGCAATATTTTTGTGCCCTAAAGCAAAATTATTTCCTTCAAGTCAGATCCTAGAGGTGGGGTTGCAGAGTCAAAGGTAGCATATTTTACAGTTTGTTTTATCTTGCACATCTTCAGAAAGGCTGTGAGAACTGGTCCCTTTTCAGTGATCAGCGATTCATAGCTAAGATAAGCTTGTTTTTGCTTTGTAATACAGACCTCAATTTTTGAGAAAAGTCAAGCCATTTGCTTCTTCTATTTACCTTGAACTAATATTTATTGTGCGTGTATGCACAGGCACCAGGCGCTGCTGTAGATATGAAACCCTGCCTTCCTGGAGCTTCAAGTCTAGCTGGGAAGACAGTCGATAACTAACACGCCCGGTAAGCACATGAATCGTGTAGTGTATTAGAAGGTGACACATACTGTGGTCAGAAGCAGGGAGATGCCGGTGGCAGTTTGAGACAAGAAGGTCAGGACCCATCTCATGGGGAAGCTGGAAACTGGACACAGGCCTTGGGGACCGTGTCCCCAGACAAAGGGAGCATCAAGACAAGGCACTTATTCATGTAGAGTAAGTAGAAGTCCATGCAAGAGGCAGGGAGTTGGGGAGGGGAGAAGAATCTGTATTTCAACCCAAATCTAATGAGTACAATGGCATAAAAACTTTCCTGCTCTCCTGCAGGTTATCTGTGCCCCCTAACTCCATTTTTGAGTTGGTCAAAGGAAGAAATAGTGTGTAATATGAAAGAAGTTTCCCAAATCATGTGCACTCAGCACTGAGGAAGTGCAAGGATTCTCCGTTGTCTTGCTACCTGGTTGCCATGAACCAGAACTTCCCTGCGGACATCTCCGCTTCCTGTCGTAAGTGTGGACATGGCTGCAAACCCAAGGAAGCTCTCATCTTCCAACACATGACCCCACAGTCCCCGTTTGTCACCTCAAGCCCACCCTTTTAAACTCACATTCTCCTCCCCACACGCTAACCCACCCCTCTGCACACGCCCACATACTTTACCACACCACACACACATGTGTACGCTCACGCACACACACACACACACACACATGCTGTTTCTGAGTGAGGCATGGCCGTATGCCTGCCTTCGGTCTTTGTAGTTCGTGTATTGCCACTTGCAAGGAAAGCTTCCTCTGTGAAGCAGCAGATTCCCAAAGATGCCCCCAGAATTAGCCGCCTTCTTAACACATCATGTGATGCTGTAACCAGGTGCCTGCCCTGGTAGATAGACTGTGTGCTCTTCCGATTCCTGTTACCCTCTCAGCATTAGCAGTCCCTGCCACACCACAGTGGCTTGACCGAATGAGATGTGTAAGTGCGTCTATACTCGGGTGGGAAGGAGTGTGGGTGTGCGTCTGTGCAATCCTTAGGGCGCTGAGACGGCCCCCCAATATTGGTGCCTCTTTCCTTATAAGGTTTGCATGCAATGAAGGAGGCAGGCGGAAACTGATCAAGGGCAACTGGGTGGTTGTGGGTAAAGAAGAAGATGGGTGGACCCTAGATGCTCAAGGAGGGGGGACCATGGGCTGGGGATTACATGTAGCAACTTTGTACTGAAACTTTGTTCCAGAGATGGATGCACGGGCTGAGACCCCACCAGAAGCAGTGAGGGGCCAAGCCCAGAAGACAGTGACTAATTCAAACTGGCCTCCATATTCCAGAAACATAGTCTGTGTGCTTTTGAGAATAGGCTGGGGATGTGGAAACATCAGCGCGTCCACAGGAAAAAAACAAAACCCAAGCTGAAAGAAAAGCTATTGTAGGAGGTAAGTTAGTAGACCCAACCCTAGCCAGGCTTCAGTTTCTTTGGGGGAACTGACCAAGGAGGCTCCGATACGACAGATGAACCCATGTTCTGCAAGAGGCTGCTGCATGAGGCCCCCTGGGAATAGGGATCACAGGTGAGAGTCACATCACCAACATGTACCAGACATGGGGCCTAGGACACCAGACTCCTTCCAGTCACCATTACAGTGGGGAGAAGGGGCATAAGAGTCTGTTTAGTGCCAAGGGTCCCAGAAGACATCGAAGGCCACTAGTAGGAGGGTTCCCCATCTGAATCAAGCCCTGGTTCGTACAAGCAGGAGACCCAGGCTCCCTGGCCCTCGACCTGCCATCTCTGGGCCAATCCCCAGAGAGCACTGTGGTTCAGTGGCATCCCTCTCTCAGGGCTAGACATGCAGGGACGTAGGGACAGTACTGTGTGCCCCATTGCTAAGCCACAGAGAAAGGAGACAAAAATCAGGGCTGTGTCAGTCAGTTTCACTGAGAAATATTGTCAGAAAGGTTGCATTCCACCTTCATGTCAGAGCAATTCAGGTTCTGGGGGACGAGCCTGGGAAGCTGGCCATCAAGATTTAGGGAGAAATGGACCTTCGGCATCTCCAGCGTAGCTTCTACGTGAGCATCTGTAGCACAACCCCCAGAGAAGATTGTCCCTGCCCAGAAGATGAAACTCAAGGGCAAGGTTCCTTGGGTTTGTGGTCAAAGACTCTGATCTGTAACTAGCTCAGCACCCCCCACCAAAGGCTGAGACTTGGGAAAACTCTCCCTTCCGGCTTAAGGGTGTCCAAGTAAGGAGGAGTGAGGGAGGGCGTCTCGGCCTCCCGGAGGTAAGCAAGCCTGATGTAGAGATAACTTCTCTCTCTCTGACTTCGAATCTCTGTTCCACAGACTCTCCATCAACCCAAGTAGTTAAGGTGGTAAATTCATGGGTTGTGGATTGCCAGTTGCAGGGATTTTCCCCCCCATAAAATACAGCATACAAGGGTTATAAACACACAATACAGCTTATCAGACTATAAAAAGGCATAACAATACGATATGATTCACGGCTGGCATAGGCACAATATTTTCCTGGAAGATTAAAGACTATGGGAGTTAAATAACTTTTATTGTAATGCTTTCCAACAGACCTCCTCACAGGGAAGCAAACGGATTCTGCCTGGTGATGTGACTGGGGAGTGGTACCCAATAAAATCCCCCAGAGGGCTATCCATCTCCCCAGTCCAGCCGAGATGGTTCCACTATGGTGAGTGCCTCCCAACCGGACCAGGCGGCTCGCGGGCTCGGCGGTAATATACCAGCCTCCTAGGATGCGCCGCGTTTGGCTAAATATAGCGCGTGTCCTCCCAGGAACGCCATTGACGCCGAGTAATTGATGCTCCCGTCCCTCCTCCCTGGTCTCCCGCACAAGCCCTGCTGGATCCCGTCCAGGAATTAATTTGTGGTCATCTGGTCCCCAAATAAATAACTTTTGTCTTTATACAGCACCTTGAGTTTCACAAGGACCAATATGCAGCCCGGACAAGGGGCGCATGCCCATGACCCAGGGGAGACCCTGCCGGGCGCATCTACAATTCAAATGCGGGGATGAGGGCTGAAGTCGTCAATCTGCCCCCCTCTGCGCATTCAGGCCGAGCTGGAGCTGGGGCTTTGGGCGCTGTCCCCCGAAGAAGATCTGGAAGCAGGGACAGGTGCGGAGCCCTGACGGCCTTGCTCCTCCTCGGGCTGGACGCACGGCTGGGCTGCCGGCAGAGGCTGGGCGGCGGCGGGGGCTCGGCCCCTGGATTGGCTGAGCCTGCGAGCAGGGCAAACGCAGAGTTCCCCAGAGTTGCTGGCAGCTTCCTGCTCTTTGTTCTGCAGAATTGTGGAAATAGTGTAAATAGCAGCATCTGCGGCTGCTCCTGCTGCTCTGAGCGCCAGCCAAACCCTCCTCTCGCCGCCCCGGGAGCCGTGCATGCTGCATACAGGCCTGAACAGTGCAGCGGGCGCAGAAAGGGGACCGGGGCGCACGTGGGCGAGGACGAGGGGGAGCGCGCCTTGGGGGCGGGGGGCTGGAGGGGCCCCTGCACCACACCCTCCGCTCCCCACTGCGCCAAGTGCATCCCCGCCCCCTCCCCAGCCTGCAGAGAGGCCATACTTCATTCCTTAATAGCCACCGTAACCTCAGCTGAATTTTATGCTTTGGAATTTTGTAAGAGAGGATTTTTCTTATTCACTGGCCCTGTGATGGCACTGAAATGAGCCCCTGGCATGAGTTACTCTAGGAATTCTGCTGGTGACGGCAACCAAGAAATTTCACATGTTGTCCAGAATCTTTACAAGTGGCCAGATCCAAAGCGTTCATTTTTCTTGGATGTTATAATTTCCTTTCTCTTTCTCCTGTCTCTGGTAACTGACAAAAGAAAAGGCTGTTATTTTCAGTATGTCAAAAGAATCTGCGTTGTTTTCCTATCTAAGCGACAGATGTCACCGGACTGTGAATTGTCCCCTAAAGTTCTCAAAGGCCTGATCAAAATTAATGTCGTCTTGATTTTAGAGGTAAGTTGTCACAGGGTTAGTGAGAAAGCTTTATATTATTATAATTCCCATAGCATCCTGAATCTCACTCCAAGACAGCCTTAGCATAAAAATGTGGAATTCCCATCTATATTTATCCCTTGTTTTTTAATGTGTATCTTTCTAGTACATGTCAACCCCAAGGACATAAAATGCTTGTCTCTGAGGAGCAGCCTGTAATTGTGTTTTTTTAAAAAAAAATACACCCCAGTAACTCTTCTGTGCATAGACAATTCCGCACACTGGGGTGAAGTATGTGTGCACAAAATGGCTTTCTGTTACGCGGTCATTAACGGTTAGAACTGGCGTAGGTCTGAAATGTTCTAGGACTAAGCCAAGTAGAGGTGTATTTTCAAGCTACTAGTAAACGATAGTCTTCAGAATTTCAGGGAAGTAGAAATGCCTGGCTGCCTGGCTCAGTCAGTAGAGCATCCGACTCTTGACCTTAATGCTGTGAATTTGAGCCCCACTTGGGCATGGAGTTTACTTTAAAGGATGTAGTAGAATTTCAAGGAAGTAAACGCAGGATGTTTTTTGTTTTTGGCATTTGTGTGTGTGTGTGTGTGTGTGTGTGTTGTTGTTGTTGTTCTATATAATTTACTACAGCTTTGCCATCCCAAGCAGCAAAGGGTTGAATATTTATGGTATCTACATCACAGAGGTGGAAAACTAGAAGTGGTTCAGGAAGTAATTTTTTTCATTAATTACCAAACAGATAGGAACATGAAGACGTGAAGTGAGGGGAGAGCAAACATCACGAGGGAAACCGGGCCAGGGAAGTTCCTGGTACAGATACTCTCCCACCTCACCGCCTGTGGCCCTTGCTCCCTCGCCCAGAGGCAACCCCAGAGCCAGACCAGCGCTTTTACATGTTGATCGACCTACAGACAGATCACAGCACTCCTTATGTGATGAGTTTCCCAGAGTGCCCACTTCCTGGGCAGCTGTCCCCAGACCCAGCCTGTCTCAGCATTGGGTCCCCACCTTACCTGCTCATGGTCACATGTGCACTGTGTGCCTTTGCCAGAAGGGGTTCCCTGGAGGAAGAAACGCCACTGTTTCTACCTTTCTGTTCCCAGAGAAGCCTAACTTAGGGCTTCCCATAGGGAGGCTTGTCAACAACTGTTGCTTGAAATAGATAATAATTTGTAATAATAAGAACAATTGTATAATATTTTAAAATATTAAAAACCCCCAAACATGAATGTAGACACCAATGAAACATTGAGAAAAGGGTTCTTCTCAAACACCATCAATCATGGTGGATGGGGTTCTGGGTGCTAACATTGCCCCCTCACTGCATTCCCGTGACTGGACCCCAAAGACAGTTCCCCTGCTCCTCTGCCCCAGGAACACCGAACAGGAAGAGGAAGAGACAGAGAGTCAACACTGCAGAACCAGAGGGTTAAGATACAAGCCTGCAAGAGAGGGTTCCTCTGGCCCACAGTCCAGACACAACTTCTTCTGGGAGAGGGGACCATGCGGCACCGAGGGAAGAGACAAGGCCTGGGATGTCCGGGGGAAGGATGTCCACCAGGAGCGCCGGAGGCTGGAAGCACCGACTTAGCCCCACGCAGCCGCGAGCCTGCCACCCAAAGTCACACTCGTTGTCTGTACGGTCAGCCACGTGCTCATTGAGAAGTGGATTTGTTGGAAACTCTGGGCTCTGGACACCGCCTGGTATAACTCCGCAGGGCACCCTCTCAAGGGGACAACCTATTGTTCTAAGTGCTAGACATTATTAAGTCCCAGAACTGATGTTTGGAACTTGGACATCTCATGGTTTGAAAACAGTATGAGGGAAAGCTTTAGCCCAGCAAAGACAGGACTGAACGGGCCAGTCTCATGCTCGTTCGCACTGAAATTACTGCAGTATGAGTGGTGCATGAATAGGGCTCTACAGTCTGGAGATTCCCCGCAGTGTGAGATTTCTTTGATGTTCTATAAATTCATAAATTTTTGTGTTATTATTTTTTAATATTTTGAAGTGTTTGTTTTTGAGAGAGAGAGAGAGAGAGCATGCATGAGTGGGAAAGGGGCAGTGAGAGTGGGAGACGGGACCTGAAGCAGTCTCCAGGCTACATGCTATTAGCACAAAGCCTGACACAGGGCTCGAACTCAGGAACCATGAGATCATGACGTTAGCTGATGTTGGATGCTTATCTGACTGAGCTCCCCAGGCCCCTGAATGTGCTCATCCATGCATAATGAATATAATGTTTGTGAATCACTTTCTCAAAAACCTTTGAGTGAAGTTAAGTCTCTAGTAAGATGCACTATTTTCATCTTGTATCCAGGGTGCCCTTCTTCCACCTCCTCCCTCCGCAAGAACGTTTGTAGAGAGAGGAGATATAGAGATGCAGGCTGTAGTTGAAGAGAAATTCAAGACAACAGAAGGTACATGGGTGGGCAGCTCAGTGGAATATGGTGGTGGGGAGGGTGAGCCATAGATCGCCAAGAGCCCAGTGGCCCTTAATTGCACACTCTGCCCAGCTGAGACCAGACACATGGTCTACCACTAGGACCATCTCAAATGAATCAACCTTCCAGTTGGACCAGATTGGTTAATCAAACCCAAAAGTACTTCAAATGACTTTCTTCAATGGAGTGGTTAATCTGATCAAATACATTAGATTAATATCTATCTATCTACCTATCTATGTATATTAACATATGTACATCACCAAAGCATCTTGCTTTGGAATCATATTTCATAGTTTAAAAACTCTCAACGAGACGGAAAATAACTCGGTATGATACTATGATAGTATCATTATACACATGACATTATCCATTTGTCCAAACCCATAAAACATACAACATCAAGAGTGCAGCATAATGTAAATTATGGGCTTTGGGTGATTTTGGTGTGAATAGGATCACCACTGATTCATTGGTTTTAACAAATGTACCACTCTGGTGGGGGACATTAACAAAGAAGGAGCTGTGCTTGTGTGGAGGGAGGGGGCATGTGAAAAATTTCTGTCCCCTCCCTCCAGTTTTGCTGTGAACCTGAAACTACTCCAAAAATATAGTCTTAACGGGGCGCCTGGGTGGCTTAGTCGGTTAAGCATCCGACTTTTGCTTAGGTCATGATCTCGCAGTTCGTGGGTTCGAGCCCCGCGTCGGGCTCTGTGCTGACTGCCAGCTCAGAGCCTGGAGCCTGTTTCAGTCTGTGACTCCCTCTCTCTCTGACCCTCCCCTGCTCACACTGTCTCTCTCTCTCTCTCCTAGAAATAAATAAAACATTTAAAAAATATATATAGTCTTAAAAATATTTTTTAATAACCTACTGGTATATGCTATCTAGTCTGGTTTTCATCATATCCTCCTCAGGTGGTCAGGGTATATATCACTGACATCTTTTTAGAGATTAATAAATGAAGGCAAGTGGTTGAGTAAGTTTCTGGAAATGTAAGTGGCAGGCCGGACCTCATATCTGCCAATCCATGGACCCTGTGCCTTCCCCCGTTCCAATTGTCCGTCTGAGTAGAAACTCCCTCACTACAGCGATAATGCTATGGAGGAGCCGCAAGGAAAAAAAGTTGTGGGCCTGTTCGTGATGACAATAGTGTTGGAAACCCAAAGCACTACAAAGAAGTGATGTGTTCAGACCGCTATATATACAGTGGGGGCTTCAAACTTCATCACTCCAATAACAAATTTGAAATAGCTTCACATCAAAGTCACAGAACCAGATCCACACCAGTGCCTACCTGTGGATGATAAATGTGCTACTCTAAAACATATTTTCCATACCTTCTTTGTGTATCATATTGAACTTGCAGATATTAGTCATGGCAGGACCGTGACGTTTAGTCAAAAGACCTGCCACCAGCCATTCAGGCCAAGAAAAACAATTAAGGTGCTCTGTGTGATTTCTATTCATAGTCGAGATGTGGGGCCAATTGAATTGTATTTCCAAACTTTCTGCTTGATTATGTTTCCAAAATAAACATGTGGCTTTTGCAATATAACATAAAGAGATTGGTTATCCAAACTGGACTGATTTCAGGAAAGAAATGTACCACCCGTGACCATGGGGACTACACAAAAAGCATTTTATTTGTCTTTGAAGACCTTTCTTTCTAGGCCAGGTCTTGTCCCACATAAATCTCCCACATGGAGTAATTCCTCTCTCCCACAGGCCTTTGTGTGACATCTTAACTGTCACCTATTTGGCAGTCAGCATACAGCACGTATACTGTAGTTTCACCCCCAGTTTGGTGGAGAGGAGGTGTGTATGGCCGGTCCTTAACTGGCAACACAGACCAGGACGGGAACTGAGAATCACCTTTTATTAACTGAGCAAGTCCTGGGGATACTGCCTCCCACTTTAAACAGCTCATCAATCTTCGGAAATTCCTCAAATAAAAATTAAAAATAAAACTAGCATATGATCTAGTAATCCATTCTCGCTATTCCCCCACAAGGACTGAAATCGGGATCTTGAAGGGATACCAGCATCCCATGCTCATTGTGCTGCTATTGGCAATAACCAAGACACAGACACAAGCTAAAAGTCCATTGATGGATGAGTGAGTGTACAGGGGGCATGTACATGCACTGGAATATTATGCAGCCTGAAAACACATTCTTTAACACGTAGCATCATGGATGGATCTTGAGGGCATTGTGATAACTAAAAAAGGCAGTCACAGAATGACAAAGACTGCATGATTCCACTTACATGAAAAATCTAGGGGAAAGGTGTTAATGGAGATAAAGTTGTAGGTGTGCAAATGAAAAAGTTCGGGCGAACTCTTTACAGCATGGCATCTCTAGCTACCAATACCATATTTAACACATAAAAGCTGTTGTGAATCTGGATCTCTTGTTAAGTGTTCTTACCACGATAAAACAAAATTAAAAATAGTGGTAATTGGGAAAGCCACTTAAAGGGCAAGTGCTACCACAGAAGACGTCACTGGGGTTTAAAGATGTAAGTAAGCGCCAGGTGTTCTCAGGACAGAGTCAGAACCCACTGAGGAGGCCCTGCCCTGGGGCCTCCATCCTGCCTCTGTGCCGGGCCTCCCATCAAACTGTTTCCTGGCAGTCCTTTTAGAAAGTGTCATTACCCCCAACTTCATGGATAAGGAAATCAAGGCTCGGGGAGCCTGAGTGATTTTCTTGGGTTTGTATTCAGTCCCAATCTGTCTGTCCTGAAACCGATACTCTTTGGTGTAATTATTTTGTTGTTGCTGCTGCCAGATTCACAGTCCACGTCCTTGGCCGGACAGGTGGCTTGTTCTCGGATTCCTCACACATCGCTGAGGTCACCCAGCTGATGCAGGACAGAACCCCAGGGCCAACGCTTCACCAGGCCAGCTGCTCCCAAGCCCCTTCCCCAGGGACGTCCTCCAGCCCCATGGCTGTGAAGACCCTCAGCTCAGCCAGCTTCTACTGGAGATTTGCCTCCTGAAGTGGGGAAGGTGGCGAGTGTTGCTGAGCCAAGCCAGCCAGAGTCCTTTTTTCGGTCACCGGTTAGAAGCATGAGGCCAAGGCCGTCAGGGAGAGGAACCTTCATAAAGCAGATGGTCTGCTTTCTGAAGCAGCAGAGTGGGGCTCCCCCAGCGGGCTCCCTGAGCTACTTGGGGGAAAGGAGCCCTCCCCTGATGAATCAGTCACCCCCATGGGGACTCCGTTGGCCGAGCCAGTGCCTGTGATGCTGCCCTGGGGTCAGAATCTTCAGGTAGGAAAGCCTAGGCCCGTGCCTGGTTTCCCTTCTAGCCAGACTGTTGTTTGATTAAATCTGGGAACTTGTCCATTGGCTCTGCAGACCAGTTCATTCCAAATGGACCCAGTTAATCCTTCTTGGACCTGGCTGGAGAGGGCAAGCGCATTTCAGCTCAAGGGTTTGGCCAGGAGAAGGAGCTGGAAGCGGGGCTCAGAGCAGGACATTGAGTCATGTCTAACGTGGAGGTGGACCCTCCAACTGGCGGATGCTCATTATTCGGCGTTGCCAGACACTCATCCAGCTCCACGGGAAGATCTCTAGGTGACTCCAGCAGGCATGATTCAGCTCTGTTAACGTGGAGATAACCACCTTCTAGCCTGGCTGGCCAAAGGCTGACCGAGAATGCCAGGAGGGCCCCATTTGTGTTCCCCACAGGCTGTAGGTCAAAAGTCAGTAGAATGAGCAGTCTTGGGATTTTCTAGGATAAAACCTAATGTTTTGTGAGCATGTATTACCCTTCAAGCATTCTTCTGAGCCTTTCATATGTCTTCATTATGGATCAACAACAACACTGTGAAGTCAGTTCTGTATTTTCAAGCCTCCTTTTACAGCTACGTGTATGGGAAGTGCCGAAGGTAAGTTAACGTGCACAAAGGAAAACATCTGTAAACAGCAGACCTGAGATTTGAACCCAGGCATTTTCTTGCCTGTAAGAAACACACTAGACGGGGAAAGTCACATGCCTGCTGTGAGATGGGAAGGAGGTGGGGCAGGGACAGCCCTGTGATCTTGATAATCCTTCTCCATTTTATAGGCTATGAACTGAGACATCTGTCCCGTTCTTGTGAAGCTGGTTTCTGTCTAGTCGGACATTACCTGGTCTTGTAGAACTCAACTCTGAGATCAAGGTCAGTTATCTACCCGCGGGGAGACAATGGGGGGTGGGGTCACAGAGAGGAGCGGGACTGGTCCAAGAGGAGGCAGGGTGTCAGTGCACACACCGCTCTGGGGGTGAGGCCAGTGTTGGGTACGGGAGGCTGAGTCTACCGGGGACTTTCCCACGCTGCCAGGACAAGTCTGTGACATGTAACAGAACTGTGTTCTCTCACTGTCTGGAGCCAGAATTCTGAAATCAGGGCGTCAACAGGACCACACTCGCTCCCAAGGCTCTGATGGTCCCAGAAGATTCGCCGCGGCTGCATCCCTCCTACCTCCGCCTCTTCCTCTGTCTCTGAGTGTCTTTTCCTCTTCTTAGGGCACCAGTCATGGGATTAGGACCCACCCCCTCCAGTATGACTTCAGCCTGACTCACTACATCTGCAAGGACCCCATCTCCAAATCAGGTGACGTCAACTGGGAGGCTGACGATGGACGGGAAAGTAGGGGGACCGTCTTCAACCCAGTACACCCACGCAAAGTGACCATCTCCTACCTTTGTGAGATCAGCAACCGAGAATTCAAGAGAGGAAGGCATGGCAAGCATTACGGCAGAGAAGAGGACCGAGCGGGAGCCCTCAGGAGGCTTGCCTCTTCTTTCCAGGCTCATCTATGGTGATAGCAGGGAGAGGTCTGCACGATAGAGTAGGATTTGGAAACTGTGTCACTTGGTGGCCTCCTCCTGCCCCTGGGCCCTGTCAGCTGCTCCTGGGCTCCTCACAGAGCTTGGGCCGGGGGCCCTCTGCTCCTGGGGGAAGTGGGGTGCAGCCTCGCAGAGCCCCAGGGCTCCTGGCAGTGCAGACGCCGCATCCGGACCTCGGGTGGGAGCCAGAAGGACCAGGTTGGGTATGAAACATGCATGAAAGAAACCAAACGGATCAAGTATAAAATGTCAGTGAAGAAGTGAAAACATAACGTTCATGTAATGAATGATGCTTTTAAGGGTCGCGTTCCAAGCCCAAATATAGGACCTTTTAAGACAGTTTATCAGTTTGGACTTCCACCTCTCCAAAATGCCTCATTCTGGACATTTTGGCGGCACATTAGTCAAATTTCCACTACCAAAAGATGAAAGACCCATGGAGAGGGAAATAAAATAGCTAAATGGCTAGAAATAGCACGGAAAGCTACAACCACTGAGCTGGAAAACAGTAACACAATTTGTTAGTCATGGAAACATATAACTATGTCACTCTGTAACATACTCACTTCCTTCCTTAAAGAAATACTTTGTGGCGCAAGTAACAATATTATAATTTTTTATTAGGGAAAAATGCCAACATTCTCCCCAAACTCCAAGTCCTGTTTTTTTTTTTTTTTTTTTTTTAAAACTGTGTTTTAAATTCCAGTGTAGTGGAAATTATTAAATTTTTCTACAAGGGTAAAACAATGAGCGAATTCATTTGATTTCATTTTCTTTCCATCTAAAATACACCTACAAGTCATAAAAATAAATTTGGGGCCAATGTTGTCAACCAAGAGAAATGAACCTGTAACACAAATCTGCCGTTATGAGAACTGTAACTTCTGTGATTTCTGGGGCCCTCTGCCTGGAATCCGGTGTCTCTGGATCTGGAAGCTACACGCCCCTCCCTCGCGTGCAAGGGCTACCCTGGGCTTCTCTGTTCTGTCTTCTGCTAACCTGCCCTTCCCAGGAGCTTGATTTTCTGCGGGCTCCATGCCCCGTCCCCAGGCGCTGGGCTGCCCCCGCCCATTCCTGGACACCCCGGCAGACCTCTCTGGGCACTTGCTGGTGATAGACGAGGAAGTCCCCTAACCTTCTTGGGAGCCTCAGCATCGCTCTTTCCTACCCTCACCTCTGCTCTCATCCCTCAGGATCACAGTTCATTTGCGAGTCTACCTTGCATCAGAGTGGGCTGGTCTTGAAGGCGGCCAGGACATCCCATTTCTGTCTAGCACCAAGGAGGTGCTCCACAAATGTGCCCCCGAGAGCCGGTGGGGGCCCGCTGCTCCTGCGACCCACCCCTGGCTCACCCTCCCGGAAGCCAGGAGCCTTCCTGGGCTGCGAGGCCGTGGGGCCGACCTGCTTCAAAGCTTCCTTCCGGCTTGGGGACACCCATCTCTGCCCTCTCTCTTCAAGGTGCCTTCCTTCTGTACCTCTGGGTCCACATCTCCTCTTCCTATAAGGTCCCCACTTCTATTGGATTTGGACCCAATGTATGACCTCATCTTAACTTAATTAGCTCCTTAGCCACCGTCCCCAGACACACTCACATTCTGGCGTCCTGGGGCCAAGGACTGAACGCGGGCACCTGAGCAGAGGTGCAGTTCCACCTGTGACCCCACCTCCCTCCCGGAGGAATGTGACTTCTTTCACCATAGAAACTCTGCGGGGCTTAGATTTCTGTTGGTTCGCTTGCTTTTAATTCCGGAGGTTCAGATCTCGGTCTGTCTCTGCAGGAATTTAATTTAATTTAATTAGCTACCTTCTAAAGACCCTTTGTCCCCTCCTTTGCTGGAGTCACACCCACGTCTGATAAGTGCTCTCTTTTCCATGATTTCCCACTTTATTTCCTGTTTCAAAAGTAGATCCAAAGTTCCTCTACACAGTGTGCAAAATGTTCTTGCGCTCAGGCTCCAGGCCCTTAAATTAAGAAATTATTGCCTCCTTGAGAGCAAGGCTAAGCAGACCTGGTTTGCAGGCATTCCCGATGAGCATAAAACCAAAGCCCTGCAATAAAAAATGCCCAGGGAGTTCCAGACCTTCTAAGGAGAGCTCTGAAAGCAGCCACTTCGGTTGGCTTTTTAAATTCTTTTTTTCTTACTGAGAAGGATCATACAGAATCAACCCACTAAAAAAGAATTGTCGTAAAATCTCACACCATTGACTTGTAAATGGAATTGAATCTGTGGCGTCTACATAATGATACTATCAAAAAGGAAAAAACTATCACATCCATATAACAGATGAGATATGAAATGACTACCATAGCAGATGAACACCCCAGAGGTATTTTGCTTTATTCTACTCACTGCGTTTATATCCCCAGTTTCTCTAATTTTAGTTATTTTTTTTCCTCAGGTCTCAAGGCAAGAGCAGAAAGACTTTTTTTTTTTCCTCCTAACAAATTACCCCATACAGAAGTCAATAATATAAATACTTACGTTTCTGGGGTCAGGGCTGGGGCTTTATTAAAACTGATTTTTCAAAATGTATTTCCGTTGTTACTATAGCTCCAGGGAAGCCCTCCCATCAACTGTTTCCCTTCTGGGGATCGGGGCGGTGTGGCTCTGCAGGGAGGGGGTGCGGGAGACGCAGACGGGGACCCCGGGACTCCTGGGCTCAGCCCCCGCCGGGAGCAGAGCATCACAGGCAGGTCTTCTGGGTCCCTTCACACCTTCCTGGACGCCTGCTGCTCTTCGCACTGCTCAGTCCCCCGATGACAGTCCCGGGTCACCGGCAGAGGCCCCGGAAGCGAAACCTTGGTGTCCCCAAAGATGAAAAGTCATCAGAAACATGGACAGGAGCCTGGCTTTCTGCCGCCGGACAGATCTCTTCAGGGAGCGGAGACGCATGGGGTGGGCCCCCAGCCCTGTGTCCTCGGCGCCTCCGAGTCACACGTGGCGTCAGCAGGGCCGGGGCCTGGGGTGGACTGTGGCACCCGGGTCCGGGCCAGGTGACCCGGGGGCAGCAGACTTGCTGCAGCACAGCCAGCTCGCGGGGGGCTCCCGGAGTTACTGGCGTTCCCGCGACTTGCAGGCTGCAGGGGCCCTGCTTCCGAGGCTTATTAAATACTGCCGGCCTCGGGGACCCCCGGCCGGGGCGCACTCCCAAGTGGGGGGCCCTCCGACTGCGGGGAACACGCCCCGGGCCAGCTGCTGAAGGGTATGGGGGGGACTGGGGAGCTCCGTGCCCACCACCCCGGAGCCCCAGCGCGTGCGTCCCCGGGGCCTGCCGTCGGGGGGACTGGGTGCTCCGTGCCCACCACCCCGGAGCCCCAGCGCGTGCGTCCCCGGTTCGGGGAGGGCCCCAGCGCGTGCGTGGGCCTGCCTCGGGAGACTGGGGTGCCCGTGCCCACCACCCCGGAGCCCAGCGCCAGGGGGACCCCGGAGCCCCAGCTGCGTCCCCGGGGCCTGCCCCGGGACTGGGTGCTCACCACCCCGGAGCCCCAGCGCGTGCGTCCCCGGGCCTGCCTCGGGGGACTGGGTGCCCGTGCCCACCACCCCGGAGCCCTGCAGCTGCGACTGCCCACCACCCCGGAGCCCCAGCGCCGCCTGCCTGCCCGGGGACTGGGTGCTCCGTGCCCACCACCCCGAGCCCCAGCGCGTGCGTCCCCGGGGCCTGCCCTCGGGGACTGGGTGCTCCGTGCCCACCACCCCGGAGCCCCAGCGCGTGCGCCCGGGCCTGCCCTCGGGGGACTGGGCGTGCCCACCACCCCGGAGCCCCGGAGCCTGCCCTCTGACTGGCCTGCTCCGCCCGTGCCCACCACCCGGAGCCCCAGCGGGGCGCTCCGTGCCGCCCCAGGCCAGCGGGAGCGGGCGCACGCGGAGAATGAAATTGCCCGCGAAGGGCGCGCGCACGCGAGCGGGGCAGCGGGGCCTCGGCCTGGGACGCGCCTGGGGCGCCTTGCTTCTGTGTGCGCTTTGCACTTTCTTCGTTGTCGGGGCTTCCCGGTGGCGCGTTGGCTTTCGTAACTTTCCAAGGAGGTTGCCGGAAAAAAAAAAAAAAAAGCACATATGCCTCAGGAAAAGCTTGCAAAATGATCATTTCTCGTGCCTCATAACTTTTTTTTTTTGGAGTAGAAAGGCAGCACGTGTTTATTGTGTGAAATTTGGAAAATGCAGAAAAATCTAAAGAAGGCACAAATCACCTACAATGCCTCCTCTGGAAAAGACCATAGTTGTGTTCTAGAAAATTTATTTCTGTGGTTATCACAGTTGATGTCAAAGAAAAATAAAGGTAAATATGAGTACAAATTGAGATCGTACTATATATCGTACTGTACACTGTGTTTTATTTAATGTGTTATGAGCATGTTAATCTGGCACTAAATATTCTTTGAAAGCATGTTTTTAATAGCTATGAAATATTTCTGTCTTTTAAAAAAATTAATGTTTGTTTATTCTTGAGAGAGACAGAGACAGAGCGTGAGCAGGGGAGGGGCAGAGAGAGAGGGACACAGAATCCCAAGCAGGCCCCAGGCTCCGAGCTGTCAGTGCAGAGCCCGACTCAGGGCTTGAACTCACAAGCCTTGAAATCTTGACCTGAGCTGAAGTCAGATGCCCAACCGACTGAGCCACCCAGGCCCCTGCTGGGAAATATTTCTTAATGCATGTATTGTAATTTCTTTTTCTGTTTCTCTATTTTTGGATATTCAGATCGTTTCTACTTTCTTCTCATAAATCACACACAACTATCCCTATAAAACCTTTGAACACATTTCTGCTAATTTCTTTGCTTTTCTGTTTTAATTTTTTTTTTATTTTCAGAGAGACAGAGAGACAGAGACAGGGAGTGCAAAAACAGGGTTAGGGCAGAGAGAAAGAGAGAGAGAGAGCATCCCAAGCAGTCTCTGCGCTGTCAGCATAGAGCCCGATGTGGGGGGTCGAACCCATGAACCATCAGATTATGACCTGAACCAAGTCAGACACTTAACTCACTGAGCCGCCCAGGTTTCCTTCTAGTAATCTCTTAAGGATACATTCTTAGGTGTGAAATTAAAAAGAGAGAACATTCTCGAGGTAATGTCTCCATACTGCACATTCACTTTCTTTCCCCATACAGGAAATGTCCTCCTCTCTGCCCCCTCATCAGGCTGGAGTATCACCCTCAAAACTTACAAACAGATAATGCCTTTTTTCATAGGCATTTTAAAATTTAATTTAATTCAATTTAATTTAATTTTTAATTTAATTTAATACAAAAGAGGTTGAATTGTGTTCAGTTTGGACTTATTTGGCAATTTGCATGTTGCTATCTTTTAAAAACAAGGTGTTAATATTTCTACTTATGGATCTGGACATGGTCTTTGTATTGTTAAGGTTAATATGTATTTTACCGTCAGCAAGGTTACATTTTTTCTTAGTTTCTAAGCTGTCATAATTTTGTACGTGACATTGTTGATATTTAATATTTTTGATGTTATAAATTGTTATACAGTCAAACCTATTACTCACTTCCTTTGTTTTCTGTTATATTTTATTTATTCTCTGGAAGTTCTCCACCCTCTGAAAATAATTTTATAGACCATCAGAAAAAGCATCTTGTGTTTTGGTGTCTTTTTAAATTTCTAACTTATTAATCTATTAGACACATACTTCAGTATATAGAGCTATGTGAAACCTTAACTTGATTTTTCCTCCCAGTTAGCCAAGTAAGTAGCAGAATTGGTTGAGCGATCCATTATTTCCACAGTGGTTTACAATGCTTTCTTCACCACAAAATCTGATATGTCACAGGGTCATTTTCTGGGCAATATAACCTATTTTACAAGCCTGTTGGCATATTTTCGTAAATTAACAAATTTATTTAGTTGTTACATTAGTTTCATGATATGACTTATATATTGTGTAGTTATACAATATAATAAATGAAATATATTAGCTTTATAACATCTGATAGTTTCCCATCTTTTTTTCTTTTTTTTTCATGTTTTAAAAATCATTTTCACGAAATGGTGTACAGCCACTTCGGGAAAGTTGTCGGTTTCTCAAAACGTGAAACATAAAATTATCATATGACCTTGCAATCCCATCCCTACATATCTACCCAAAGAAAGAAAGCACATACCCAAGACTGGCATACCAATGTCTATGGCAGCATGATTCGTAATAGCCAAACAATAACAAAAACCCAAACGTCCATCCAATTGGAACGAGCACACAGGATGTGGTATGCCCACATAACAGAGTGTCACTCAGCCACATAAAGGAATCCTCACACATACTACAATGGGGATGAGCCCTGAGCACATCAGGCAAAGTTAGAGAAGTCAGGCCTGAAAGGCCACACAGTATATGATTCCACGTATAGGAAATGTCCAGAATAGAGAAATCTACAGCAAATGGACGTAGGCTACCGGTTGCTTAGGGAAGGTTCCTGGAGGGGCACGACCCTCCCTCTTGTGGGTGGTCATGAGGGTCATGTGACCCTCCCTCTTGTGGTGATGGAGAGTTTCCAAAGCCACACTGTGGGGACGTTTGGACAAGTCTCTAAATATGCTCAACATCATTGAATTGTACACTTAACATGAAAGAGTTTTATAGTATGTAAAGCACACCTCAGTAATGCTGTCAAAAATCATTTTCACTATTTGTTTTTCAGATTATGTCAGAACCGCTCATTAAGTCACCCCCCAAATCCTTCAGCATTACACTGAAACCTAACTGAGGAAAATTGTTATATTTAAACTAATAATTTGCTATCTAGAAACATCACATGTATCTTATTTCTTTTTTGGCAGATAAATGGAATCATGGAGTATGTACCCTTCGGGGTCCTTCATTAAAAACTCTTTATATTGCTTAAGGGTCACAGTCTCCACTTATTTCACTAAAAATTTTCTTAAGGTTAGACTTACTCGTTTTCTTCTGATTAATATTATACACTTTTTTTGCCATAAGTATTTCAAGCTTATTATTACTGGTGTTTCAAAAGCATTTTTATATTTGTTTAACTTTATATCACTTTGTTTTTTAACTTCAAGATTTTTTTAGATTAATTTGGTATTAGAGGCGAATAACCACAGAGACCTCAAAAAATTATTGTGTATTTTTCTTACATTTTTTTTCCTTCCTCTGCACCAGCTGAAACTTCCTGCATGATTTATGAGATTGTTGTTGATAGTGAATAACATGGTCTCATTACTGATTTTAGTGGGAATTTTTCCAGTGCTTCACCGTTATATATCACATTCCATTTTAGTTCGTGTGTGTACGTGTGTGTGTTTTAACTTTCTTATTTTGAAATGATTGTAAATTTACAGGCAGTTGCAAAAACAATATGGTAGTCCGGAGTTCCCTTTGCCCAGCTTCTCCTATCAAATGGGTCTTCCCCAAACACTCACACAACACTGAAAACTTCCTACACTGTCACACAACGTTGAAACCAGGGAATCCGCATCAGTACGATGTGTGTGTGTAGTCCCTTCACATCTATCCTGTGTGTAGACTTGTGTCATCACCGCCAGAAGTAAGACACAGGGCTGCTGGTCACCACACAGATCTCCCCTCTACTGTCGCATCAGTGTCACACCATCCTGCCCCCATCATCCCTGACCCTGACAACCACTTAGTCCCCCCTCATGCTATAATTTGAGCGTATCAGAATGGTATATGTGTTATACAATATACAACATTTTGAGTTGGATTGTTTCACATACCACAAGGTCTTTGAGATTAATCCAAGTTGCTGCGCACATTATCAGTAACCTGTGTCTTTTTATTGCTGGACTATTCCAGTGTGCAGATGGACCACAATATGCGTAGCCATTCACCTATTATAGGAAATTTTGCTTGTTTCCCGTTTGTAGCTGTTACCTGTCAATTGCCACCTACTGAGTTTTTGCATAATTACAAGATTCTTAAAATAAACATTATTGTTATTATCATTAACTCTTAGACTTAATTAATGGCCTATTAGAGTTGAAACTTTGAAAAGCCAAACCATTGGAAGGCTTAAAAGGATCTTAAAAAAAAATCAACCACTTGAACAAAACTGTCATTTAACAAATGTATACATATTAATTAAGAGTGACTAAATAAATGTTTTCTCTTGGTAACATATTGAGTGTAAAGACAGTAAGAGACAGAGTAGGGAATGAGGAGGAAAAGAGGGAGGGAGAGTCACAGGACCGGAGAAACAGGGGGAAGAAAGAGAAAGAGGCAATTCCCCAGAGTGAGACCCCAAGCTATCCAGTTTCCTACCAAAGGTGAGGTCACCCTCAGCCGCGAGAATTCCGTCCTGGGAAATGTCCAGGTATGTCCTGGCGGGTGAAGGATAGAGTCTCGGTTTTCAGTCAATGAACGCCCTGGGATTTAGAGGTTTAAGCCACCTCATTAGTGTTACTTTAACTTTATTTTTGGCATAGGAGTGGGTTTTTTTTTCATTTGTTTCCGATGTTTGCTTAACAGGGACAGAAAATGAGAAATTTCCCTGAGGTGCGGAGGACATTTGAGACAGTGTAGACAAAAGATTCCTGCCCCAAAGACACAAAGACAGAAGTTAGAGGCCATCGCTCAAATGGAAGAGAGATTTTAAAAGCCCTGATTATCTCAGGAACATACATTGGAGGACCTTCCACAAAAATAATTCAATCTGAAAGGCTTTTTCAAGGTTAATGAATATCAATGAAAGTTATAAATTAGATGTTTTTAAATGTAAACTTGACCGTTTTTAATCAGGCTAAAAGAGCTATTTCAATTTCTTATGAGAATGAGTGCTAAGATGATCTTAGGTCCAGAATAATTTGAACATCGAAGTTTGCACAATGTACTCTCCCTCTCTGCAACTATTTTGCATGACTGTCCTCCATTAATCCTCCATTAATATTGGATTAATAATCTGAGTACTCATCGAATATGGCCATGCCTATAGAGAGATGGCCTCTGTACACGTCGAAGTTAACAATCTTCCAGTAGACTTGGCTTAGGAGATGAATTGGTAATAAAGTACAGCAACTGTGTGCAAACTGAAATCTGCATTTCCTTAACTCATTCACCTGAAGTGAGATGAAATTCTTACTAACATACAGTTTGGGTTCATTTGGGCATGGTTGTTTTATTTTGGTTCTAATCAAAAAAAAAAAAAAAAAAGGTTCTAAAGAGAACTTCAGGGCCAAGGGAGGTGTCGTGAGTCAGACATAGGGCTTCTCGTGAGATACCTCTCTTGTTGATGATCATTGCTTTTTGTGGAGTCATTGGTTAGCTTCTTATGACTTGCAAATATTACTAAAATACAAATAAAAATCCCAAGTTTTGGGGCACCTGTGTGGCTCAGTCATTTGAGCATCTGACTCTTGATTTCATCTCAGGTCATGATCCCAAGGTTGTGGGATCGAGCCTGCGTTGGATTCTTCACTGAGTGTGGAGTCTACTTGGGATTTTTCCTCTCTCTCTCTCCCCCCTCTGCCCCTCTCCCCTGCTCTCTCTCTCTCCCTCTCTCTCTCTCTGTCTCTCTCTCTCAAAGTATAAATAGTAAATTAATTAAATTTTTTAAATTTCAAGTATTTACTAGCTCCTAGCCCAATGGACAGTAGTCTCCACAGTAGTTAACAGCGTGCTAGCATCTTGCAAACCACGTGATGTCAAATGAGAAAACACTGGGGAGAATGCCTAGCAGAGCACCAGGCAAATAACAAGTGCTTAGCTGACGTTTGCTGGTTTATTCTACCATCCTTGCTGGAAAGACAGTTGGGAGAACACTGTTACATGCGTGGAATAGTTGGGCTTCTGTAAGTAAAATTCAATGCGAAAATATCTGATACAGACAATAGAGTCGGGATTGAGCTCCACGAATCAGTATGTTGACTATCAACCACATTACAGGTGCAGGGCTGAGCACCGCGTGGGGACAGGATGCACGTGTCTGCTGTTGGGAAGACACTGCGATCCTTCCTGGGCAGAACTGTCGCCCAAAGTTTAAGTGATGTAAAAACCGGTCTAAGGGTAATCATTTGTTTCCGCTGCGAATTTTCCTCTCTCCACCAAACCTTGGAGACGAACAGCAAAATAATAATGATGATGATACTATAATAATAATAATTTTAGTTGAAAAAAGCAGTATTTCCTGTACGGAAACGCACAACAGCTTTTGAAATCGATTTCCCTCTCCCCCAGTTTTATTTGGTTTGCAAACCCATAACATTAAAACATCCTAACTGATTTTATTTCTGCTCTTTGTTAAAGTGATTTGATCCCAAGCCGGGATCTCCTATGCCCAACATTTAAACCATGGAAAACTTCACCAGCCTGGTTTTGAACTTATAGAAACAGTAGCTTTTAATGGCAATGCCGACAGACCCTTAAGTATAGCAACGTGAACGGCACCAGGGATAATAAATATGAGGAGTGATTCCCAAACCGAAGACGGGCAAATAGTTACCCAGCTGCTACAGAAATAGCAAGATAGAATTTAAAAAAAAAAAAAAAAAAAAGGAGAAAAGAAATTAAATGAAATGGATATTAGCTGGAAACATCTGTGTTCACCACAGAGCAAAATGCATATTCAGCAGGCAGTTTATTGGGTCTTTAGAGAATGTGAATGGTGCAGTGTAAATAATGACCCGCTTGTAATAAATTCCCAGTAAAAAAGAGAGGGGCCTCTGTGTCTTCCTCCTACAATTCACATTTCTGGGTCCCTGCTGTGAGTGATGATTCACAGCAGTCTCAAATTCCTGTTTTCAAAATGCTATTGTATACTCCAGGGCTTTCATTAAGTTTTACACTAGCTGGGGAAATTTAAAACTTGAGAGAGCGAGGAGAGTGGAGAGGAGAGCGGCTCTCTCGCGCGGTGGCTGCGTTTAACACTGGGTCTGCGGCCGCCTTGATGGATGGGATGGGCGGGCGCGCCTCCCCATCCCCTGGAACAGCCACCCATCCTTCTTCTTTCTGGAAGCCCATCACAAAAGGCGAGAGCGAGGATCAGTGACTTCCTTATGTGATGGGAAAGGGAAAAGACAACAAGCCAAAGATCTTCGCAGCTGAATTTTGAGAGACGGTTTGGAAAGAGCGTGAAGAATAGGGCGCTGCATGGGGCGGGTTCGGGGGCGGGGGGACTGGAGGCTGCATCGGCGGGGGGCTGCAGGGCCGCCCGTGCCCTCTACCTGCTCCACAGAGTCCTGACGTGTGCACCGCCCACAACTACCTAGGACCGCGCAAGTCACGTGTGCAAACCACAGCTGGTGAGGATGCGCCCTCGGCCAGGGCACAGGGTTCAGTGTCGTGGATCCTTATACTTAAAGAACAAATGATCCGGGCTGGATGATAGGTTTCCACTGGACCTGAGCATCAAGATAAAGAAATAAACGTCCTTTTCCAGTTCCGTGAATGTCTTCGTTTAACTTTTATTATCTTTCCTAAAAGTTTGGTTGGAACGATGACAGATTCACCACCTGGGTGGTTTTCTTATTGAGATGCAGTTGACATCTAACATCGTCTTGGTTTCAGGTGGATGACATAGAGATTCCACATATGCATAAATCATGATGTGCGGTGAATTTCGGAGACTCAAGAATATAGTGCTGTTTCTCGGCCTGTTGGCACTGACTGGACAGGACTAATGTCCACGCCTGGCCATCCATCTGTAAGACAAGGTTTTATATTCCGTCTGGATCTTCCTGTCCAAATGGCTGTGGGGATCATGCAAAGTACCCTAATAAGAGGGCTTTTGGCAGTCAAAACTCGCCGGGCTCAGAGGGCTCAGGAAGCGTGCTGTCTGCTGGCTACCTCTGTTCAAACTTAAGAAAAATTGAGCCACTACAGAGCCACTGATGCACAAGATGCAGCCTAACAGCACCCCGACCCCACCAATTCCGACTGAGGCATCCCTGTGCCCCCCATGGGAGCTGTCAGCAAGGCCACGTGAGGAGGGGTTGTTTCACTTAAGATAACAAAAGTGAGTTCATCAAGAGCCCCATATCACATCAGGATGCCCGGGGCTCTCAGACAGATCTCTATGCCCCCATCTGTACGTTGCAAACGCTTTAAGACATTTTCTAAAACAAAACACGGTCAGTCCCTTTCCCGTGTTTTCTCTACTTCGGTCTTTCCAAATAAACTAGTCCTTTCCAATTAAGCCAGTGGCTAGAACGATGGATGGCTTTCTTTCAAAAATACATTTCTGTCAAAGGAAACTTCTATGTCGCTTCAAGTAATTCTGAAATTTCTAGTAATTTTTTTCTCCATTTTTTTTTTTTTTGCAACACCAGCTTACAAGTGAAGAAACCTGGTTTTACAGCACTCCATGTCCTGTCTTTACTGATCACAGAAGTGGATGTGGCAGCATTGGGACAGCCTCCACCTCTCTCTTCTGTCTCTAGGCTCAGAAAGGAGGCTTGAGGTGGGTCTTGGGGGCCTCAGCCCACTGCCTTGGCTGACATGGTACACCTTGTGAAGACCAGCTGGGGGACAGTGAGGCAAACCCCCAGGCATGGGCAGCCAGGCAGTGGTCTATGCTGATATCGGAACACCTCTGTCTTGAACAAGAGGAGCATTGCTGTGAACACGACGTAAAGAATTGAGGAAACGTAGTCATACTCTGGAAAGAGGAAAGCAGATTCTGCATATTAGTTATGGAATCAATTAATCAACTTAAATCAGCAAACCCTCCCTGAGCACCGATTACATACAGACGTGTGCCGGGTTTTACGAGACAAGTCCAGATGAGTGAGGCTGGTTACCGCTTTCTAACAGCAGAAAGATCCTGCATGCTATCAACCCACTGTAAAACAAAGAAGAGAGAGACGCCATTAATAAAGGTTAAGGGGATATAATATAGAGCTTAGAATACTAAACGAAATGGATAGAGTAAACCCAGATACTCTCTGAATCCAAGGACCCTAAAGCATCAATTTAATTTTTGAATCTGAAAGAATGGTTGGGGAAGATAGAAAAGCAATATTACTTCACATTGCAGGCAAATTGTAGCCCAAAGCCTCCATAAAGTAGCAAAAGCTGAAAGCTACCTCAAGTAGGGTTCCGACCCATTTGGAATAGCAGATCTACGTTAGCTGTCTAAGGAAGTCAGAAGGGTTTTGGATACCACCACACTCTTCGATTGAACGTGTACAGATATTATTCCCACGACGGGATAAACCATGCATGCTAACTAGAGAGGTCTTACTGTTGGTGTCTGGAAAGACAGCTGGGGACCCTGGGAGGTCCTCTCTGAGCTGTGCGGCTGACCTCTCTCAGACCGTCACATCGTGGGCCTTACCGCCTTCGTGGTTACCAGAACAGACATGAAGGCAAGTGTGTGTGAAGCCAATGGTCCCATTTGAAATGATAAGGCCACTCAACATGGCGCACGCTAACACTTCTCAGTGGTGCCCGTGCCTGAGTATTACATACGTGGCACATGCCTGCGCACTTATGGAAGTGTGTCCCAGAAGTCAAACAGGAAAGCAAGCCCCTCTTCTAAGTGAGCTCAGTCAACAAGTTTTATGAACTCAGAAGAGAAAATAAGGTCTTTGCAGAAGCCCCGTTGGGCATTGGCTTGGTGTTGATACCTTTTCCAAGACCATATGGAACTACAGACCCCTCGTTTACTGCACCTGCTAGATGGCACCTACTGCAGATCCACTCCTCGCTTTGTTACCATAACGTCTACACAGCTTCTGTGTTTCAGAATGAGTCACAATTATTTTAGCTAATTCCTAAAGCAAAGTGGAGTTCAGATGAACTGTACCTGCTTGTGGATATATCAGGAAGACTTATTATTTAGTATATTGCTAAAAATAAAAATAAAGCATGTTGCAAACCTTAGTGTGCAGAGTAAGTCGAATTCTACAAAAATAAATTTATATTTATACAGATAAAAATATTTAAAAATGAATTTATATGATCATTTAAATACAGTAGGACTTTGATTTATTATCAGTGTTATTACTCTGGATGATGATCTTATAAGTGGTAATCTGGTTTTTAACTTCTTTTCCTTTCCTTTGTTCTATAAGTTTTCTGCTCTGTGAGGTTGAAGACATAATCTATATATAAAGCAATTTCATAAAAGGTAAAATTATAACAACAGATAGAAAATGAACACATGTTAACTACTTTACTTAACTCAATCAATGAGAGAACCAAGCAGGAATCATAACCAGCTCAAAGAAGAAATGTTAAAAGCACAAATACTTATGGAGTGATAGAATATTGGAATAAATGTGCAAATGAGAGCAACTCTGGTTTTTCCACAAGGAAAAGATGTAATTCAACGTCCTTAAACAGAATTTGTGACTTTATATAGACAAGAATTATTTTGCATTGCTCTCAGTATCTACGGTTTGGAAAATGTAAAATAATTCCCACAGAATCAAAACGAGATAACTCAGGGGTACTTGGGTGGTTCTGTAGGTTGAGCATCTGACTTCGTCATGATCTCATGGTTAGTGCCCACATCGGGCTCTGTGCTGACAGCTCAGAGCCTGGAACCTGCTTCAGATTCTGTGCCTCCCTCTCTCTCTGCCCTTCCCCCACTCATGCTCTGTCTCTCTCTGTCTCAAAAATAAATAAAACAAAAAAAATTTTTTTTAAAAAAATAGATAACTCAGAAGCCTCTCTAGACTCCACTAGAATCTAGACAATCCAAAGTTTTCCACTAAAACATAAAATTCCCCCTACACTATATAGTTCATTTCTCTCTCCAGAGCTTAAGTCTACACCATCCCAAAGTAGGACCGCTTGATAAATACTTATTTAAAAATGATTGAGGGGCGCCTGGGTGGCTTAGTCGGTTAAGTGTCCGACCTTCGCTTAGGTCATGATCTCACGGTTCGTGGGTTCGGGCCCCGCGTGGGGCTCTGTGCTGACTGGCAGCTCAGAGCCTGGAGCCTGTTTCAGTCTGACTCCCTCTCTCTCTGACCCTCCCCTGCTCACGCTGTCTCTCTCTCTCTCTCTCTCTCCTAAAAAAAATAAATAAAAACATTAAGAAAATAAAAAAAAATAAAAATAAAAATAAAAATGATTGAATGTACATTTCTTATAATTAGAATAACCTCATTTAAAGAATTTATTTTCAGGGCAGCCTTATCTCTTGAGAGTGGATAGAGTTGGGAAATTCATAAATTTCCCCTCCCAGGACAGTTACAGTACCGTTGTGCAAGTTGTACACTGAACAGCCATGGGAGGCATCGTATTCATAGGAGTCCATGTTAAGAATTACTAACGTCTTTGAAACACAGTGCTCTGGAGTCAGGAATGAGTGTGGGGAGGAGAGGGAAAAGAGAAGCTGAGAGCATAGCTCTTGCTCAGGAAGCAAGTTAATTCTCCCCACGCTGTGTAGGCTGGGACACAGCTGTTTATTGACCGCTATCCCCATCCACCACACAAACCAACCAGGAGCAGAGGATAAGCAAGGCAGAAAGAAATTCCCAAGCAGCACAAGGAGACACTTTTTTTGGAAAACGTTTTTAGGACAGAAAGTTGTGTTTGAGAGGAAAAGAAAACCAGACCATTGCTTTTTAAAGACCACTATCTGTACATGACGTGTTGCTGCATTTGAGACACGGGGTCTATTACTCACTTTTATTCCTCTTGAAGAAAAGCCACGTGTAGACGTGATGTTAAAAAGTGATCACTTTCTTAAGCATCCTACTTTTTGTAACACAGCCAACTTCCAATATAATTCTTTTCCTTGGAGTTGTATTTCATGCCCTAGAACGACTGGTTCCCTGGAAGCCCCTCCTCCGGGCACCTCTGGGCCCAATTACTTCACCGCCGGTGGGAGCTGCGCTCCGCGGTGACTTTCATTACCCGGCTCCTGGACCTGAGCTCCGCTGCTGCCAATCTCCAGGGCACAGCCCGCCGCTGGGCAACGGCCGGAGGTGTGAGGATTCGTGATTCTCTTCTCAACCCAGAGGCGTGGGGGCCGGCACCCATTCTCCCTCCCCGGCCTCTCACGCTCAGACCCCACCCCAGATGCACCCCAGAGGGACGTTCCAGCCAGAAAAACAGTTCCCCAGGCCCCTGCCCAAGCCCCCTCGCTTCTGTCCCCGGGGAGTTTGCTCAGCACCCCCCACCACCCCTGCCCTTTCTGCCTCAACGTGGGGTGCAGCTCCCTCGGGTGTCCAATTTCCAGGGGGGATGAAGACACACTTGCGAAGGGAGAGCGCCAGAAACTTTGCCAGGGTTTACCAGCAAATCAGAGGACTCGAAACATAAGTCTGATAGAGACAAGATCCGCTTTATTAGATTTTTTCCCACTCCCTGTAAACGACTTTCTTGCCCGGCGCTGAACTCAGGCCCTCCCCACAGGTGCAGACACGCGGAATCGGGGGGCTTGGGGCAAACAGGAGAGGAAGCGAGACACGCACAATAGGGAGCTGCCCTCTGCCTGTCCACTCGAAAACTCGGTTTCTTCCTGAGCGACCTGTGTTTCATCATCGGGAGTGAATGGAGGGCTTCAATCAGCCCAAGAGGGGGTCCGTGGGAAGCACTTCAGCTAAACGATAAAGATACCTGCTAAAATACGATGGTTGATCGTTACATGTACGACCACAGTATCCCGGGAAAGCATCATCACCTCACAGGTAGGCCCGGGCACTGGGACGATGCCCCTAGGGGAGAAGGCCATGGGACTGACTTTTCTGTGGCATCTGCCAGACCCCTGTGCTATGTGGGGTCTGTTCTGATCACTGCAAAGCATTCTCTTATTTATTGACCTATAGCATATTAATTTTAAGGAGGCAATATACTGAAATATAAATATACAATATTTATATACAGTATATACAATATTAAATGTTTGTATATAAAAACCATTCATTTTTGAAATGCGCCTCAAGTTTGGGAAAGCTGGCAGCACATAATGTCGGACTGGGCTCGTTCACAGACGCCGCATATGTGCGCAAGCTTCACTGATAGCAGGTAAGGCTGACTCCCCAGGGCCACCGTGGGCCCTTGACTGGCTTCGTGATGATCAAATACAACGGTTCTTTTAAAAGTGCAAAAATCTGGGGTGCCTGGGTGGCTTAGTCGGTTAAGCCTCCGACTTTCGCTTAGGTCATGATCTCGCGGTTCGTGGGTTCGAGCCCCGCGTCGGGCTCTGTGCTGACTGCCAGCTCAGAGCCTGGAGCCTGTTTCAGTCTGTGACTCCCCCTCTCTCTGACCCTCCCCTGCTCACGCTGTCTCTCTCTCTCTCCTAGAAATAAATAAAACCTTAAAAAAAAAAATAAAAAAAAAAAAATAAAAGTGCAAAAATCTGCAAGAGGCTAAAGCATCTTTTAATGGTGTTATTCTAGGGGCGTCTGGGAGCCTTAGTCGGTTAAGTGTCTGACTCTTCATTCTGGTTTGGGTCATGATCTTGCAGTCGTGGGGTGGGTCTCTGTGCACTGAGTGAGGGACCTGCTTGGGATTCTCTTTCCCTCTCTCTCTGCCCCTACCCTTACTAAATAAATGCTCTCTCTCTCTCTGTTTCTGTCTCTCTCTTTCCCAAAATAAACATATAAGCATTTAAAAGAACAGTGTTAGTCTAACTTGAGATGCCCAGAAGAATCCTGAGTAGGAAAATGAATTTCGAGCATGCAAGATCCTCTCTCCACAGGGAGCTGAGAGCCAGCAGGGTGCCCAGGCTTCCTGGAGCCCATCCCCCCGACTGGCCACAGGAGTGCCCACTAGGCCTGCCCCACCGCTGACCCACCATTCTCTATTGGGCCGGGGAGGGGGTTAGCAGGCACCTGGTTTCTGTAGGTAGCAGATCACTGGTCACAAGATCAAGAGGCCCTGACTCTGGACCAGGATTAGACCTCACGCCTGATGCAGGGATGGAACCAGACTCCTGTGGCCCTGGGGTAGCAGGAGCATGTTCTGCACATGGGGTCATGCTGCTGTCACGCACCTCTAGAAGATTCCACCCCATGCTCCATCTGCCCCCTAGGCCCACACTTCCCTTCATCCACACCCAAAGTATGCTTCAGCCCCACGTCTGAAGCCCTAAATTCAGACATCCTGCCCTCTGACCACCCCCTCGTCCCCTCAAAGAGCACCTTCTATGTCCCTCCTTGACCTGTTCCTCACGTCTCCAAAACCTCCACTTCCCTGACATCTCTTCTCCCCTCACCTTCCCTCCTGTGTGCCCAACACCTAGTGCTTCATCTGTTCAACTATGTTTTTGCAGTAAGCACAAACATCTCCCTGGCCTTCCATCGCATCTCCCAAGAAAACAAACAGCTAATTTTAGATCAATCCAAACATCTCCTTTCTTGGCTCCTGTGCTGGGGCTGTTGAGAAGGAGAAGACATCAGGGACGCCTGGGTGGCTCGGTCCATTGAGCGTGTGACTTCGGCTCAGGTCATGATCTCACGGTTGGTGGGTTCCAGCCCCACGTTGGGCTCTGTGCTGACAGCTCAGAGCCTGGAGGCTGCTTCAGATTCTGTGCCTCCCTCTCTCTATGACCCTCCCTTGCTCACTCTGCCTCTCTCTCTGTCTCTCAGAAATATATAAAACATTAAAAAAAAAAAGGAAGAAGAAGAAGAAGAAGAAGAAGAAGAAGAAGAAGAAGAAATCTACCGTTCTAGTAGGAGTTACTTCTGATACAACTTCCCTGACCCCAACCACAACCTTCACACGGCCTGATGCCTGTGTGTTTTGAGTCTGGAGACAGATTGGAGCTCTCAGGATGGAGAGGGGTTCTATGAGAGGGGTTACTAAATGGCTTACCTTTTGGCCTCAGAGGGAAGAAATAGTAGAGTTGGTTGGCTACAAAATTTCCCCCCAAATAAATGCTCAATTAATAGATGTGATTAACCGTCTTGGGCACACAACCATATTTGATTGGTCACAACTCATTCTGTTTTTTTCCCTCTCTCTCTTCCCCAGAAGACGAAGGACTTAAGTATCCATTCCATATAACTACTTGGAGTTTCTACATATCTTTGAATAAACAAGCATCTATTGACCACCTCCTGTGTGCCTGGTGCAATGCTGAGCATAAGCAAAATAGAAGATAGGAAAACTCACAAACATAGACTTCAAAAGCTAATAATCCAGCTGGAGGGACAAACCCAACACACTTAAAATAGCTGAAAAATTGATACAGGCAGAGTCTGCTGTACCTACGGTAACTGAGATAGAAACCCAGAAAGGGGAGAGACCAGGGCTGTGCAGAGAGTGTTGGCGGAGGTTAGGACATGGGCTTGCTATGGAAGGAAGGCTGCCAGGTACTATGGTATGGTCTCCCTGTGTGACTGTGGAGCAGAATGCATCAGCGGAAGGTGTGACAGGGCTTGGACTGGCGATGGGGTCCCTGGTCCTAATCCGGCTCTTGCAAAATGCCTTTAAGATTCACACGTAGCATAGGACTCTCTTCCCTTACATTGTCTGAGAATTCTCCCTGAGGGAAGAGCAAATGTTTAGGTATCCTGTGACGCTTCCCAAACTCCCCACTTTGGGTCACAAGATAGACCGTACATGAGGCCCCTCAGTTCAGACGCCCAGGGAACTCACTGGTACCTGATGGTTCCCTGGTATCTCCTCACACTCAAGGGAGGAGTAGAAGTGAGCCAGGGGATGGGGAAAAGGGTCTCTCAAGTCTCAGCCCCTCACACCCTCATGCATCACAGAGAGGAGCATGCGCTCGGTCAGTCCCAAGGTCAATAGTGAAGGTCATCCCCAAAGTCAACAGGGATGCGAGCTTCTAGGTGGTCTCCACAGCACAGCGAAATCCCTCTGCTTTGGCTGGGCAGTCATTCTACCTGCTATGTCACAGTAGATGTAGTTAAGTTCCTGAGACACAGCATTATTTTTAAGTATATCTCTTTATCCTAAAATTTGTCGAGGCTTAAAATAGAATACCATTGAACACCTGAACGTTACGTTCTGTTAAAAGGGCAGAAAAGTACCAGCATGAGTCATTTCCAATTCTTTTTTTTTTTTTTTTTTTTTTATTTCTAGAGAGAGAGAGAGACAGCGTGAGCAGGGAGGGTCAGAGAGAGAGGGAGTCACAGACTGAAACAGACTCCAGGCTCTGAGCTGGCAGTCAGCACAGAGCCTGACGCAGGGCTCGAACCCACGAACCGCGAGATCATGACCTAAGCGAAAGTCAGATGCTTAACCGACTAAGCTTAACCACCCAGGTGCCCCGAGTCATTTCCAATTCTTAAAATATTTGAGAAGGGTATTTGTTCTCTTGCTGACTCCACATTATATTACAGCCTTTAGTAAGTTACTCACAGTACTGCCATATTGATCACTGTGGTCATTTTATTTCTGGAGTATCATCCACTTTTAAATGAAGGAGTACCAAATATCATCAACATATGTGATAGTTCTTGCAGAAAGCAACAAAAAAGTTATTTATCTACAGTAGCTTGTATCAGTATAGTTACATTCTTGTTTTGGTTTGCTTGGTTTTTGTTTGTCTAACACTTTTATGTATCTATTATTATTAACAGTTTTAAAGAAGTTAAGAATGGCAAGAGAATAAAATTGGCAGTTAGAAGGGCAGGGATGATTGAAAATATTACATTTACAAAAGAAAAAAGAGAGCCATTTTCTGAGGAATGTGCTCAGTTCCCAAATGTGGGCTGTAGGTAACTATGAAGATTGTGGCAAATGAAGTACATGCCTTCCATAAAATGTGCTGCATGTGGTGTCAGAATCAACAATATTGAGAGCCTCAGGAAAAATATTTATTTAAATAGGTTGTGAAGCTTTTGCTGTCAAAATAGAAAAAGAATCATGTAAGTACCACACGCTAACCAATGTGCCGCTAGAGTGCCAAACAAAAATTAAAAAATAAAAGTAAAAAAAAGAACTAAATAGTGACACAAGGATAGAGAAATCAATAATCTTCATTTGCGGGGTGCCTGGGTGGCTCAGTCGGTTAAGCCTCCGACTTTGCCTCAGGTCATGATTTCGTGGTTTGTGGGTTTGAGCCCCGCGTCGGGCTCTGTGCTGACAGCTCAGAGCCCGGAGCCTGTTTCAGATTCTGTGTCTCCCTCTCTCTCTGCCCCTCCCCTGCTTACGCTGTGTGTCTCTCTCTCTCTCTCAGAAATAAATAAAATATTAAAAATTTTTTTAATGTTAAAAAAATAATCTTCATTTGCAAAAATCTGTAATTATGTTCATTTTGCAATCTAAGCAGACAGTTCATTGTTGGCATGAAAACCTGAAGTTTGGCCTTAGAGGGTGCACGTATAGCGTGCATCCACATAAGTCAGTGTGTGTGTGTGCATGTGCGTGTGTGCGTGTGTGTGTGTGTGTGTGTGTGTGATGTGTCTACAGAGAGGTCTGGAACAATCTTATCTGGGCATCCACTATGATCATCTCAAAGTAGCAGAATCTAGTGTGTGGTAATTTTTGTTTTTTGTTTCTTTGTACAGTTTGTGTGTTTAACAAACTTATTAAGGCTATTTTCAACAGAAGAATAAACAAACGTCCACAAAGTAATCCTCACATAGTGTTTCCTGTCAGTTCCCGTTTCTAGTTTTGGGCATAGCTCTTGCTCTCACTGAATGAATTCCTTCTAGTGCTTCTGTTAGATCTTCAGTGCCCGAGGGAAGGGGGATCCCTGGGTACTGCTCTTTACAAAGCAACTGCTCTTTATAAAGTTAACTATGGCTTGAATAGCAACCACCACAACAAACTTGGAGATTTAAGTGTGGCCCGCATGTACTTGTTCCAGAATTAGCTGAGGATTAATTTATTGCAGTGTGTGATCATGCCTCATAGCTTTTGAAATGAACAGAAATGTGTCAACTGGAGTGGCTTTCTCTTCACACTCATGTGGTTGCTATATGGCCACATCTGCACTCTGTTCACGCCATTCTCACAGGCGCCAAGATCCAGGCTGTGGAAGATCACTCCTGGAGGAGAGGGGAACAGTGCAGGAGAAGAGAAGAAGGCGATGATAGGGGAAAACCCTAATCTCAAAGCCCAATCTGACTTGGGACCCAGATGGATTTAGTCACTATTAATGATCCAGCAAAATGGCGCCATGAAAACAGAAACTCAACAAGAACAAGTATGTGTTATCTGTCATTGACTGCTAACTATGTACAACTTCCCCAGGCTGTGCTCTGTGGATGGTTTCTCTGGGGAGGGCACAGGAGAGGGAAGAGGTCCAGCCTTGCTGTCCCCAGCAAGACAAGGCGTGCACGCTGGTGTGACAATCTTTCCATCTGGACAGAAGACTGCCTTTCTCCAATTTTCACCAACGTGAGAAACTGTCACTCTCTAATTTGCCCACATGTACCTTAGGATTCAGCAGCCTTAATTCTCCCATTTCTAGAACAACCCAATAACAGAATAAGTGATGTAAGCAATTAACCATATGAAAGTAAATAGGACAGCCTTTGTTTCTACGATGAGGTAAAAGACTTCCTATTCCCACTCTCCATTGGTGATGACAATAACATCCCAACTTCAATGGGAGAAAACCACTTCTGTGGGTGGCAAGTTTCTTTTGCCAGTAACTCAAGTTTGTCATTCAGTTATTTAAACCTGTTCCTTCTCTTTCACAAAACTAGTGAATATCTTTTTTTTCTCTGAGCCCACTATAAAATTAGTCAGTATATAATTAAAATAATCCTTCAAAAAGTGCATGAGAAGGAAGTCACAGAAGAAAGGAAGAAAGTTAAATTTATGGCAGATAGATTGTCAGAATACCACTGTCCTACCCAAATCAGGCTCTGCTGTGCACACCTGCAAGCATGTCCACAGGGGAGCACGTAACCCTCGTGTGTGTAACATGATGCATGAGTGGATATGGGGAGGCAGGGAGCTGGAAGGACGCCCCTCCCTGTACTAATGGAAATTATTTTGTTATTGCAATGCTTGCCTCTTAAAAACACTAAATAATATTTTGTACCTTCTACATGAGTCCTTCTAATCAAATAATAGTTAGGCTTCTACTCAGGTTTCCCCAATCTTTCTTTTTTATAGGACTCAGTTTTGTAGTATAAACTCAGTTTTGTAATATAAAATGAACACTGAGAAATTCTAAAGAGATCATGGCATTAAATACTAATAAATGAGTTGTTTACTAGTAAAGATATAGATGTTCCAGTTGACACTAAATTCTGTTTTGATAACCAAGGTAATAGGGGTAGAAGATTATGTAAGTCGCTCCAGAGATTTCCAGTTGGAAAAAAAAAAAACTAACTTGTTATCATGTATTTTGGGTTTGCGGTTAGGTAAAATCATTTTTATTAAAGCAACACACTAGTGCAACATAGCGGAGAAAAGTATACAAGTGGTGAGGAATGTTTTAAATTTATATTTAAGGAAAAGGAGAGAACTCATCTTAGGTCCTTTTCCCAAATAAGAGCACAAAAGGTTTAAGTGAATTTTTAAATATGCATTCAAAAATAATATTTACCAAGGTTTTAGTGAGATCTTCCAGAAAATACAATGCATGCAGACAGATCCAAAAGCTTACATAAGACTTTAACTTCTAGGTTGAAAATTGCATTTAGAACAATTTGTCAAACAAATTTCCAAGAACATTAAAACTCATGCAAGAAAGAAATTAATATCATGCAGCTCAGCATCACTTAAGAGATGCATAGATCAGAGATTCGTTCTGGTGCCATGAAGGTCTGACTTTGACTTTCAGACAAGACAAGACTGTGACCCACATGATAAGACAGAAGTATGAATGGCTAATTTGTAAGGATTCCATCAGACTATAAATGCAACCTTCTGTAACGAGAGGCGGCCCCAAACTGGTTGCTCAAGGGTCTGCAGACCACAAAAAAAAATATTTTTAATGCATCCATGTGTATACCATATCTGACAGAAAGGATATATCTTCCTTTCTCCATTTTTTCCAAAGACAATAGTGTTGTTTTTTTTTTTCCTAAAGCATAAATGAAACCCATGTTTTTGAATGCGTGAGAAGCAATTTCTCAGTTACATCAACAGCAGTAATGCATTTTAGTGCTTTTTGCCATGTACTTGTAGAACGTGCAATTGAGCATTGTTTAGACCTTTTTAACAATATTAGTGTACTGAAATGGCATTAATTCTTTGTTCCCTTTTGCACATAATTTCAGATACAGTCATGTGCAGTCTCCCCAAAAAACTGAAAAGACAGAGTGTAAAATTTGGATGCGTATTTATTTTATTAGAAAATTACAAGACTCGATTTAAAAAGAAAAAAAAGAACCCATCTGAGGAATAGGAATGCTGAGGACTTATGAGCAAACAGCTTCGAGTCTGAAATCACATAGAATTTGGATTGTGTTTGCTTCAAAATCAGTCCATCCTTCCTCACCCAATCACACAGTTTCACGCTGCCCTTCTCTAGGTACCTAAGTTAGTAAAGCTTGGCGTCATGATGTGCAAATGCATCAGGTATTCACACACTTGGATATCGTCTTCATGGGTCCTCAGTGCTTAAACCGAGAGGGGTGCAGACCTCCTACAGTGCTGAGATGCGTGAGTCAGTCACCCAGTCACATACGTAGGGCAGTGACCACATGACTGCACCCTCAGGGAAAGTCCGTCAGAAGGCTCAGAGCATCCTTATGTATCCTGCAGGCTGATGGGAAGACAAAGGGAAACACCAGTCACAGTTGCTGCGGTCGAGCTGGGCGCAGAAAAAGACTGTAAAATGGTATTTTTGTTGAATAGAGTAAGATCTGCTATTATGATTGTAGAACTACTTTATCCATGGGACATGGGAAATTTTCACAAATGCTTATTTCTAAGTAGCTTCAAGGCTGTCAAATCTCTTGTAAAGGGAGAGTCTTCATTCATTTGCTCCGATGTTAGCACCGTGTTAGAGCCATGGTGCTCTCCAGCAATAGAAGATTATTCCCCTTTGATCTAATGAGACAAAGAATAAATATATTTCCGGCACTCAAAAGTTTATCCTGTACCAGAAAGATAATGTAGAAATTAAAACAGCTTTTAAAATATCTTACATTATTAAATCAACTTCTATTTTAAAAAGACAGCACTAAAAACATAGAAAGAAGATATTTTTAAAAATAATGAACCTCACTGGCTATCATCTTGGTGGCTTGGCCATATAGAGAGTAACTTCCACTGTGGGCCATGATGGAGTGACAAGGACCGGCTTGCCCTCCCATCTGAGAGAGCTGAACCACTGGACCCAGCGCAGGACCTGATGGTGCTGAAGACACTGGGCACCAGGTAGGGAAGAACAGGACCCACGAGGGATGGGAAATCCATGAAGCAAGCAGTACCCTCACCCCAGCTTCCTGCCTGGAGAGTGTCCCCAGGCCATAGTGCAGTGACAAAGAGCACAGGAGGGCCCAGGTGTCATCCCGAGCTGAGGAACAGTGGCTTTCAGGTGCCTGCATTAGTTTCCTATTACTGTCTTAACAAATCACCATGAGTTTACCAGCCTAATACAAAACAAATTTATCATCTACCATTCCCGAGGCCTGAAGTCCACAATGAGACAGCCCCTTTGTGTTCTTCCTGGGATCTCTAAGAAAGCATCTGTTCCCTACCTTTGCCAGCTCCCAGAGACTCTCCTGAGTCCCCTGGCTCTCCACTCCTTCCTCCATCTTCAAAGACAGCAACACAGCATCCTCCAATCTCTTTTTCTCTGTCTCCAACCTTTCAGCCTCCCTCTTATAAGGACCATGTAGTTATAATGGGCCCACTTGGAAAACACAGAATAATCCCCCATCTCAGGATCCTTTGATCACAAATTCTCTTTTGCCTTATTAGGTAACATCTTTACAGATGCTGGGGCTTAGGACTCAGACATTTTGATGGATGAGTGATCATTATTCAATTTATCCCAAAAGCCAAGGCAGCTAGAATTTGCAGGACAGAGTTGCAGAATGGACAGACACACAGAATGAGAACCCCATAGGTCTGGAGAGGGCCCTAAAGTATTCAGCAGAAGCTCCCACTTGAGTGTTCTGCTAAGTGTTGATCACTGCATGCATGTGGGGAAATTATCCAGAGCTGAGGGTCAAACATTTTAACAGGGAAAGAGGTAACAATTCTAGAGGCTCATCTGTACTAGGGATGGTGCCTGTTCCCATCAGCCCAGGTAGAAAAATGTCATAATTAATGGACATGGGATAGAGTACTTGGAAGGGAATTTTCTTCAGTAGAAAGGCAAAAACAACCCCAGATTAAACAGCTCTCTCTTCTAAGCAGTCAACACTTACAAACAAGGTTCACAAGGATCAAAGTATTACCAAGTAACTTAACCAGATCGCAGAACAAAATTTAAGAATAGTTTTAGAAATACAAACAATACCCAACACCCAGAAACGAAAAAATCACAGTGAAAATCACTCAATAAAAAATCCCCAGGTATGCACAGAAGGAAACTATAGTCCATAACTGGGAAAAGAATTCAGTCAATCAAGGCTGACCCCAGAAATGTTTCAGGTGATAGAGTCAGTAGACTAGGACATTAAAACAATGATTAATTGGGGCGCCTGGGTGGCTCAGTCTGTTAAGCGTCCGACTTCAGCTCAGGTCATGATCTCACGGTTTGTGGGTTTGAGCCCCGCTAGCTGACAGCTAGCTCAGAGGTTGGAGCCTGTTTCGGATTCTGTGTCTCCCTCTCTCTCTGACCGTCCCCTGTTCATGCTGTCTGTCTGTCTGTCTCTCTCAGAAATAAATTTTAAAAAAACATTTAAAAACCCCAATCATTAATTATTATAACTCTGGTCCATGTGTTCAAGAAGCTAGAAAAAAAACCCTAAAATCAAGACATTGAAGATATATTAAAAAAACAAATTAAACTTCTAAACAGAAAAACATACTATCTGAGATAAAGAAAATACACTGAGTGGGATTAACAGAATTTTAGATACATAGGCAGAAGAAAAGATTGGAAAAGATCAGCAAACTTGAAGACATAACAACACGGTTCCAAAAATGAAACATATGAACAATAATTCTAAAACATGGAAATAGTCTCAGTGAGCTAATTAGTAGCACTGCATTATATTCATGATCCTTGAGTTCCCAAAGGAGGTGGGGAGAGGTGAAGAAAGAGTAGTTGAAAAATGATGGCTGCAAATTTTTCAGACTTTATTCAAACTGTGAACCCCTAGACTGAGAAGGCAAACAAGGGAGAGCTTAAGACACATGAAGACAACTGCATGGAGGCACATCTTAATCAAATTGCTTCCCTCTAGGGATGAATAGAAAATATTGAAATCAGAAAAAAGTGGCACATACATGAATAGGAACAAAAATGATAATGGCAATAAATTCCTCATTGGAAACAACGTAAGCTAGAAGACAGTGCAGTGACATCTTTATCTTTTTTTAAAAAAATGTTTAATGTTTATTTTTGAGAGAGACTGGAGGTGGGACAGAGAAAGAGGGAGACACAGAATCCGAAGCAGGCTCCAGGCTCTGAGCTATCAATGCAGAGCCCGATAAGGGGCTCGAACCCATAAACCGTGAGATCATGACCTGGGTGGGAGTCGGATGCTTTAACTGACTGAGCCACCCAGGTGCCCCTGGAGGGACATCTTTAAAGTACTGAAACTAAGAAGTGTCAACATGCAATTCTTTACTGCAGCAAATATATTTCAAAAGAATTTTTAGGTATTATAATGTTGGTGGTTCTTCATATATTATTATTCTAAAATTCTTGAATTTGGGTAGTCACATAAAGCAAGTGAGCCATTGTGTTGGTGTCATTAAGAACAAAGAAATGCCAACATTGGAGATAGGGGACACATGTTACAAATGAGCTTGAGCAAAACTCTTGTGCTGAACTTGAATTGGAAATATTAATAAGAACTTGTGATCTATTTTGTTTAAGAAAATACATATTTATATAATATGTTTAACAAAAAGGCTTAGATCAATGAAACAGACTCAAGAGTCCAGAAATGATCTATACATCTACCATCAACTGATTGTTGACAACGATGATAATACCATCCAATGGGGAAAGAATAATCTTTTCAACAGACTGTGCTAGGTCAACTGGATATCCACATGCAAAAGAATGAGGTTGAACTCCTGCCTCTAACACATACAAAAACAAATCCAAAATGGATCTAAGACCTCAGTGTAAGAGCTAAAAGTTACAACAGTTAGAAGAAACCATGAGCATAAATCTGGATGCTTGTATGAATCGATGGTTTCTTAGACATGACACCAAAAGCTCAAGCAATCATGGGGAAAAAATGAGATAAATTGGACCTTCGTCAAAATAAAAACTGTTGTCCTTTAAAGGATACATCAAAAAATAAAGAAAGAAAGAAAGAAAGAAAGATAACTCATTACAGAATAGGAGAAAATATTTGCAGTTCTATATTTGATAAGGCCAAGTATCCCAGATAGATAAAAACTCCTACAACTCATCAATAAAGAGACAACCCAATGTAAAAATGGGCCAAGGATCTAAATAGATATTGCAGATAAATGGGCAAAAATAAATGGCCCATTTTGCTCATTTTAAAACAATTAACAATAATAAATGGTTCATTTTGCCCATTTTTAACAACTGACAAATGGACAAAAGGATCTAAATTGTCTTTCTGCAATTCTCCAAAGAAAATATACAAATAGCCAATAATGACATGAAAAGAGACTCAATATCATCATCCAACAGGGAATGTACTTCACATCCATAGTGAGATACCACTTCACATCCACTATGGTTTATATAATAAAGAAATAACAATGGGAGATAGACAAGTGTTGGTGAGAATGTGAAGAAACTGGAAACTTCCACATTGTTTGTGGGAATGTAAAATTGTGTAGCCACTGTGGAGAATAGTATGGTGGTTCCTCTTAAGTTAAATATAGAATTACTATATGCTTTTTTCTTTCATAATTTATTTTCAAGTTGGTTTCCATATAACACCCAGTGCTCATTCCAGCAAGTGCCCTCCTCCATGCCCATCACCCCCCTTTCCCTCTCCCTCACTCCCATCAGCCCTCAGTTTGTTCTCAGTATTCAAGAACATAAAATTTACTGTACAAAATTCCAAAAGTTTCACTTATGGGTATATTGGAATAGGAAACAGGTGTTCAAGATAAAAACTTGTACACAAATATCACAGCAGCACTAATCACAATAGTCAAAAAGGAGGAACAACTCAATGTCTATCAGCTGATGAATAAATGAAAGGCTGTCCATCCACACAGTGGAATATTATTCAGCCTTTAAAAGGAATGATATGCTGACACATGCTACAGTGTGGATGAACCTTGAAAACATGCTCAGTGAGAGAACAGGCAGAAAAGATAAGGTTCAGTTTATATAAAATGTCCAGAGCCATCAAGTCGATAGAGATAGAAAGCAGATTTAAAGTTCCTAAGGGGTTGGGGAGTCAAGAATGGGGAATGACTGCCTAATGGATACAGGGCTTCCTTTTAAGGTAATAAAAGTGTCCTGAAATTAGATGGCAGTGATTATTGCAAAACATTGTGAAAATAGTAAATGTCACTAATGGTAACTTTTACATTATGTGTATTTTACCAAAAGAGAAATGATAGAGAATAGTAAGAAGTGAATATTATACTTCCACTAAAGACAAAGTTTTAACAAACCTCTAGAGAGAAGTAGGTATAAGATATGGCTCACATGAGATGACCACAGGTCGATAATTATGGAGGATGGGTAATAGAGACACATGCAGGTTCTTTGAGCTATTCTATCTCTATCAATGTTTCTATAGTAAAAAATATGCACACAAATAAATAAGAATGTTAAGCATTGTATCAAGACGTCAGGGAATTTGGTTGACTCTTGTTGACATAATAAATAATCAAGGGTAGATCCTTGGAAAAAGAGTTGCATGGGCTATGATTTTGATATAATTTTACATATGGTTTTATAGGCTATTTTTCCAATAATAAAGAGTTATTTTATGTATGGTTTTATAGGCTATTTTCCAATAGTAAAGTATTATTTGACAAAGTCTCAAAATTAAATTTAAGTGTACAAGATGGTTAGCATAGTTGGCAGTGAATATTGATTTTAGTAATGGAGATACACGCATAGATGTCTTAAAATCATCAAGTGCTTCATACAGCAAAACCTCAATAAAGACTGTTTTCTGAATTAATGAATGCTTCAATATGTATGCTTGGTCCTAAAACTTACAGGATTGTTGTGAATAAATGAGCACTGTTAACTGTAGAGAATGCATGTTTCCTCATGAGGAATGCAATCACCAGCTTTAAGTACTTTCAACCATTAATTGATGACAAACAAATCTATGCTTCGAAAAACAATAGACAAACTAGTCAAGTCAAAATAAAGTGTTGAATGAGTTGTAGGCTCCAAACCAATCTGAATGCATGGGATTGATCAGATGCTTAGGTATCACACAGTTAGAATCTGAGAATTTAATTCCTAACTTAAGATTTTGATGCTCATCAATTTCATCCAATTTGGGGGTAGAAAAAAATTGCACCCATCTTAAATTAAATCAACTGCTTTTTCCAAGTAAATGTTTCTGTATTCAGCTCAGCAAATCATTCAAAGATCAAAGCTCTTTATTGTGGTTAAACTCCACCACTTCCAGCCTCAATGATGTGCAAGTTCACCCTCTACCTTGCACGTACAGCGCAGTTAGCCTGGCTCAACACAGAGACCAGTCTGACTCCGCAGCCTCCACCCAGCAGCTCCCTGAAGCCTGTCTGTCCTTCCGCTTGCCTTCCCCCAAAATGAGCGAAACCTTTCTGCATCTATCACTTTCTTCTCTTTCCAAAGTAACTTTTTATTAGTTTCCTGAGCTGTTCGTCTCTGCTCACCTCCCACTTTCCTCCTGAGCTAGAAGTGCTTATTTTCTCTTTCTCCTTCATTGTTTTCCATGGTCTACAGGACTTCCTGGGATTCTCTTGGGCCACTCAAGACCCAAATCATTTGTTTATCTTAAAACAACCAGAACACTAATTCTTACAAGCTGCTGGCAACCAACATGCACCAAATGTGTAATTTACACACAGGATCCTAATGATACAAAAGCCTTTGGAAATCAGAAAAGGAGGGCCATACATTCTACCTACACAGCTTCATTGAGAAATGACTAACTGGGGGGGAAGGCATATGAGAGGCCTGCAGGTAGGATGAGACCCCTTGAAGTTGTCCTGAATGTTTCGCCTCACCCCTTGGGCCAAGGCGGAGGTCCACACTGGTGCAGGTACCACTAGCCATTCACCAGCTGCCATCATGTCATCAGTTGCAGTGGATTGAACGGACAGTTCCTTCTTTTTTTGGCACTCAATATCAAATGCATCCCTCTGAAGACTTGGCAAGAAGGCTCTTTTCTCTTTGTACCAAAGGAAATGTGGTTAACTCCTTCCAGATTAGAAAAAAGAAAATGGAACAAATAAAACAAGATCCCACTGACTAGAATCATGCTAGGAGAGTAAATACCAAATATGTGTTTGCTTCTCTCCCTGTTCTGTGGAGTGATTTCCATAAACATACCACGTGAAGACATGGTTGAATATTAGTACTATGCTTTAGCATGACTTGGTTAATACTAAAAATAAAATTTTTTTCTCCCCCATATTTCATCTTGGTACAATTTCCTGTCTTGAAGAAAGATGGAAACTTTTACTTGGAAGATATATAGTTAGAATTTCCTGTAATACTGAATTAGCTCCAGTCAAAATGAACTATTTTACACTGCCATTATTACTCACTTACCAAAAATACTTTGTTCTGGGTTTAATATTTTCTTAATACTTTTAACTTTCCTAAGCACTTTCTCATCGAATATCTATTGAGGCTCACAATAAGCCTCAGAATCAGGGCAAATGTTAGAGAACAAGCAGTGGCAGTGAATAGGGACAGAAATAGGATTACAATCCACATCTCCTTATTCTTGGCTCCATGCTTTTGGGGAAGAAAAAAATTAAGAACACAAAACCAAACAAAGCACCATTTCATCACATCGCAAATCAAACAGCTAAATATTTTTTAAGTGACAGAGGCAAATGCTATTTGTTTATGACTATGTTTGCCTTGACACTTTTTAAAAATCCTTCAGTAAAAAATTACATTAAATACCACATAAAAGACTCTTTTAATGCCATACCTTGACAATAGACATGTCCACACAAAGTTATGAGGCTCTATTACATTTTTATTATGATATGATTATGATGTCAACGCATATTCTTAAAAAGCTCTATCTAACTGTAATTTCAGGACAGCTTCATTGCATTAAGAAACAAAACAGTCAACATAACATTGCATTAATTTGGGGGTTTTGACAGAAAGCCATAAAACAAAGGAATGTGCCAAATCAAGTCAACCTAGAATTTGGCTTCTCATAGAGGGGGTAGTATTATGGAAGTTCATGGTTCTAAATATAGAGATCAGGAGGAGATACAAAATGGAGCCCGAGGACTTGGGCATGACTGGATGGAATTAATTAACGTGCCACCCAGAGCCTCGCGTGTGCTGGCCTTGGTGTTGCTGACTTTCTGTATAGCTGGATCTGGTTCTCACAATGATATGTAGCCCTTTCCTGCTACCCTGCTATGGAAGCCAAGGGGAGGGCTGCTGGCAGGCATCCCTGTCCTCTTCTTTGGTAGTTTTTTCAATCCCGTATATTTATGGGGTTTTTAAATACTATCTTTTCCTGTTTACCATATGTCAAATTCCACATGAACTGATAAAAACATGCAAAGGCCTTATCACTCTAATCTCCTAAAATAGACTTTCCTCCCTCCTACCTCCTACACTTCATCAAGCCCCGAAGTACTAATTACTAAAATCTGAAATGCTCATCTGACCGAATTGCATTACGTGTCCATTTTTAAAGACCTCAATTCAATTATCCACACTGATGTGGGCACCCAGGAAAAAAAAAAATCCCTGTCAGTATTTTTCCATTTTGCAGAGACTCAGCTCTGGGACAGTTCAGCCTAAAGATGGTTCCCCCTCGAATACAACATGCTCTTTTTAAAACAAGCCAGCACCCTCCTGGCTGGGAGCACACACACTGCTTGTATTGACACCGCAGCAGGCTGCCTTCATCAGAGCCTGCTGCGATGCTTCTAACTCCACACTCCAGGGAGTGCTTCCCTGCTTGATGCTGGTAGCAGATTAAAGCTGTTCTAATTTTCCACCCAAGCCAAATAGATGCATAAGCAAGCTGTTAGATTGTCTCCGGATCGCACGGGACACCATCGCCCCGCTCTTCGGGGCTCTACTGTAGTTAGTGTATCGGTGAACATTTGCAAGTACAATTGCAAGGGGAGGACTGGGAGGAAATGGAAGCCAGAGGTGTGGGAGAGCCACTCCCCAGTCCAAGTGCACATTCCTGCTGAAGTAGCAGTGGAGGTCAAAGCCCACTTACCAGAATGGAGTCAAACACGCTTGTAGCTAACAGTAAAGATACCGTTTATTGAAAGACCACGATAATGGGGCGTCTGGGTGGTTCAGTCGGTTAAGCATCTGACTTCAGCTTAGGTCATAATCTCACCATATGCGGGTTCCAGCCCTGCATCAGGCTTTGCACTGACAGTTCTAAGCCCACTTTGGATTCTCTGTCTCCCTCTCTTTCTGCCCCTCTCTCATTCATGTCTTCTCTCTCTTTCTCAAAAATAACCATTAAAATTTTTTTAAAAAATGGAAGACCAAGAGGAAGAGAGTGATAGTGGGTTATCTCCCCTCCCCCCATTTACACCTAGAAATTGTTGTCACACTATGTTCTATGCTGAAGGCCATCCAAAGGAACAAAGGGGAGGCCAAGAGCTGTGAGGCAGCTGGTGGTCATGAACTTGAGAAAACCAAAGGCTCTGGGGCGAAGCCACAGGTCGCGCACATGCTTACCAGGGATACAGTGTGGTGAATCCAATTTGAGCATCTCCCAGCCCTTCACCCAAATAAAGCATGCGATAGAGTTGCTGGTGAAGATAAGGATATCTATGGGAATGAGATAAAGTATCCATTGTGTGGGAAAAAAATGTGGATGTGACACATTGGCAGACTGGGAGAAAAAAGTGAGAACCAAGGTGGAAAAATGCAGAGCCGCAAAGGAAGCTTACAGCACCCGAAACACAAGGAGCATGCCTGCAGCCCACAGTGCCGGATCAGTGACGTCAAGGTGAGCAGAAAATAATTACACACCTTGTTGGGACTCATTTTTATCATCACCGTGTTAACAATGTATAATAAAAGTCCAGGTGCACCCAGCATTCTGCTGAGTGTGGCTTAGAACAAGATACACAGAGACCTTCCTTATTCCTTGTAAGAGTTTCTATACAAATAGGTAGAAATAAAAAATACCATTTGTGAAAAAAAAGGGACCTATCTAATCACTGATTATTGGGCTTCCTGTGACGAGATTTTCCTTGCACATTATGTAATATGAGCTCCTACCAAAATGCTTTCATATTTATAAAAGAAGGAGACCCTACCTACAAAACCTTTACGCCAAAATAAATAATGTGGTATTCATCTAGAAGTAAGGAGATATGTGTATAAGCATTGCCAGGTGTCACTATGCCCTTCCTTTAAATGCCCCTTCAAGTCCTAATGCGCCTTACCAGTGAGCGTGACCTTACTTGGAAATATGATCTTTGCAGATATCATCAAATTAAGATGAAGCCAGACTGGACCGAGATGCACTCTAACCCAGTGACTGGTTTCCTTGTTAAAAAAAAAAAAAAAGAGAGAGAGAGACTTTTGGGCACCCAGGAGAGTGGGGCTGTACGATGATGGATACAGATTGCAGGGACACAGCCCGAAGGCCATGGAGGGTGATGGAGGCCAGGAGCCACCAGGAGCCACTTGAGCCAAGGAAGGATTCTCCACCAGAGCCCAACAGCACCCTGATTTGGGGCGTTCACTCTCCAGAACTGAGAGGGAACAAACTTCAGTCATTTTAAGGCACTGAACGTGTGGGGACATTACGGTTACGGTTACGGTTACCACAGGAAATGAATACATAATCAGGTATGTCCAAAGCAGACGATTCTTCTGCAAATTTACATGTGGACACAGAGGGTTTCGATTGCAGAGTATCTGACTTTAGACATTTTCTGAATGATTAAGAAATTGTATTTCAGCGTAGATAAGGGTCCGAGTACATATTTTACACGACAGGTTAGCTTTGATGTCCTTCCGTCCCAAGGCCCCTTTCCCCATCGCGGTGTCTGCCCCAAAGTGAGCACACACTGTCCCCTGGGGCGCTGCTCTCCTGTCACAGCTCAGAACCTCAGCTCACGTTTGCTGCCCTCTCTGCTTCCTGCTAACATCATGCTCAGATGCTCCCTTAGTCCATTCTTCCCAGTCCTTCTGCCAGTGCTAGCCAGGGTATAGAGAAATGGAAATCTCTCAAACCTTCGGAAAAATGTAAATGGGCAGTTTTCTGGAAAACAACATGATGAAGCAAGAGCCTTGGATAAATACATTATTTTGGGTCTAATCATTCTACTTCTAAGAATGTGCCTGAAACCATATGTTTGCCTGTATAGGAGGATTAGGAGGAACTTAACGGAGGACCATAGGGGAGGAGAAGGGGGAAATAGTTGGGGAGAGGGAGGGAGGCAAACCATGAGAGACCCTTGAATGCTGAGAACAAACTGAGGACGGATGGGGGTGGGAGGGAGGGGAAAGAGGGAGATGGGCATGGAGGAGGGCACTTGTGGGGGTGAGCACTGGGTGTTATATGGAAACCAATTTGACAATAAACTATTTAAGAAAGAAAATGACAGAATCAAATGTCTATGCAAAGATGCTCATTTCAGAGCTATTGATTTAATTGGTGCATCTTTGATCCAACTCTTTGTGCTAATGCAGAATGCCCGATGCTGAGCAGAACCAATTCCCATTATTTTGGGGAGTCCTGAGTGGCATCTCCCACTTGCTTTGTGAACTCATGCTCTCAATCTATTTGTACGTATCTATCCCTTTTCTCTGGGTCCTTCTTAAGACATTTTCCAGGTATCAAGAGTTGTCTCAACCCTGCCCCACTGAGGTCGCTCCCTGCATCACTGTCTGGTGGCCAGCTGTCCTGCTTCAGCTGGCCGTGGATGCTGGATGAGGTGGCCATGCCCATCGCATAGCCCTGAGTCCACCGCTGCCATTTTCACTGTGACGACCACGTATGTACTGCTGCCCCTGTGGGGTCATGACTGCGAGGGGCTTAAGGAGAGGTAGGAAATAGGATCATCCTAACATGTTGGATTGTACTTTATTATCCAGGTCTTACAGAGCTACATTTCAAAGCCTTTCTTTCCGGGCTCTACCACAGTCTCCTTCATCCCGAAGCTGAGCATTGTCCGTGGCAGGAGAAGACGGAGGGCCGAGTGATAGATGCCACCTGTGACAGAACCATCCAGCTGTGGCCTGGACACTGCGTGAAGTGTCGAGTCTCTCTGGACATGCAGTGTGGCTGGCTACACACAGGGGGACACAGTCTCCTGGTGGGACATCCACACACTTGCAATAATAGCCACAAAACATGTGAGAGAAAATAGGTTAATTAAAACCATATAATGAATTATAATTTCATTTATTATAGTACCCACTTTTTAATAAATGAAAAAAGTGTTCTTATTATCTTATGTGAAGGATTTCAGTAGAATGATCTCACTCACGAAGAAATTACGTATGTATACACACACACACACACACACACACATATATATATACACACATATAATGCATACCATAGAGAAATAGACTAGGAGGAAATACACCCAAACATTAATAATCACCATCTCTAAGTGAGACTCGTAGTGATTTTTCATTGTTTTCCAATTTTCAAATTTTCAAACTTTTAATGAGTTTTTTTTTTAATGTTTATTTGTTTTTGAGAAACAGAGAGACAGAGCACAAGCAGGTGAGGGGCAGAGAGAGGGAGACACAGAATCCGAAGCAGGCTCCAGGCTCCACTCTGTCAGTACAAAGCCTGATGCAGGGCTTGAACTCACGAACTGCGAGATCATGCCCTGAGCCGAAGCTGGACACAGAACCGACTGAGTCACCCAGGCGCCCCTATAACGAGTTTTGTATACCCATTGGATGTTCGTTTTTGATCAGAAAATATAGAATGTGTTGAAAACTATCCAGCTAGCACTGTAATGTGAGAGCGTACAGCACTCAGGCCATTCAGCCTGGACAACACTAGGTCTCCCCACCTCCACTGCCCCCAGGATGCCCACCTGGGATGTTGCAGTCTGGGTCAAGCCTGGGATCCGGGAGCTCCTTCTTGAGCAGAGATTCCAGGCCGTGGGCAGCGTCCTAAAGCAGATCTGACGTCTGTGCCCTTACACCTTCCCACATGCCCGGCACGGCCCTGAAGAAGGCATGGCTCCCCGTTGCCACATGGTTTTTGGCCCCATTTTAATCTGAAAGAAAGAAAAAAGAAGAAAAACGATGTCCTTCTGTTCTCAAAGTCTTTCCTTCTTTCCCCAGCCGTGATGTCCACTCGGTTCTGGTTTTTCACATAAGAGCGCTGGTCCTCCAGCATGGCCAGCCTTTGCCCCTGCGAAGCTTCCGGAATAAGAAACTGCTCTTATAATTGTGCTGAGGACATGAAAATCACAAATTCTGAGGTAAACCAACACAAATACGAACCTCGCTTAACAATCCTGCCACCTTTTTGTAATTACACTTTAAAATGTGTTTTTTGAGTCACACAGAGAGAAAATAAACTGTGAGAAAGTGGAGCTCATGGTCAGATGGCTGGAAAGGAACGTGGCTGTGTCTACCCAGAGCCACAGAAAATGGGGCTCACCCTAACCACAGGCTGGCAGGGCCAGAGCTGTGCCAGAGTTCAAGTTTATTTCCCTAACTCAGCATGGCAACCGCACATGCCTTCAACATTAGACGGTTAAACTCATCAACAACTTACAATTTTTAAGTAAAGATGCTATTTTCTTGGCAAAAATAATATGAACATTATTTTGACACTTGGTATCTTATACTTCAGAGTTTTCTGGTTTTGATGGGGGTGGGTCCTGTTTTCAAGTGTGCAAACTCTTTTAGGACATGTCTCCGGGCAAATGAACCTCTAAAACTCACCCCCTGTGCTGCACAGTTTCCTTCCAGAGGCTCGAGACTGCTGTGATGTACAGGGTCTGACAGAGCAAATACCGCTTTGGGGTTTCTCATGGTCCACACACGCATCCCAGCATGCCTAGCCCTATTTCCATTCAAATTGGAAGTTTGAAACACAGGCCAAGTACAGGAGAATGAAAAGAAAATCGGGAAAAGAACTGACCTGTGAACTCGCCTCCAGCAGCCCTTTCAGAAAGATTTTGTGAAGAAGGAAAAAGTATGTACGAAGATAGTTCAGATTGGTGGGGAATGAAAAGGGAAACACATTTCAAAATTACTGTGAAATATGCTAACAATCTATTTGACATTTGGGATGGCCCCTTCCACCAAGTAGGAAACTCTGGGGGAACACGTGTCCCATATACCACATCCGGGGACATCATGCGATGATTGTCCAGCTTCCCCTTTGGGGATGGGCATTAAGCGGTGGTTTACCAATTTTTCTTTGCCAACCATACATCACTGAGGTGATGCTTCTTGGTCTCTGTTCAGTCTTCAACAAGAAGCCACAGCTGAGTCATCCTCTGCTTTCCTTTTCAGTCATATGAAAGACAAACTCCCCAGGACCACGGCTAATGTCCCCTTAGCCGGGGTCTTATGTTGTCATCGCAGGCCCCTGCCAGCTGGGAGAGCATATTTCATCACCATTCTCCTGTGCTCAACTAAAAACACAGAAGTATTTGGCTTGGGTGTGAATTTATTAAGGTTGTTCTGAGAATCAAACCAGATCAACAACAAAAAAAGCATTAGATTAGTTAAACCTGTGTTGAATTTAGGTCATAATAAAAGAATAGTCTCTCATGGATTCCATTTGTGGCTTGGCCAACATTCTAGACACACACGGAGAAAATAACAAGCCTTTCTTCTAAAAGGAAAGTCACTTTAGAGTGGGGTAATCCTCAGCAAACAGGACAATGAGCTCATCTGTTGCTTTTCAAAATAAGTTTCAGTGATACTTGAACTTGAAAATGCCCCTCTAATATACACAGTGGTCCACTTCACTTCCCATCTTCTGAGTCTCTCTAACGTTGTAAGGACTTTCAGTTCACTGGTTAAGAGCAACTCTTATACCCGAAAGAAGAAACCACTGGGAGGGGAAAGAATGTCCATGCAAATTGTGAAACTGTGACAAGGAACTGTCTCAATAGAAAATGATTGGGGTGCCTGGGTGGCTCAGCTGGTTCAGTGTCAGACTTCAGCTCAGGTCATGATCTCACAGTTTTTGAGTTCGAGCCCCATGTCAGGATCTGTGCTGACAGCTCAGAGCCTAGAGTCTGCTTCAGATTCTGTGTCTCTCTTTCTCTCTCTGTTCCTCCCCTGCTCGTGCTTCCTCTCTCTTTCTCAATAAATAAACATTAAAAACAATAAAATGATTCAAAAAATTTTTTTTAATTTTTTAAAAGCTTATTTAGTTTTTGAGAGACAGAGCCTGTGTGAGGGAGGGTCAGAGAGAGAGGGAGAGACAGATTCTGAAGCAGGCTCCAAGCTCTAAGCTGTCAGCACAGAGTCCAACGCAGGGCTCAAACCCGTGGACCATGAGATCATGACCCAAACCAAAGTCTGACACTCAACCCATTAAGCCACTCAGTCACCCTAAATTAAAAATTTTAAAGACAGTACCTAACATTCGGATGAAACAACTGTAATGGAATGGTCTTAGAATTCATATTATTCTTATTCCACCCTGCACATCATCTGCTTGCTGCTTGGGGAAACTGAGAACTAGATAATTTATACAGCTTTGTTAATGTCAAAAAGCAGGTAGTAAGAGGATTTGAGACTTGTTCTGTCTAATGTGGAACCCATGTTTTTAATCCTAATGCTCTCCTGGGGCTTATGGTAGAAACAGTGTCTTAATACACCCACCAGATTTTTCTTCCACAAAGTTTTATCAGTCTTGAATCTCCATTATCCATTATTTATCTATGTGCCTTAAGTTTTTTCCCCTGCTTAAAAAAATGCCTCAGAAAGACATAATAAATTAAGCCTCGTCATGCCATAGAGTGAATTAATTTTTCAATGGGCTTTGGTTGGGGAAATGAGAGACAGGACCCATGGGATTCTGGACAACTGGCTGCAGAGGGGCAAGAAGCTGTGGGACAAAAGGTGGTAGGAGGGGAAATAGAAAGTAAACATCCCCTTTCATATCAGGAAAGGATGGGCTGGTGATCTATGGAAATAATCCCATTGTTTCAATAGCTTAACTGTATACAATTTCATTTCTTATTCACATTATATGCTTCTCATGGGCACAAGGTAGGGTCATACTGATTTTCACTGCCACGCCAGGTTGACACAATCTCAGACATTCCCACCACCATGGCAGCCTGGGAGAGAATAGTGGGGGGGTCCACACAGGCGATGGAGTGCTCCAACCGAGAAGTGCCACATGGCATTCTGTTCACACTACGTTGGGCAGAACTAATCATGTGATGACACCCAGCCACAGAAAGGCCAAGAAGTGCCAGCCTACTGTGCGCACAGACCCTGTGGAGCCAGGAAACTTCATGACAGCTCTCATGAATCTTCTGTCAATGAATATCTCTCAATTTTTACCTACTTCTTCATGTGGCCCATGCTTAGAATTTCTTATACTTAAGGGTCACATCTGCCTTTCCAAATGCATTTCCATTCACTGCTACTTATTGTTTTCTAAAACCGTTGTGTTTTCAGAAGGTCAGCTTCTTTTTCCTCACATACATGTACCATAGAAATAAAGTAAGCCAAGAAGATACTTTTTAAACATGTTTGGGATGAGAACTGGCATATGGTGAATGATGGGTTCCATATTTGGGGTGTGAGGGTTTTGTCATCTTTATCAAAGGGAGTCTTGTCTGCTACTTCAATTATGTTCTTTCCTTATACATTATCTTATCAGAGGCATTGTATGAGATCTTAAAATCATGAATTTCTGACTGATGTGAATGATTCATCTTATTGTAATTTTCTGTGAATATTATGATAGCCAAGAGGAAAGGGAAATTCATTTGTATGCTGTGAGATCTTTGAAAATCAAACTTTACTTTAAAAATAAATTTTATTGCCATAAGGTATTCTTTATGTGTCATTCCTCACCTTAACGAGAATGTGATGGACACTTCATAATGAGTAGTATCTGAATCATGCTGGAAATGTCAAAATAGAATGAAGATTTCAAAATAGAAGAGCTCCCCATAATTTTGCAAAAGAAATGGGGGCAAATTATATCTCAGGTTTAGTAAGTAAATATTTAATTTTTGGTAAATTATGTATACATATGCAATCACTTACAGTTTTTAAAGATGATTCAATAATTTTAATACTCTGTTGTCTATGATGTCTATGCCTGTGTTATACACAACGAATAGAAAACTACAGCTTGTAAGAAACCATCTAGACCTTCCAGGATCTTACATTCTAGTTAAGATCAGGTTTGCCAGAGCAGAACTTGAGACAAGGATGCATGAACAATGATTGGTTTGCAAAGGATATGGTCCCAGAGAAGCTGATGAGAGAGAGAAGTAAGCAGGGTAGCAGGGTAGGATCGGGAAAGGCCAGGCAAGGATGAGAAGGCAGCAAGTAGCTTCATTTTGATCCCTAGGGTGACTATGAAGTGTAAATTACACCTAATGCTTGTCTGGACCTAAGGCAAAGGGGCTGGGCTGTCATACTCTTGAATATCACAATCATTGGCTAAGATTTGCATGAAGACAACGTAAACCCCTAAGTACTTGCAGCTGTGTGCACATGCAAACAAAATGGCCCAGGCAGCCCTAGCATAGTCATCCAAAGAAGTATGATAGAGAGTGGTCATTGAAGGTATGAACATCCCCTGCTGGGAAGGGGCACCACGGAAAGGGACTCAGGGAATCCACGAGAAGTGCTGGCAATATCAATTACAGTCCACCCCTTGTTTCTTTCACATCTGCTCACAGGAAGCTCACTTTATCCTGTCATGACATCTTCAAAAGCATGGTTGATCACCATTTCAGGGGACTTATAAGGAGAGGGTTAGTGGGTGGCCTATAGCTCCTTTGGCTGCAGTGAGTCCCAAGGCTGTAGCTTGCACTGACCACCTCCAGGGACTGTGGTGTACCGTCTTGCTTCCATGAAAATACTTATGCTAATTTTCCCTTCATTGGTTTTCCATTTCAAATGTGAGTAACATCCAATAGAGTCAAACTTCTAGCTTCTACTTTCAGTTGTCCCGCCATGTTTGGCTTCCTGAGGAAGACCTCATCAGTACCAAAACGTCTAAGAAATTGCTTTAGAGAAGATGGTTGGTAGATAGATGGCTACAGTTGACTTCATAGATGTATCTAAAATGATCTCAAGATATTCAAAAGGGGAAGAAGGCTGTTTTTGCTGTTTATTCATTTGAAAATATGTACTGAGTGCTTACTGGATGCCAGGCTCTGTGCCAGGCTCTTGGATCCAGCAACAAACAAGACAGACGAACTCCATCACAGAGAGGACAGGTGCCTCCACGTGCACACTCCCTTCCCAGGACTTCCCTTGTCGCTGTCCGCTCACTTGTCCAGTCTAGAGACCCCTTGAGCTCTCTTCAGGCACAGCTTTATCTGTGAAGCCTGCTCTGAGCTTCCAGCCCACCTGGACAGGCTTGTCTCATAAGCACTATGACTCTTCCTCCCTACTCCAGTTAGTGGGCAGCTGCGTCATATGCAGATCAGCAGAAACTCAGCCTGGAGGGTCAACAGCATTAGGGTGAGGGGATGGCTGTGCCCTGGAGCCTCTCAGTCTCACTCACACTGAGCATCAAGTCTTCTGTAGAACTCTGAGCTGCTGGTTGGGATTGGTCCATAATATAAACAGAGAATAATAGAATATAACATAAATACAACATAACTGCATTATACGTGTTTATAATATAAATATAGATCTTATGATCTGATTAGTATTAATAACTCTGTCTCATCAGTTTGTGGCTTAGATGGATATACCTGGACTAGCTAAGGAAACTTGTGCCTTGTATGTTTTTGTTTCTATAAGAAAATAAATTTAGATCCTAAAGAATTCAATCTCAAATTCACTCTGACAACTGAGACTTTCATAAATCAGGGATTGCTTATACTCCCCTGTGGCACCAGTTATGAGGGGCCAAGGTTATTCATGCCCCATTCTACCTCTGCCTTTAAAGGTGCCCATGAGTTAGGATTCAGTTCCCAGACCAACCTTAAATGGATAGCAGCAGTTTTACACAATCGTGGGTCTAGTAGGGCCAGTGGAAAGGGGCCCCTGTAGAGGATGGTTTTCATTTTCAGGACCCAATATCTTTGTCCTGCCTCCCTTAATTTTACTTACATCGTGATCCCATGTTCACAAGGCAGGGGCCCACGACCTCACAGCCTAGCATGAGTGTTTGCTGGTGACATGGGTGCCACCAATCAGAATGGAGAGGGAGCCAGGTCGAGGTGGCCACAAGCATGAGAGCTCACCATCTGGAAGTCATGGTGGCAATGTTTTAAGGTGTATCTACTCTTCACTCCTGAGATATTTGAAGCCACGGGACAGTGACCATGATTTTCACCACAGGACGCTGCAGTGAGCTTGCACACTCCAAGGGCTGCCTCTCTGGCACTCCCAGGGAACTGTAAACCACCTTTTAAAGTATTTTTTAAAATCATTTTAAGGAACTCTGATGCTAGAATGTGCTATGTGTCTGAAACTAAAGTCCTATATGGTATCCCAACATATAGCCTCTCCTGGACCTCCCATCGCTCCTCAAGGGGCGCTTGCCCATCTCAGAAATAAAACTCTGCTCTTCATTCCCTGTCCAGGGTAGAGCTACGAATGACCCTGGTCTGTCTGGCCATCTGAAGTCTGCCTGTCCTGGATTCTCCTTATTCAGTTCCCTTTACTCAGGAGTCAAGTTCACCTCTGTATGCAATGCATCTCAACTGGGGTCCTCAACAGAGCAGATAGAGCTCACTCACCAAAGACAAGAAGCCCTTAAAAGACCTCAATCACAACACCTCCAGGCCCCCCAGTGTCCTATAGATCTGGGCATAAAGAAGAGAAACAATCCCATTTAAATGTCTCTGGTTGTTGTTTTGTTTCATGCTTTGTCTTGTGTTTTATTTTGTTTTCTTGGAAGGAACCTTGAAACTAGCTGTAAGTGAACAGAACCTGTGGTCCAGGTGAGGCAAGATCAATACTCAGAGGAGAAGACATGGAGCCGAGAATGCATCCCCTGTTCTGCAGCCAGAATGGGTTCGGCATTGGCTAAAGTGTGACATTATAGCTAGATGAAAGGAAAGCTCCAGGATGGCAGGAGGAAGAGGTAGTTACGGTGGGATCATCCCAGCGGCAGGAAGCAGGCAGGCAGTGTGAGACAGCATCGCTGGTGCAGCCCGGGACATGCGCAAGGCGACCTGGATGGGCTCCGGCTGGGGAGACGCCACACCTGCCCCCAGAGAAGAGAAAAAGGAGCAGTGAGTGAATAAGACTGGTCCCCAAGTCTGAGGATGAGTCATTGTCCACACGTCTAATCTAATTGTTCTGTAAACTTATAAACAAGTCCACTTCATGCTTATTGGGTTTCCATAAACTCTTCTGAACTCAATGATTTCAGTAATTTTGGAATTAGATACCTTGAGGCTAGTGGAGCCTGGAGCCCATTACGAGAAGACAGGGATGCACCAGGAAAGACGACGTGTGACAAGGAAGGTGGGATTTGAGGAGACGCGGCTAGAAACCAAGGCATGTCGAGGGTTGCCAGCAAGCTTCAGACCGGAGGAAGGAGCAAGGATTCTCCCTTACAGGAGCCTGGCCCTCATGACCCTTCTTCCAGACTTCTGGGCTCCTAAACTGTGAGAGAACAACTTTCTGACATTTTAAGGCATCCAATTTGTGGTAGTTTGTTACAGTAGCTCTAGAAAACCATTACACCTGGAGGAAGGCATGTAAAATCTTGAGGGGGTCGCCCAGAGGGGCTCAGTCGGTTAAGCGTCCAACTTTGGCTCAGGTCGTGATCTCAGTTTGTATGTTCAATCCCCATGTCGGGCTCTGTGCTGACAGCTCAGAGCCTGAAGCCTGCTTCAGATTCTGTGTCTCCTCTCTCTCTGCCCCTCCCCCACTTCTGCTCTGTCTCCATCTCTCAAAAATGAATAAAATGTTTTAAAAATTTTAAAAACTTCAGATAAGGCAATACATAAATTCAGATATGTGACAGCAAAATCACAGAATTAGACACGATTATTTTTTCCTAGCTAAGTTTTGGTTTTGAGTATATCATTTCTGTGCTTATAATCAATTAAATTATATTTTGTCCCTGCCTGAATTTTGTTTCCCCGAAAAACCATTGTTATTGTTCTTACGGTGTCAGTAGCAGTGAAAGAGGCTGTAAATAGGAAGCAGATGTTAAACAAAACAAACAAAAATGTAAAGAGACAAACATTGCTTCAAACTAACTCCACCCAAATTACTGCTGCACGTGACCATAGAGATTCCAAAGGGAACCAGAGCATTAGTGACCAACCACAGTACCTTGGCACAGGCACCAATTCCACGAAAGCCTAGAAATTGCCAGGTTATTATCTGATTCCTGTCCCTCTTAATCTCAAACAGCTAAGCTCTAAGAAAAGGAGAAAACAGAGGTTGGCACCTTCAACAAAATGTAGAGAGTGGATCTATCTGCCCATCTATGTGGCCATTTAAGAATAATCCCAGTATTTGAATAACACAGCCTCCTACAAGAAGTTGGGGGAGATGATATAGAAGATGCAGCCCTCAAGAAGGAGCAGAGGGGTGTAGGGAGCATCGTTAGCATTTCCTTGGCAGTGGGCAGGAGCAGTCAACAGAACCAAGAACCGGCTTCTTCAAAGCCAGCATTCAGAAATCCAAACAGCCGGTTGTTTAAAAGCTGTCCAAACCACATTGTGATGTGATGCACATAAATACAGTATCAGAGTGAGGTACATGAATTTAAAAAGTAGAAAATTACAGGATACTTACATTTTAAATGAAGAGCTCAGTTTATTTCTGCATTTTTTAAAAATACAACCTGAAAATTAAGGGGTTGACTTACATTCAGAATATAACGTTCCATTTTTTTCCCTCACTTTCCAATCTCCAGTTAGCCAGATGTCATAATTTTTACTCAGAACTTCTCTGGACAATAGTGCATGAATTCAGGGGCAGTTCCTTCTCTTGGGGCCCCTGAGAGGGAATGCGGGCGAGTCTGGGGTCTCTGTGCCTGAAATGGACGTCCTCTCCAGGAAGAGGTACTAGATGCCTGTGACTTCCACTACTTTGCCTCTGTGGCTGGGTGGCCCCCATCAGAAATCTTCATTTGGTCGCAGAGACTACAGCCCTCAGGTTCAAGAAAGCCCATATTTCCTTTTGAATTCACGCTTGCCTTCCCCACTCTTGTTCAGTGGAACTGACTTGCTCTGGTCCGGAGCTCCCCTTCCTCTAGCTAACCAGCCCCCCATTAAGCTGAGTGTTAGACAAGCTGACACCCACAGGATGAAGTGTCATCACCGAGCAGTTTGGACAGCTCGAGACCTGAGAAGCTGTGAGCACCCCGGCAGAAATCCGTTTTGCTGTACCCACAAATTCTGGGGGCCTTTCTACTATTTCCCTGCAAAACCTCACCCGTTACCATCACCGCCTGATCCAAACACATAGCAGCTCCTTCAGGAGTAAAAACAAAGAAAAAAAGAAAAGAAAAGAAAAGAAAAAAGGAAGACCTTACTGAAAATAAGAAAGACCCTTTTTTCCTGCTTTATTTTTAACCTGATGTGTTGCAGAGTACTGAATGTCACCAGATTGTCATTAATGTCACTTTTCCTCATGTTCCATATGTGATGTGACATATCATCTGACTAATGAAACTCAATGAACAATATGTCAGCATAAAGAAGCACGCTGGGTCACAAGTATGCTTCCAGAACATTAAACTGCAAGGAAATGTATATTGAACGTGTTTTCCATAGGAATAAAATTGAGTTGCATAGTTAACATATCGCATTTAAGTATAATACCTTGGAGACCAGAAGAACCAACATACATTGTTGAAAGACTTGTAAAATGCACATTATCAACACATATTGATGGCACAGCCAGGCAGGTGAATACAAAGTAGTAACAGGAGGAATTGCAACAGGAAATACTTTCTCTACAGAGGTAAACAGTTGTGGAAATGAACCAAGCCACATTAATAAAAAAAAATGCTAAAGATAGAAGAATACGTCATTATTTTGACTCAAACATTTTCCTGGTCTTGTTTTGTCCTCACCCACTAACACATGGGGACCCTGCCATGTAGACCGTGTCTCACGAGCAAACGCCTCTGAGTTGTGGGCCTGGCCTCCTGGACCTGCCGTGCCTCAAACTGACTGCTCCCTGGCTGTGCCCTCAGTGCACTGGCCCAGTGATGTGCAGGTGAGCCATGAAGTTGGCTCTCCCATAGCAGATCCGGTCCGCCTCCATGGGTCCACTGCCTATTATCAACAGGAGATTCAGCTCATGCCCTCCTCATGGACCCTTCTCTTAACTTCTGAAAACCTCATACACTTCCCTCAGCCTTGAACTTTTTCAAATAATTTTATTTCTTACTTTACAGGAAGAAAAGGTGTCCTATTAACAGGTAGAACTTGCCTTCCCTCCGTCTCAAAATGGCTCCTTATTTTTATCCCCCATACCTTGATCTCTCTCTTTCACCGCTCCTGTATTTCTCCCTATGTTTTCTGACCACTCTACTGGTAGAATGTTCTGAATTCTTTACCTCCCCTCTTCCCTTGGCTTCCACAACATACACACATCTCTCACTTTTTACTACCGTTTCTGGCCTTCTCTTCCACACCCCACCCCCTCCCTGTTGATGACTTTGGGTATGTCACAACAACATGTGCCCCTCTTCTCCTCTGCTTCTGGTGACTGCACTTACTCATCGTATTAAATGTCCCCTCCAGTAATAAACACTGACGTCACAAATCTAGACCTTTGCTAATGTCTATCTCCACACTTTGACTGACCTCTGAATGCACCCTTCCCATCTCACTGAAACTTCTGAGTTGGCCCCTCCTACCCACAAGGCACAGCATGTCCATCCCTCCCTCACCCCAAACACGCAATAGTCATCCTGGGGCACCTGGCTGACTCAGTCGGTTGCACATCCAACTCTTGATGTCATCTCAGGTCATGGCCCCAGGGTCACGGGATCGAGCCCCAGGGAACCTGGTTCAGATTTTCTTTCTCTCCCCCTCTTGGCCCCTCCCCCTCATTCTTTCCCTCCCCCAAATAAAGAAAGAAAAAAATTAAAAACAAATAGTCGTCCTTATGCTGAGTTAGCATTTCATCTATATTGCTCTTAGGGCACTGCCAATGCTTCCTCATTACTAACCCACTTTCATTCATTCATCCGTCCACCCTTGATTATTAGCAATGCCTTCGGCCAAGTGATGGAAAATATTTTTAAATGGCCACAGGACTTGACTCCATGAACAAGTCTAGCCAGTGAGAGCATCTGCATAACGGGATAATTGCTAGAGAGTGAGTAGGTGCAATGATTAGGCTAAATGAAAAATGCAAAGACATTGTATGGAAGGGTCCTAACCTGATATGCAGGAGTCAAGTACAGTTCCACAAGAAGCAACTTGTAAGATGAGAGAGAGAAAAAAAAAAAGTTGGAATTATCCAGGCAGTAACTGGATAGAAAAAGGCTTAGAGGAAAGAGAGAGGCAGACCGACAGATAGACTTTCCATAAATGTCAGGTCTACTTGGCTGAGCCTAGACAGCAAAGACTTAACTGGCAAGCCCACAGGTGAGATGGTCCAGGGCCCCTAAACCTCACTGAAGGGTGTTAAGTGGGGGAAATCCTGATATGACTTACCTCTTCTCAAGGTGACATTGGACAAATTGGTGAAGTTGGCTAAAACAAGAGACATGAAGGCCTGGAACTTACTGTGAGGGTCAAAGAGATGTGCAATGGTGGTTTCTTCCCAAACAAAGGACATGGCAATGGGAACAAAAAGAAACAGATGCAAGATATTTTAAGAAGGAAAAACAACCACACTTGAGGTTTCCTTGGTTATGAAGGAACGGGAGCTGAGCCAGTTCAATGGGAATGCCCCCAATCCTGCTGGGACAATGAGAAGGAAGGCTGTACCACTGGCCACGATAATATAGTAAGAGGAGCATTTGGGGAGGAGGAAATGGTGACTAATCCTTCCTAGTATTTGCACAATTTATGCTTGTGCCATCAACCCTGAGCAGTGAGAGGGAGAACTCTGGTCCTCTGCCTTTTGGGACCCTCCCTTCCACAGAGCGCGTGCCAGTAGAAACAAGCCCAGTTAAAGAAAAAGCTACAAGGGAGCTACTGTCCTGCTTTCCCATCCTGGAAGGCTTTTTCTACTTTGTACTTTATAACAATAAGAACAGGATTTGTCATAGTCCACTCAGGCTGCTATAACAAAGTCCCAAAGACTGGGTGTCTCGTACACTACAGAAATCAATTTCTTATAGTCTGGAGGCAGGAAATCTGAGATCAGGACGCCAGGATAGGTGGTGGGTAAGGGCCCTTTTCTGGGTCACAGGCTTCCCACTATGTCCTCACATAGTGGAAGAGGTGAGAGAGCACTCCGGGCATCTCTTACAAGGACACACTAATCCCATTCATGAGGGCTTCACCCTCATGACCAAATCACCTCCCAAAGGCCCCACCTCCAAATACTGTCCTTGGGGGTTAGAATTTCAACAAATGAATTTAGGAGGAGATACAAATATTCAGACTGCAGCAGGACTTGTTGAGAATAACTGAATCCCCTTGGTGGAATTAGAACTATGTGTATGTTTTATACATAAGACTTCATCATAATTATAGCCAATGAGTCATAAAAACCTTCCATGTAGTGACAGTGAGAACCCTAAGCCAGAAAGGCCAAGGTTACGATAACCTTTCCCATCCCAAACAGAATCCTTTATTGCTCTCACTTCCTTTGACATCTTAATGCCCCCCTCATTCCAGTTCTAGCCTTGGATTGCTGCCTCCTTCTCACTATTTACCAATTGCTATGGATTCTGCATCTTCACACATTTACAATTCCCAATAAAAATAAGCCTTTACGGACCTCTTCTTCCCTTCCCACCATTTGCCCAACCCTGAGCCTCTCGCTCTTAGCATTTGGCTCTGCTTCTCCCCTCTGCTTTGTTTCCCCTCAGAACCCATGCGTTACGGTAACGGGAGCAATATTTTCAACCTCTTTAGGTGGGAAGAATTTCTTCCTGCTGAACATCTGGCTGGGTAAAATTATAATATTTTTATGTGACTCCTATGGACAACGCCTTGACAGTAGTAATTAAAGATATTACAGTTTAACATTAACGAATCATCAGTAAGGTATAGGATACACATACATGTATTAGAAATAATTGCCGTGTGATGGATACATTTGATATCCATTGAAACTTAACAGCACTGTAGGTATTATTACCGCCCATTTCACACACTCAGAGGCGTTTACTCACAGAGCTGCTAAGTTGGAGTTGGGATCTGAATCCAGTTAAGTCTGTGCCTGAGGACTTTCTACCCTGACATGGTGCTAGTGCCCTTGGGATAATAATAATTCCTTAAGTTCAGTCCTCAAGAAGCCAGTCTTTTCTATACGGCACTATTATTCTGTATTTTACTAAAATTTAAAAAATGCTGATTAGAGCCACCTAAGCACTTTTATGAGGTCATTTCTGGTGTGAGTGCAGTTCACCAGTTCCTCATGCTCACTCTTCTGTCACTTACAAGCTTGGAGAATGCCTTCCTTTTGTGAGGAGACTTTACAGCAGTGACTCAAGCAATTTGCCATGTTGTGCTATGTGCAAACTACTCTGCAGTTACCATTGTACTTAACGGAATTACCAGACGGTTACTATGTGATTATTGGGAAATAATGCTGGGTGTTTTTCAGTGAGTCCATCAATAACCCATGTCACCAATACACCTACCATTTATCCCTATAATTAAGATACTGTTAACTTCAATACACTTGTTTAAATAACAAAAAAAAATGTAGGAAACTATATTTTTAAGTGACATTTCATTTAACTGAAGCCTAGCAAATTTATAACCTCAGATACCTGAGTTTTTGTAAATGATCTGCCAGCCCCAGAAGGAGATGCTAGAATTTATGTCGAATCATCATAATGGATACTTTGTTTTTCCAAACAGCTCGAAAACAGATGTATTTACAGTTCCGGCAGCTGCAGACCCACTATTAGAAGCCAGATTTGTACTTCCTATTATATTTGTACTTCCTTGGTTAAATCCCAGCTCTCACTCCTGAAACAGAAGTTGTAAAATACAGAGAGGAAAGCTGTATCCAAATAACCAAGACACCGGACAACACGTTTTTATCTGAAAATACTATTACAAAACACTGAAAGAATTGGTCTGGCAATTCATGACCATGAAGAGTTCTGGTTCTCTGGGATAAAACTACTTTATCTGAGGTTATAAAAAGGGACAATTGAGGAGTTAAAACCACTCCCCACTAAGTTATGTTAGAAATATTACAAAGTATGGTTTTAGCCACCCTACCAAATGATGATTCTGGAGAACATAAAAAAAAAAAAAAAGAAGAATGGTGTCTGGGGGCACCTGATTGGTTCAGTCGGGTGAGTGTCCAGCTCTTGATTTCAGCTCAAGTCATGACCTCACAGTTCATGGGATCTAGTCCCGAGTCAGACTCTGCACTGACAGCACAGAGCCTGCTTGGGATTCTCTCTCTGCCCCTCCTCTCTCTCTCTCTCTCTGAAAAATAAATAAACATTTTTTAAAATGATATCTCCATGACCCCATGGAAGACTGTTAAGTGTCCCTTTATTTTATAGTAATTGAATTCTTAGTTAGGCACATGGTTGCCCAGAATAAAAGCTATGTTGCCTACCAGCCTCCCTTTCAGCTAAGTGTGGCCATATGTGGTAGTTCTGACCAAAGGAATACAGCACAAGTAGTATGTGGCTTCTGGCTCTTCCCCTTCCAGTTCTGAAACACAGAAATGGTGGTTAGAATGGGTGGACCATGTGGGCCAGGGTCATGAACGGTGGGCCATGCTGGTCACTCTGGGGCCCTAGAGCAACAAGGTGGAGGCTGCTTCTGATAATTCCATAGTTAGAGCAGCCACATCAACATATAATCTTCCATAGGAGAAATATTTGTCTTTCTTATCCCACTATTATTTTGTATTTCTGCCCATGTTTACAAACTGGTATCCTAATCAATAAAAACACTTATTGTGTTGATGAAAAGTGTTGATGAATGAAAAAGATAGTTATTTTTTCTCTCCATCTTCCTGTGTTTCTGACACTTCTAGGAACCCTAAGAAGCAAATGAATAACAGCTCTACAGAAGGAGTTTTCCAATATTCAAGTGTATGATTACATGAGTACATTTTACCTTCCTGGCAAAAGGTTGTTAAATGTTTAACAATATGCAAATACTTGCTTCCTGGCTTCAATTGGTGAATGAGTCAAACCCATCTCCAACTCTCCATGTTGATAAGTTCTTTTATATTTCAGATACCCAGTAGATAGAACTGGTTAACGGGTAGACTAGACTGCCTTAAATTGTCTACGAACTTTGCTAATGTACAAAAACTCTGAAAATATTTCCCATCCTGTTAAAATGCTTAAGAGATTAGCATTATGTGTGTCACTTCATAAAAAAATCATAATCTGAGTGAAAATTAATGGCAGCATTTTCTAAACCCAGATTCTGGATGCATTGTCCATACCCATTTCCAAGAAATGGAGGCAGAGGTTGTGGCCTTGGTAGAGAGACGAGCACAAGGCTGGGGCCATGTCTTTCAGAGTGGTGGTGCTTTTAGCGGGACAGCACAAGCCGGGATCTTCAGAGACTTGGTTCTTTCTCACCTTGTTTAACTCTTGTTGTTGACCTTCGGACACCACTGGAAGAAGTGCAGTCAAGGAAAATGAGTCATATGGCCCACATATTGAAGGTGTCAGAGACACTTGAAGAAATAACCTAAAATTAGTTGATCAGACTTTGTGAGGGATATCAAATATATATCTCTTCAGAAAAGTTAGGGATGAATCATTTTCCAGTTTGCCAGACTTCCCTTAAGCCAACTATTTGATGTCTTTTCTACCTAACTTTTCAGTGGTGATGCAGATTCCACACGAATGGAGAATAAAATGAGACAACCAAATTTATTTGTACTTATGGACCTGAGCCAGAGCTTAAATGACTCCAGCAATGGCGCTTACTTCCCTTGGGAGCCTATTCTCCAGTCTAATAGATCTCGCTGTTAGGAAATTTCTCTTATAATTCAGCATAAATTGTCCCTTGCTGAATTCCATCCCATTATTCCTGGTTAGATGTCCTTGGACTACCTTACACAATGAGCCTTCTTCTCACAGGCTTGTCCACTCCCAGGCAGGAAAGGGAGATGGAGAGGAGGTAAGAAGATAGAAGGATGATGAAGAAGAATGGAGTTGAATCTACCAAGTCTGCCCTGGCTTGTGTCTAATCAGTGAACATTTCAGCCGCAAACTGTTACATATGGACACAGACAGCAAATTTATTAACAACGGGTTTGGGTAATCTTGGAAAAATCTTTAATTTTCAGCTAACCTGACATCTACCTCTTTGTAATTTCTCTATAAGTGAGATAGGTCAAAATCATAATGTTAAAGACTAAGGGTACAGGGAAGATAAAGTTAAAGATTAAAGATATCTGCCTGCAAGTTTTAAAACCATAGATTTAGCTCTGTTTTTGGTTACTGATTATTTCTCCTTTCCCCTCCTAGGACCTAGTGCTTTTAATAAAGGACACTGTTCATTGCAGTGTTTTCAAACATTGTATTTACAATATCATTGATTACTGGCAACATGACGCCCATGACATGGCTTGCTCATAGACCTGTGGTCAAGGACCACCTGAGTGCCCCCCACCTGTGAGGTTGCCGTGAGAGTAACCACAGGACGACATGGCTGGACAGTACCTACAGCTGATCGGTGCAAGGGGGCAGCCGACCAAGGAGCCCTTCACAGAAATGTGTTCATTTTGGGCCTGAAAAAGTCAAATCAATCTCTCTTTGAGTGTCTGGGCTGAGATATGTAAAGGTTGGGAGCAGTGAGCTGTCACATGTTCTGTTAGGTGGACCCTGGCAGGGTAGAAGGCTCACCTGAAATGGTCAGGGATGCCAAGGAAGGAAGCAGACTCTCCCACAGTGAAAGCCAGAGCCAACCAAACCCCAGGCTCTGCTCCCATTTGCTTTACAGAGTTGATAGCATCCTATATTTTGGTTTCATAAAGAAATCCAGTATCCTCATAGTAATTGATGCTGTTTAAACTGAGTTAGTGTTCTTTACAAAGCAAAGTTTCAGCTTGTTGCTGAGGAAACTGCGCAGCAGTTAGCAGAGAAACAGAGATTTGCCTCCAAGTCTTTTTCACTCCAAGCTAGGATTTTTGTCATCATGGAGTACACGCTGACTCCAGGACCCTCCAGCCCACAATCTACCAGGATATGAAGGGGTCAAGGGAGGGAAAGGCCATGTGCATCCAAATCTTCAAGCAGGACTGAATCAGCCTACGTATGACTTAAGCAACCCAGACAGCCCACTGACCCTCTATGGTCTTCAGGCTTCTGTTTGCAAAATGCAGAATGGTTGTCTTTGACCAAGTACCTTCCTGTGGGTGAGCTTTGTGTGTTCTTAATGGTGGCATTAGTGTCTGTACTCTCGAGGAGTCTCTTGAACTATTTCCATCAAAACTGCTTTTGTCCTTGACTGCGCTTGGACTAGATTTATATTTTATAATACAGGGCACATCCAGTAGGCAGCCAGGATATATGTATCCACAAGAAACACCAAAAAAGGGCATTCCACAGTGATGCAGACAAGGATGGACATGCATAGCCATGACAGAGCCAGGTCTCACATTGTCAAAGAATACAGGGGACAAGAACACCTATTAGGTTGTCTCTAACCATTGCCCCTTCGTCCCCTAAAATTTTCTTCCCAATTTGTTTGGCAAGATTCTCTGCAATGTGACATTCACACCATACACAGTGTTTAAGGGAAATAGAGTTCTCTGTAGTCTCACTTTATAACCAGATGACACTCTTAGAAAAGTCCACCCAAAGCCATCTTGAAAAGAGACCAGCTTCCTCCCACTGGCAAGTAAGTTTCCTGGCTTTATGCAAATTGCCCCTGCTGTGTTGGACACATCACATCGTGGTCCCCTTCCCTGCCGGAGCTACACTCTACGGCATTCCTTCGGGACGGACCCAAGTCTACCTAACAGCAAACACAAAAGATGCGAATTATCCCCCAACTACATGCATGAAGCCTGCAAATGTTATTCTTAGCAAGGTGCTGATTATGGCAAATTATGAATTAACATGTCAGGCACTGAGATTTGAAATCTTTTAACTGTGTTTGCTGTGTAAGAGCCTCCAAATGAATTGAAAAATAAAGGGGGAAACCAGCAACATTGGTGATTCAGTGCTTGCGCAGGTTGCCAACATCCAATTTCTGCCTTACTGACTCCAGCCTTTGCCCGCGTGTGCACACATGGCACGTGCACACACGCACACACATGCACATGCAATAAAACAGAGGACAGACGCGGGAACAGAAACACGTGGAAGAGTGGCTGGTCTTTCTGGTCTAGGCTTCTCGGCTGATTCCATCACAAGTTTGCTGATTCAGATGAATCCTTTTTCAGTCTCTCCACAGAATCCAATGGGCTCGCACAGAAGCCTGCCACAAGCGGGCGGAACCGATGTGATGGCGAAGGAGGCAAAGGTGAGCTCTTCCTTCAGAGACTGCTGCCTGGACCGCAGCGTCCACTCGCTTGTCAGACACGTATGCTCTCAGGGCCCACCCACGCCTCCTGAATCAGAATTTCTGCTTGTGAGGCTTCAGGAAGCTTTGTTTTAACAAACTCCCCAGACGATTCTTCGGGCACACTGAAGTTGATAAGTACTGGGACTATGGTACCAATATTTTAAACATTAGCAGAGCCACTTTGGTAAATGGAATAGGCGTGATGGAGATGCAGAGGTTTATAACAACTGTTTTAGCCGTTGCAGATTCTGAAGGCTTAGCTATTCCTGTACGGGACTTAAGCTATGCTTCAGGAGTTCTCTGAAATTAGATCAACCGAGGATCCCAGACAGTATGAAAAAAATCATTAAAAAATAAAAAATACTGTAGTAATATTGGCTACACATCTCTACTAGAGATTTGTGTGGCTCCCATTAAATTGCATTTCCACCAGGAAGGGGCCCAGTAAAACAAAAGTTTTTGTCAATCTCTGATCACATTACAGTTATTCTTTAAAAGGAAAAAACCTGATTATATGCTGAGCACATAGTCAATTGCAGAACAAATTGTTTTATTTGAGGAGAGTTGCTGGTCAATATGGAAAGGAATGATGCCCTTCATTTTCTTCATTGGCAATAGATCAATATGAAGTTGACAGTTCCTAGTTCACAGGTAAGATAATGTTTCCAGGTAGGAAAGACAATATTTAAGGCTTAGAAAGCAAGGAAACCAGGTTCGTTTATCAAATACTTTCTTGGGGCGCCTGGGTGGCTCAGTTGGTTAAGTGTCTGACTTCAGCTCAGGTCATGATCTCACGGGTCATGAGTTTGAGCCCCGAATCAGGATCTCTGCTGGCAGTGTGGAGCCTGCTTGGGATCTTCTGTCCCTCCCCCGCCCCATCCCCCTCTGATTGCTCTCTCTAACTCTCTCAAAATAAACAAATAAACTTAAAAAAAATTAAAAAAATACTTTGTTATAAGCAAGTGAAGCTAGGGGCCATGTTTTCATTTTTAATGACTGTTCTGAAATTAAGTTCCAAGTGTTCCTCCATCCGCATCTGCCTGGTGGTTTCCTGGTTCCTAGGAGATGCGGTGAGGGTGATGCACAAGCTAATTATGTGATCTTCCTCTTGCACAGAGCATCTGCTCTGACTCCCCATCTCCTTCCTGCACGCTTAACCTGGATTTTTCATTACAGAAACCCAGGGACTGTCTTTACCTTTTTTTATTATTATTATTTCTAGGAGAGAGAGAGAGAGAGACAGCATGAGCAAGGGAGGGTCAGAGAGAGAGGGAGACACAGACCCTGAAATAGGCTCCAGGCTCTGAGCTGGCAGTCAGCACAGAGCCCGACGCAGGGCTCGAACCCACGAATCGCGAGATCATGACCTAAGCGAAATTCGGACACTTAACCGACTAAGCCACCCAGGCTCCCCTGCCTTTACCTTTTTTTCTGACCCCATCCCTCCCTTCTTCTGAGAACCTGTCTAAATCACAATACCTTTCATTAATCCTTAGTATGCTCAGGCACAGGACGAAGTGTGCACACACATCTCTTCTCCCCTGATTCTTGCCCAGGCTGAGAAGTAAAGGCTGTCCCCCCATCCTATGGACAAGCAAACTGAGTCACAGAAAGATTAGTTATCTTGCCAGAGACCAAGCGGAATGATAGAGTGGGGATCCGAAACCCGGCCACCTGGCCCAGCACCCTGTGACTGATCTCCTCCGTCTCCCTTTCCATTCTGTTCTGCACTTCTCGACACGGAACATAGCCTGTAGGCTACGTGCAGTTGTGTAGTGCCCTTCCACGCATCTGTTACTTGGTGAAAAACTTCCTTAAACACCAATATGTGGGATCTAATAAACAATACAGAGAACACAGCAAAATAGAGTTGAACTCATTGCTCATGGTGGTTCTGTGAAGTCTAAGATAGTTTTCTAAAGTTACGCTGGAAACTCAGCGAAACCAGGAGCATTGCTTCTAGAGGAAATACAGGGTCAGGTTCCCGCAACTCTCCAGTCACAGCGTTTCATCAACCAATTCATATATAGCCTTGTTTGATGTGTGCTTCTGTTTAAATACGCCTTGTTGAGGGGCACCTGAGCGGCTCAGTCGGTTAAGCATCTGACTTCAATTCAGGTCATGATCTCACAGCTTGTGAGTTCAATCCCTGCATCGGGCTCTGTGCTGACAGCTCAGAGCCTGGAGCCTGCTTCGGATTCTGTGTCTCCTTCTCTCCCTGCTCCTCCCCTGCTCAAGCTCTGTCTCTCTCTCTCTCTCTCTCTCTCTCCCTCTCCTTCAAAAATAAACATTAAAAAAAATTTAAAGACACCTTGTCAAATACATGTTATGTATTGTTAATTCATTAACCTGGGACTCATGGCCAATAGCACTATGACTTGTGCCTGAACAATGCTCACCTAAGAGGAGACAGCACTTAAGCACTGTTTTGGGGGGGGCAGGTTTTTTTGGGGGGAGGGACATTTTAAACAGCAAAATTACCAACACAAACACCCACAAGAATGTGGAAAACATTTGCAGACAGGGAATCCTTGAATAATGAAGATCAGCAGTACCAGTCAGTCTTTTTCCTCAGCCATCCTGCCCCTCCACTGATGTTCCTGGGAGGAACCAATTACTTGGATGTTCTGGGTCTGATAGGCATTTTCCAGTCTTTTTTTTTTTTTTTCTGGATGTCCCCTCTTCAGTAAATGCAGCTGACCACCCCCTTCTCTACACACATTCTTTCCTTAGCTTCCAAACATCACACCACACTCACCCTCCACTCCTTGACACTACTGCCTGGTGCTCTCCTTCCTCTCCATCCCTTCAGTCCGGAAATGTCTCTGACCTAGGAGCCCTTCTCAGCTTCTCAGCCCCTGCACGATCATGAAGTGATGATGCCCTCAGCTTCCGTTGCAATCCTTAAGGAAGCTCAAGTAGCTTTTGGGTTTCTTCTTTCTGGAAGGTTCTCCTCTGATATCCACATAAACACTCACTTCCCCTCTTCGTTCAGGCCTCTGCCGGGATGCCATCTCCTCCAGGCTCTCGCCCCTTTACCCTCCTTCATTTGCTTCATGGCCTCCGACGTCACCCGAAATATTACATGTTTGTTGCTTGTTCCCTTGTTCTGTTTAACCCTCCTGAGGCAGGCACTTTCCTAAGCTGGTCCCCAAGATTCCTGCCTCTCTGTACAGACACCCGTGTGACCCCCTCTGGGTGAGAGAAGCCTCTCAATGCAGGGGAGTGGTCTCTCCTAGATTGGTTATGCTACCTGACAAAGTCACGGGAGCCACGCCTGCCTTAGCAGACTAGACAGAGATTCCCCGGCAGGCTTTGAAGAAGTGGGCTGCCATGTTGTGGGAAAGCACGTGTCAAGGACCCAAGGAGCCCGTAGAGCTGAATTCTCCCAGCGAGCGGGATAATCCTGGAAGAGAAAGAGGACCCTGAGCCCCAGCCAACATTTGGATTTCAACCTGTGAGACGCTGAGCAGACAGCACAGCTAACAGGTGACCAGACCCCTGACCCACAGACATTTAGACAATAAATGGGTTTTGCTTTGAGCTCCTAACATTTTGGTAACTACTTACACACCAATAGATACACCTTCCATTAGAAAGCAAGCTCCGTGAAGGTCGGGAGCCTGTCTGTGTTCCTCACTGCTTTGTCCTCAGTATTGATAAAAGGCTCTCAGCCCACAGCTGGGACTCAATAATGAAGATGGGCTGGGGCTGCTTGGGGCCCAGTTTTACAAAACCTGGGTTCCAGAGAGCACCCAAAAATTTCTGCAAAACGCTGCCTTCCTCCTTCATGCTTGTCTGCCGACCATTCCCTGGTTCTTCAGTCAGGCAGCACAGTGTGGGTGTGACACTGCCCCTTGATGAGCGTTTTCCCCAGATTCCAGTAGAACTAAGCCTTAAGATGTGGCTCACCTGGGAGGAGTCATGGCCACGGGAGGGGCCAGGGCATGCAGCACTCTGCCTTCTCCACTTTGGGGACAGCTCTGTCCACGACCAGTTTTCTTCAGCTTTCAGTGTGGAACCCATGGGGGCCTCTCAAGGAATTCTTTCTAAATAAACCCTGTGCCTTCCTTGGAAGCTCATGGGGACAGCTGTTAATACAGTGACATTTTCTACATCATTTAATCTATGCTGATAAATTCTACTTCAGACTCTCTACTGAGCATCACACGCATTTATCCATCTGCCTGCTGGTCACCTGCATCTGGAAGTCTCACAGGCACCACAAATTCCGCACGTCCAAACACTGAACTAACCATTTCGTTCTTGAACCTTCTTCTCCAGGGCTCCATATCTCATTGCCTGGCATTTCCACCCAGTTGTCCAGGCCACAAACCTTGGAATCACTTCTGAGGCGCCCTCTCCCTCACCCTCCGGGTCTGTTCCGTCATCCGGAGAGCTGGACTTCTTTCTCCTCCTTTGGAACGAAATGGCTCTTGGCTGCATCCACCCCCTGCAATGTCATGACCGTGACCTGAGGCCAGGACACGGTCGCCATCTCAGTGCTGCCTCAGAAAGCTTTGCAGGGGCTTCTCTGCCCTTCATTCTTGCAGTTTATTTCCCACGGTGCAGCCAGGTCTGTGTCCTGATGCAAACATGCTGCCCATGGCCTCCCTGCAGCCCTCTGTCGTGTATGTTCTGAGTTCCTCAGAAACCCCCTGTCCTTCTCACTCCCCCTTGGCCTTTGCCCATATGTCTGCTTGGAAGGCCCCGTTCTCCTCCCCTGCACCTGTTGACTTATCCCTACTCCTCAGGTCTCTTCCGCATTACGTCCTTAAGACACAAATAGAGCACCCTCTTATTTGCTTTCATAGCTATCAAAATGGTCATCCTACTGCATTATTATGGTCAATCCAGTGCCCAGCATCCTACCCAAACAGAGGGTCCACAGGGCAGAAGTTGGATGCATCATCTTGTTAGAAGCTGTGACCCAGTGGCCGGCATAGTGTGGGACAACAGGGGTGCCTAATACTTGCAGGTCAGTGGATAAGAAAACAAGGAGCAGACATAGCTGTCCTCCAGGACCTCACCACCTTGTTGCAAAGTAACCCTTGAAAGCTCGCTGTCCAATAGTGACGCAGCAGTGCTAGGTCATGTCAGATGTTGTGGAGTTATATTTGACTGATTGTAGGTGAGAACCACAGAAAGGGAACTTCCATGAGTTCAGAGACACGAGGGAGCCTTGTGTGCTGGGAATATCTCACCGAGAAGTCACATTCTGAGCTGACCCCTGGTCAACACCGAGAACTATATCAGAGAAAATAACCAGGGCAAGGCTCTCTGGAAGATTCAGACATAGAAGAACTGCTCTTGGGGGTGGAGAGGTGAGGGAGGAAACAGAGGGCACACCCGAGAGAGGTTGCATGGACACAGCTCAGCTAGGGGGCAGCTTGATGAGATGTGGGGACCAGCAGATAAGCAGAAGGGTGCAGCGCCCAAGGCCTTGGAAAGGGCGGAGCTGTTATTATGGTGAAGTTCGGAGGGATGAGGGCTGAACATGGGCTCCTCGGCCTGTCCCTGAGGGAGCCGCACAGGAAGGGTCCTTGGGGTCACTGCCAGCTTCAACCCCCTATCCCCCACCTGCCTCCCCACGGGATCTGGGAGGAGAAAGCGCAAGGGACCTAGTGGATGGGGGACAAGAAGGCACAGAGTTGGGGGAGTGTGTGCTGAGCAGGCGGCACAAATGTGAAATTATTATAAGTAATTCACTTTACTCTGCAGCAGACATTTTGTACAGAATCAGAGGATCCGTAGGGTGAAAAGTTTGGTAGGTTCCCAGAGCCCGTTAGAAGGATCACTGAACAAATGAATGAACGAGTGGAAACTGTTGCTCATGGAGCACTTGCTGGGCAGTACGTTTCACAAACCAGATTAGTGAGTTTGGACCTCATCGCATCACAATGGGATGCAAGTTGAGCAAAGCTCGTAGCAGCGGAATGACGAAATGAAGTTCATCTAGAGTGTTCTAGGTGAGCTAAGTCCACAATGCTGCAATGGGAGAACAGAAGGGCAAGTCTGGGTGCAGATGAATTCAGAGGCTCCTGGTGGTCATGATGATGGCAGTTATGATAATAATAATTTATTCAGTGTTTTCCATAGACATGGTACCAGTGGCATAAGTTTCTGCTAAATTCTCTCTCTTACCACACGCAACTCTGCTCAGTGAGGCAGGTACTAACATTCCCCTCATTTTATATGTGAGGAAACGGAGGCTCTGAGAAGTTCAGGAACTCACTGCTGTTGCAAGCTGGTAACTGGTAGCACTCCAATTCACTTAACATCAGAGTCCACGCGGGTGTCCCCCTGGGCAGAGCGCGTGCTGGGCTGGGAGTGAAGGAGGTACAGCCCATCTTGGTGTGAATGAGCCCACTCCCTCTCAGTGTCCATGCTATGTTTCAGGCAACCTGCCCCATCTGCCTCCTGCCCGAGATAAAGTCCCTTGGTCTGTGATGATGTGCACTTCTCTGAATGTATCCCCAAATCTCTGTAAAACTCCCCCTTTCATTTTCCATCTTATGGAAAATTGTGAAGCAGTCAAGGTCCTTCTGCTGAAGGTTTTTAAAAATGTGGAGATTATGTTAAATACCCTCCAAATAAATGCATTTATTTTCCCATTATCTGAGAACCACTGTAGAAGAAAAACACAAGTGAGTCCTTTATTTATAGAAGGTAATCGATTAAAAAAAACAATGATTTTCTTTTTAGTATTAGATTACTGGTTTGTGCAGGCTATTTACATATGTAGAAACAAAGCATGCTATCTCTTTGGGGTACATGGTCCCAAGAATCCCCTCCATGGTCCCCACACAAAATGCCATAGGGTCCCCTAGATTCCTCACGGGGTTGCTCCCGCCATCCACGTGTCAACAGCAGAGCAGGGAAGGTCTGGCGTATTTCATGAGCATTGTCAACCCAAAGCTGTAGCCACTACCAAACCATCCAGTGATTACCAGAGTCGAGGAAGGTGTGCTGGTTTGGGACAGCTCTGCCGACCCTTCAAAAGAGTGTCCTAGGGAAGCCAAGTCAATACAATTCAGTTCATAACCATGAACATCCCTACTGAACCATTTGGATGGCGATTCCATCACCGTTATCCCCATTCCTTCACTAAATAAATCAACAAACAGAGTAAGGGATAGAATCCAATAAGAATATAAACCAAGACAATGGGAGAAGAAAATGACGGTTGAGATCAAAGTCCTTGTTTGGTTGGGTAATTATTTAGTTTTGTTGTTAATTTTGGTTGTGTTTTTCAAGTGCGCTACCTGGAAGAATCGCCGTGAAAAGGACGAGTGTGAAGGTTGATAATGAGGGTTTGTCTGAGCTTTCAGAACATCCAAATCTGTCACACCACTGAAATGAGAAAGCTGGGCATGTGAAGCGAGCCATTTTTTTGGTAACTCCTAATGCTTGTGTGCATAATTCCAAATCAAACATATTCACATTATTAACTTTTTAAAGTTTATTAGTCTCAGTGCTAATGAACTCATTCATCCTTGGCAAATGCACACGGCTCCCTAATGAAACGTCAATAGATACATCGGCAGTGAAGTGAGCACATCCAATGGTCGATGCCAAATTCCACTTGGCTGTAAGGACTGGAAAGACGAGATCACTTCCAAGGAGACACTTGGACTCAGCTTCGTGTAATGGCAAAAGCACCAGAGCGGATGTCTGCAGACTGGGACCCCACACCTGGCTCAGCCACTTGGTGGCTGGGTGACCTTGAGCAAGTCTCCTGCACGAAGAAGAGAGCGGTCTGGCTTAGCCCTTACGGTCTCTCTAGATGTGTAATTAAAAACTCCCTCTCCCACCCCGGGCACCCATGCCCTTCTAAGAGTTATCGGTGTTTACCTACATTACATTGCATGGCATCCTATATTCAGACATCTGCCTAGTTAAACAATGGTTAGTTTTTTATGGATGAAATTAAAACTCGGCTCCTTGGGAGATAGCATGCCACAGGTTATGGGTTTTAATTTCTGACCCGTTTGAACACTGTGCAAGTTCAGAGCTGTAATGAGTTTCCTAACCCGCGCTGGTACGTGTCAGCCTGCGTGACAGTGTGTTGAGCGTCCCACGGGAGGTAGAAAATGGAACGGCCTTTTAAAAAAATCTGAGCGAGACTCCCTTTCTCTCAATTATCAGTTTTGAAAAGTAGCCTGAACATGGGTGCTATTCTGTTTGGAGGTTTCTGAACTGCTAGCATTAATTCTCCAGGGTAAACTTCCTGTCTGCAAGCAATGATGGGTTTTCTTTTTTTCTTACTTTACCTCAGATCTTTAAAATTGCACCAGAGCTAGGAAGTCAGGATGGCTTTCCCCCAGTGCTTCATGGAAAGAGACTGCTTTATTATGGAGCAAAAGCAAAAATAATAATCGTGAAAAGCTTTTGCTTCTGGACCGCATAAATTATCTCCAATTTTCCTCATTATTTTCTTCTGCAGGGTATAAAGAGATCGCCTGCAGTAAAATATGTATCAGTACAAAACAAATAGAAAACAGTTTAAACCACTGAAGTATTTACCTTTTTTATTTTTTTAAAAAAAGGCATTTTAATCCTATTAACGGTAAATTATATTACCTATTGTGAAGGCGGACATGAAAGAAATATTTGAAGCATGCAGTTAATTATGATACCAAGTGACACATAATATTTATGCTCCCTTTGTGTGGCCTCCACAGTTTCTCTCTCACTAACTGTGAGTCACATGCTGATTGAAGTCTTGAAATCAACGCCGAGTTGGACCTGCAGGCACATCTGCAGAAGATGCCTTGTTCTATGGCTAATTAACGGTACAAGGAATAGCCATTGTTTATTCTTTTATAGTCCTAATTTCACACAGAGGGAAAAATTCTCTACCTCAATCCTTTTATCTTAATTCTCCACTTCAGCATTTTTACTAACTGCCCATACGGGCACAGCAAAGCACGGCGTTGGCAAACGAACATCTGTGTCTCCATGAGGTAGGTGGGCTTTTGGAACTCCAAGACATTCATAAGAGCCCAACCCTGTTTGAGGAGAGTGGCTAACCCACCTAAGTAAGTCAGGTGTTTCAGACATTACGATGTATTTCCATACAATTGGAATAAAATACAAAATACCGGTTGGAGTTAGTAAGTCGGATTCCTGTTTGACGACTACAAAGCGACTTTGCCAAGCTATGTCAGAGAAACAGGTCACAGGTTCCTACTGTCTGGCTTTCCAATCAAGAATGTTCCGGTTCCAGGAGCAGTGTGCTGGGAGGTCACTCTCAGGGCTGAGGGGATGGGGACACACCCACCAGTCTATGCTGCACCAGGACAGAGTCTCAAGCAGCAAATACATCTCCTTCCTCTCACACACAGAAGGCATAGTCGCTTGTAACCCCTGTGGACACCCGCGGTCTCCTACCACAGTTCCAGTGTACATCCTGCAGGGGTCAAGATGTGTTTTATCTGAACTACCCCATTGTTAACCGTGAGTCACTGGGCATTTCACTTCACACTTTGGTTTCATGACGACTGGTAATTCCCAACATGGATTGAGTGGGAAGCTGATGGTTATGGAAGTATGTACTTGACCATGAGACATTCCCACTGTGAGATCTTAAGATGAGCAGTCAATAGAATCCTAAAAGTAAGAGTTTTCCCTCACCTGTTATTCCCCATAGTATTTCCATTAGATCGATTACGTTTTATGGCAGAACATAAATAATGTGAGAAATATCTATGATTTGAAATAACAAGAGCCATCTAGTCTATTGAAGACCAAATACATACAAAGCATTTTGTATGTGTTTTCATTAATCCTTACAATAAATTGCAAAGTCAGCACTAATAGCCACTTTGGTCAAGGTAGAAACAGACGCTGAGAGAAGCTAAGTAACTTGCTGAAAGCCAAGAGCCTATACGTTGAAGACCGACAAAACAAATGCAAGCAGGCACTTGATCCTCAACACAGACTACTTCTCATTTAAATAGTTTGATACTACAAAATTATTACACAAATATTAACAATTGAGTGAAAGCATTTAAATTTGAATTCAATGTCCTTTATGAGTTTGAGAAATAATTCTACCAGACCTCATTTAGTGACAAAATATTCAGAACATTTCATCCAATTCTCAAATTATAATGAGATAATTTTTTTTTGCTGAGGTATAATTTACATTTTCTGAAATGCACAGATCTCAAGTGTACAGTTTGATAAGTTTTGACAAATGTATACGCCTGTATAACCCAAGGCTCTGTCAAGATAAAAAGTGTTTTCGTTCATGCCAGAGCATCCTGTCTTGCCTGTTCCTGGCCAATCCCTGCCCATCCACATGGGCAAGCACTGTTCTGGTCTCCTTCAGATGATCTCACCCGTTGTCAACTCCATGCAGAACCATACAGTATTGTGTGGTGCTCAATTGCTTTCATAATAAACTATAAATTTAGCCAATTTTACTCACACTCATTCACTTGGGTGTGCTTAGTCCTAATACAATTTTATCACATGTGTAGACCTCTGTTTCCACTACCACAGTCAAAGCATTGAACAGCCCACCTGAAGGGTGGTGGAGCCATTTGTAATAGCAGAACTGAAGGGACCCACCTGCGGCCATTTAAGAGCCACATACACCTACTTCTTCCTGCCCTTTACTCCCATCCCTTGTCACTAGAAACCATTAACCTTTTATCTACTTTCAAAATTTTTCCATTTAAAAATGTTTATATAAGGGCACTTGGATTGCTCAGTTGATTACACTTCCAACTCTTGATTTTGGCTCAGGTCATGGGACTGAACCCGACATCAGGCTCTGTGCTGAGCATGGTACCTGCCTAAGATTCTCATTCTCTCTCTTTCTCTCTCCCTCAATCCCTCCCCCCACCCCCACTTGCATGTCCTCTCTCTCTCTAAAAAAATAAAATAAGAATGTTTATATAGATGGAATCATACCTTATGTAACCTTTTGGATTGGCTTTTTTCACTCAGCATAATTATCTGGGCATTCATCCATTTTCTTGTATGTATTAATAGTTTATTTTATGGAGGAGTCGTATTCTGTGGGATGGATATGCCACAGTTTGTTTAACTATATACTTATTGAAGGATATCTGGACCTCTTAAAAAACAAAGGAAACATGAATGCTTATGTACGGCCCTTTGTATGAACATGTTTTCATTTCTGAGGTAACCACAGAAGATTTCAAGAGCTGTGTTGTATGGCAATTGAATAATCAGCTTTAAAAGAAAAACAAAACTGCAAAACTTGTTTCCAGAGTGGCTGAACTATTTCACATTTCCACCAACAATGCAAGTGGACTCATATCCTCACCAGCATTTGATATTGTCACTGTTTTTAATGTTAGCCTTTTTTGATAGGCATGTAATGATAGTTCATTTGCCTAATGGCTAATAATGCTGAGAACCAAATAACATGCTTATTTGCCATTTGTAAGATCCTTTTTGGTAAACTGTCTATTCATGTCTTTAATCTATTTTCTAATTGGATTGCTTAATTTTTACTGTTGAATTGTTGTGAGAGTTCTTTATATACCCAATTGTTAGTCCTTTGTTGTATATTTTCTAACATCCCATGGTTTGGTTTCTTTATGCTCTTCACATGAGCTTTTGAAGAGAAAAAGGTTTTCATTTTGATGAGGATCCAAAAAAGATCAATTTTTAATGAATTGAGCTTTTAGTGTCAAGTGTAAGAACTCTTTGTCTATACCTAGATTCTAAAGATTTTCTCCTATGTTTTTAAAGAAGTTCTATAATTTTGTGTATTTCATTAGTCCATAATCCACTTTAAATTATTGTATAACGTGTGAGGCTTAAGTCAAGATGCTTTCTATGTGGCCTATGGTTTTCAATTGTTCAAGCAATTTTTTTGAAGTCTATCCTTACTCTATTAAATTGCTTTTCTATTTTTGTCAAAAATAATTTAAGTGTGTGTTTGAGGTTCTATTTCTTGGTTCTCTATTCTGTTCCATATAGCTACGTCTGTATTTCTCCACCAACTCCTACTTGGTATTGGATAGTTATTCCTACTTTATTTTTCTTCTTCAATACTATTATAGCTATTCAAGAACATGTAAACTTTCTATATACATTTTAGAATAAGTTTTTCTATATCTGCAAAAAATCTTGCTGAGATTTTGATAGGAATTGCATTAAACCCATGAATGAATTTGGGGGAGAGTGACATCTTATGATGTTGAGTTAACTAATCTATTAACATGGCATAGGTTTTCATTTAGTTATATATCCTTTTATTTCTTTTTTAAAATAGTTTATTGTCAAGTTGGTTTCCATGTAACACCCAGTGCTCATCCCCACAAGTGCCCTCTTCCATGCTCATTATCCCCCTCCCTCTCCCCCCACCCCCATCAGCCCTCAGTTTGTTCTCAGCATTCAAGAGTCTGTCATGGTTTGCCTCCCTCCCTCCCACTATTTTTCCCCTTCTTCTCCCCCATGGTCCTCCGTTAAGTTCCTCCTACTCCTCCTATACGTGCAAACTATGGTATCTGTCCTTCTCTGCCTGACTTATTTCGCTCAGCATAACACCCTCAAGGTCCATCCATGTTGCTACACATGGCCAGATTTCATTGTTTCTCACTGTCATGTAGTATTCCATGGTATAGATAAACCACATCTTCTTGATCCATTCATCCGTTGATGGACACTTAGGCTCTTTCCATGTTTTAGCTATTGTGGAGAGTGCTGCTATGAACATTGGGGTACATGTGCCCCTATGCCTCAGCACTCCTGTATCCCTTGGGTAAATTCCTAGCAGTGCTATTGCTGGGTCCTAGGGGAGTTCTAGTGTTAATTTTTTTGAGGAACCTCCACATTGTTTTCCAGAGGGGCTGCACCAGTTTACATTCCCACCAACAGTGTAGGAGGGTGCCCATTTCTCCACATCCTCGCCAGCATCTAGAGTCCTCTGATTTGCTCATTTTAGCTGCTCTGACCAGCATGAGGTGGTATCTCAGTGTGGTTTTGATTTGTATTTCCTTGATGAGGAGGGATGCTGAGCATCATTTCATGTGTCTGTTGGCCATCTGGACGTCCTCTTTGGAGATGTGTCTGATCATATCTTCTGCCCATTTCTTTGCTGGGTTGTTTGTTTTTCGGGTGTGGAGTTTGGTGAGTTCCTTATAGATTTTGGATACTAGCCCTTTATCTGATATGTCATTTGCAACTATCTTTTACATTCCGTCAGTTGCCTATTAATTTTATAGATTGTTTCCTTTGTCGTGCAGAAGCTTTTAATCTTGATGAGGTCCCAATAGTTCATTTTTGCTCTTGATTCCTTTGCCTTTGGGGATGTGTCAAGTAAGAAATTGCTGCGGTGGATGTCAAGGAGGTTGTTTTCTGCTTTCTTCTCTAGGGTTTTGAAGGTTTCCTGTCTCACATTCAGGTCCTCTATCCATTTTGAGTATTTTTGTGTGTGGTGTGAGAAAATGATCTAGTTTCATTCTTCTGCATGTTGCTGTCCAGTTCTCCCAACACCATCTGTTAAAGAGGCTGTCTTTTTTCCATTGGATACTCTTTCCTGCTTTGTCAAAGATTAGTTACATTTTTGGGTCCAATTATGAGTTCTCTATTCTGTTCCATTGGTCTATGTGTCTGGTTGTTTTTTGTTTTTTGTTTTTTGTTTGTGCCAATACCATACTGTCTTGATGACGACAGCTTTGTAGTAGAGGCTAAAGTCCAGGATGGTGATGCTTCCCGTTTTGGCTCTCTTTAATCAGCATTTTAAAATATGTAACATACAGACCCTGTACATGTTTTGTTTGGTGGATGCTTTAGTATTTCATTTTCTTTGGGGCAAATATAAATGGTATTTGTTTTTAATTTAGATTTCCACATTTCATCGCTAGTATAAAGAAATGTGTTTTGACCTTGTGCCTTATGAACTTGCTGAACTCACTCACTATAGAAGTTTATGTGTAAACACAAATTCCTTGAGATTTTCTACATAGGCAATCATTCAATTTCAAATAGGGGCAATTTAATTTCTTCTTTACAGATTTGTGTATCTTTTGTTTCTTTTTCTTGTGTTATTACAGTGGAAAGTATTGACAGTACTGTGTAGAATAAGAGTGGTGAGAACAAATGTCCTTGCCTTTTTTATGACCTTTGGAGGAAAGTATTAATTTACCACTAAGTACGATGTTAGCTATTAGTGTTTTACAGATTTTTTTTTTTATCAAGATGAGGTCATTTCTTTCTATGTCTAACTTAATGAGAGTATTTTTTAAATCATGAATAGAGTTACATTTTGTCAGATGTGGGATTTTTTTGCATCAATTGACATAATCATATGATTATTCTTTAGCTTGTTAATATGGTAGAATGCCTTAATCAATTTTCAAAGCTGAATTAGCCTTAAATAACACTCCATATCCACTCTACAAATCACTGATTCTTTTTTTTTTTATTTCTAGGAAAGAGAGAGAGAGAGAGCGTGAGCAGGGAAGGGTCAGAGAGAGAGGGAGTCACAGACTGCAAACAGGCTCCAGGCTCTGAGCTGGCAGTCAGCACAGAGCCCGACGCGGGGCTCGAACCCACGAACCGCGAGATCATGACCTAAGCGAAAGTCGGACGCTTAACCGACTAAGCCACCCAGGCGCCCCAAATCACTGATTCTTGATTACTGTAGTTAGTCCATATACATTATGGTGACTAATAATCCATTAGAGATTAAGCCTGTCATTTTATTATTTAACATTTGTTTTTTCTAGTCCTTGTTCTTGTTTCTCTTTTATTAATTTCCAATAGGTTATAAATTTTTAGAAGTGTATCTTGATTCATTTATAGTGTTTTTTCATTTATCTCTTTCTATAGTTTTTTTGATGGTTCTTCTGAGTTTTGAAACACACATACATAACATCACAGTCTACTGATATCAACATCTAATCTCTTTCTCTGGGGGAAATCTTACCTCCATTTAGGTCCTTTTAACCTGCCGCACTTTAAACTATTATTGTCCTCATTGTTAAAATTTTTGTTTAAATCATGAAATAAGATTTGTAAAACATTTTAGAAAAAACAATCTATTGTACGTACCCATATTTCTATTCTTTCTGTTGTTCACTCCTCCTTCCACATCATCTAAAACCTTTAAAATTTTCTTTTTGTTTGAAGAAATACCTTTGATCAGTATTTAAGGGTAGGCCTTCTAACAACAAATTCTTCTGGTACTTCAGTTCTTTGAGAATGTATTGATTTACTCTGTGTTCTTAAAGGATAGTTTTCCTGGATATAAAATTCTGAGTTAACAGTTTTCTTCTTTCACAATTGAAATTTTTTATTCTACTTTCTTCTGGCATCCACAATTTTAGATGAGTATTGTATGAGTTTTCAGAATGATTTTTTGCTAGTATTGGGGAAAATACTACACTAAATGCTATGCTAAGTCTTACTTAACAAAGATAAAATGTAAAAGAGATAGGAATCAGATTATTTCCAAGTAACTTTACTACACTGAGAATAAAGTTCAAAAATGTTTACAGGGATGCAAAAATATCCAGCACTCGACACAGAAAAATTTAAATTATTTCTTATCCAGTAAAAAGTACCAGCCAAATAAAACAGCTGTATATATTATGAGCAATATTAAGATGAAATTTTACACAATCCAAACTTAATACGGATACAAATGATAAAACAAAAGATAGATAAAGACAAAAAATCTACTATATAATTATATTCCGTATGTTTAAGGAGCTAGAGAAAGATTGAACATATTAAATAGGAAAGTTGATATTAAAATAAAAGCCTAAATAAAAGTTCTATGGATAAGGTTCACAAAGTCTGAAATTAGAAATACATTGGATGGGATTAACAACAGATTAGATATTTTAGAAGAGAACAATAATATAAATAATCCAATATATAACACAGAGAAAATTTACGTTTTTAAATGAAAAGAGCATTGGTGAACTGTGGGACAAAGTACAGAAGAACAAAGATAAGAAGAACTACAGCTAACGTCTTATCAGAAACAATGCGGCCGGAACATAGTTAGGAGCATCTTTACTATAGAAAGGCAAAGAAAAAAATGTAAAGGAAAAAGGAAATGGTCAACCTAGAGTCTGTACCAATAAAAATAGCCTTCAAAAACAGTGGTGAAGGAAAAACTTTTTCAGACACACATAAACTAAACGAATTCAGTTCAACTGTATACAAGTTATATTAAAGTGAGCCCTTCAGTCAGAAAGAAAATGATTCCGGATGGAAATCTGATTATATCTTAGGGTTGCTGTACAATGACACTCCCTATCTTTGAAACAGGTACTAGTCTATTGCGAAGGATTTCAGTTCACTGCAGGCTTCCTTGGAGCATCCCTGGCCTCTACCCACTAGAGGTCAGCAAAACTCCCCCTGCCTCAGTTGTGACCACCAAAATCTCTTCCTATCATCAGTCATCCCCCAAAGGGGAAAAAATTGTCCAAGTGGAGAATCACTAATCAATCACAAAAGATAAAGACTACTGAAAATTATTACTATGTGAGAAATATGGAAGACATTTTTTTCTCTTATTTAAGCTCTTTTAAAGATGATTGACTGTTTAAGGCAAAAATAATAATATAATCAGAAAAGTACAACATATGTAGAATAAAATATATGGCAACAATAACACAAGGCATGAAGGAAAAAAATTATACTTTTATAAAATTCTTATACTATATGTGAAATGAAAAAATTATTTATGAAGGTAAACTTATAAATTAAGATGGATACCAAAAATCCTACAGCAACTACTAAAACAAAACAAAATATTATAATAATAGCCAACAAAAGAGGTAACATGATATAATAAAAATGCTCAATAGTCCAAAGGAAGACAGTAAAAGACAACAAAAAGAAACAAATGATGAATAGTACAGCAGAAAACAAATGGCAAAATGGTCGATTTAAACTCAACCATGCCTGAGATTATATTAAGTGTAAATGATCTTAACATTCCAATTAAAAGACAGAGATTGTCAGATTAAATAACAAAAAGAACCTTGTCCAACTCTATTCTGTCAACAGGAAACTCAGCATAAATATAAAGACACAAACTGGAGGAGTTTAAAAATGGAGAAAGATACATCATAAATACATCAATTTTTTAAAAAAATCTGGAGTAACTATATAATATTAGACAAAGTAGATTTCAGAACAAAGATTTTTTCAGAAATAGTCATTTCATAATAATAAAGGAATCACTTTGTCAAGAGGATATAACAACCTAAACATTTATATATCTATAACTGTGTTTCAAATACATGAAGCAAACACTAATAGAACTGCAAGGAGGCATAGACAAATCACCAATTAGATCTGAAGGTTTCAACACCCCTATCTCAGTAATTGATAAAATAAATAGACCAAAAACAATCAATAATTATATAGAAGATTTAACCAACATTATCAACTAAATTGACTTAAATGGCATAACAAAATAAGAATACCCATTTTTTTCTAGTGCACACAAAGATTTACTAAGATAAACTAAATTCTAGTATATAAAACAAACTAGGAACAGAAGAAAACTTCATCAAATTGATATAGGACATCTATTTAAAATGTCCAGGTAGTCTCAGATCTAACAAAGAAGACAGAATGCTTTCTGCTTAAGATTAGTAACAAAGAAAGAATATTCACTCTCATCCCTTCTATTCAATATTTTACTGGAGACTGTAATCACAAAGCAATAAAAAGAAATAGAAGTCACCCAAATTGGAAAGGGAGAATTAAGGCTGTCTTTATGCACAGATGACATGATAGTATATACATAGGAAATCCTATAGAATCTAAAAAATAAAATAAAATAAAACCTACTAGAATTGATAAATCAGCTAAATTACAGCATACCAATATACAAAATAAATATGCAAAAAGAAATAGTATATCCATATCCTAGCAATACATATTAGAAATTAAAATTAAAAATAAAAATTTATAGTAATTTAAAACATAAAATACTTTGAGATAAGTGTGACAAAATGTGTGCAAGATGAGTACACTAAAAACTACAAGACACTGCTGAGAAAAATTCAATAAATTATCAATTAAAAAAAGAGATACTGCATTATAAACAAAATATCAGCAGTCTTTCATAGAAATTGACAGAAGTTTTCTAAATTTCAAAGCTGGACGCTTTACGTTATCTGATTTCAATACTTACTAGAAAGCTACAGTAATCAAAACAATGTAGTCTTTGCCTAAAGATCGACAAATAGATCACTAGGACAAAGAGTCTAGAAATAGATATACACACCTATGGCCAATTGGTTTTCAACCAAGTTAGAAGAAAATTCAATAGAGAAAGGATAACTTTTAGCAAATCATAGCATAAGATTGGAGAGCCATATTGAAAAGGACAGACGTTTTTGGTACCTTAGATTATTTGCAAAAAAGATGAATCCAGTTAAATCATATCCTTAAATGTAACACCTAAAATTATAAAATTTCTAAGAGAAAACAGGATGAGATCTTTCAGTTCTTTGGCTACAAAAGATTACTTAATTATAATACCAAGACCATGTGCATAAAAGTACAAAAGGCGACATGTTATATGATCTATTTACATGGCATTCTGGAAAAAGGGGACGTATAAGGACAAGAATCAGAGAAGTGTGCACCAGGACCCTGGGGTGGAGAAGGAGACTGACTACAGGGGGTTATAGGGCTCCTCTGGGAATCCTACACCTTCATCAAAAGTCATGCAACTATAAAAGTGAATTGAACTGCATTCTGTCTCAATAAACTTGCCTTTTTAAATTAAAAACAAATTAGAAGACTGAGTCTTTTCATCCACCCTCTGCCGGCACTTGGCCAACAAGAGATGTTCTGTAAACAAATATTGAGTAAATGGTAAATGTGCTTTCCCCATCTCTGAAAGATTAGTAACAGCCTAGCCTCTTTCTGTCTCCATCGTTACTCCCGATTCCCAAGACGGTAATGCTCCATCTCCCTTACGGAATCGGATCAAGAATGGAATCAGGTAATGGGTGTGAGAAGCCAGTGCAGACATTAAAAGCTATCATTATCCAAGTTCACACGTTGTATACTGTCCCCATCTGCTCTCCGGAATCAAAGCGCCTCCAGGGTTGAAGACCCTGATCCTACATCCAATATTTATTCCAGCAGCCCTTTGGCCAGGCTCACTGAAAGTTTCCCCTGCCCAGCCTTCACCCTTTACATCCACTTTGGAAACTTGGAGAAAGACACAGAGGTTGTCCAAATACTAACAAGCATGGGCCATTATTCCTCTTAGGGAATCCTTCAAGCATGCTTGAAACTCCCAAAAAGGGAGTATGAGGAAGGTGATACAGATGCCAGCAAGTGGCCGAAACATAGTGTAATGCCCTAAAATTAAAGCTTTAACCACTTACTTTAAGTAGAGGGGGAACTTCAAGCCTATCTGGGTTTTCGAGGCTCAAAATATCAGAGGAAGGTTTAAGTAATTCTACTGGGTTGCATTTTATAGAGAAATATCCTTTATGCATCTCATGGACATGAATATCCTGAGCTTCAGGTCATGCACTCCTTCTCAAAGTGCTTACCGAGGGCTGGGTAGGGGCAAGTATTTTTCCAGGAAACATCATATACCAGTGAAAAAAGGGAGCAAACCTGCCTCTCAGAGCTTATGTTCTTGAAATGATTATTGGAATCCAAAAACTCAGAAATGCATTTTATCCAATTTATTTGCTCATCACTTTGAAATGTTACTTTTTTGGCCAATATTAGCACAGGATTGGAAAGACAAATTAAAGAATCATTAAGTGTATCCTTAAAAGCCCCAAATTATAGCAGAAAGCATAAGGATCTTCAATGTTTGCTTCGTTCGACCACATGGCCAAGTCCAATATTTATAAGCATCATGATAGGGAGAAAACACGTCCATCATGAGCCCACCACACTGGCGGATTGGGAGGCGCACAGAGACGATGTGTGCACAGCGGGGAAGCAAGTGGCCAGTGCTCGCTGTCAGGCCCTTTACCGGCAAGACTGCTCTGGTACCATGTTACAGAGAATTCCTCTAAAACCTGAGTTCAAGGAGCCATCCAAATCTATGACTCTAACCAAAAATCACAGACCAAACTTTTTAAAATTTTGTTTAAGTTTCATTTATTTTGAGCGACATAGAGTGCGGAAGAGGGGCAGAGAGAGAGGGAGAGACAGAATCCCAGGCAGGCTCTGTGCTGACAGAGCTCTGTGCAATACAAAGCTCGAACTCCTGAACCGCGATATCATGACCAGAGCCAAAACCAAGAGTCGGATGCTTAACTGACTGAGCCACTCGGGTGTCCCCATTACAGACTAATTTTTTTTTACATATTTTTAAAATAATAACCCATACATATGGTAAAAAACAGATGACACATAAGCTGGCATGTGTATATCTATGCATGTAGTATATATATAAAGACATGGTTTACATAATGATAACAAAAAGTTACAAAAGACATAGATGCTTCATGCTTTTTCTTGAGACTGTTTGGGTTTTGGTGGTGTTTTTTATCTTGAGACTAAGTACAGCTAGGAGGTATTTTTGAAAAGACACTAATATAATATTCAGAATCTGATCACCATCTTCTAATATCCAGTTGTTAGAGAGTGACCACCTTTTCAGCACCCACATTGTGCAAGGCATTTGAAGTCAGTCGTAAGGACCCTTGGCAATCAGTATTTCTGTTACCTTCAGAGGCCCACTCTCCCTAACCCTTCTCAGACTGCAGCCCTAGAATTCAACACAGGAGCCAGGACTGAGAAAATATGTCATCTGTCCCTCTCTTGCTCAGAACATGAATTATTCGAAATCCCTTTCCTCTTTACTGATAATTTTGTTTATTATTTGTTTCTCTCAGCTTGGCAGGAACAATCTGTTTCTTTTCTATTCCCTGCTAGTATCATTTTGTCATATTTGGGTTCGGTGGTAATGTTCCTGTGTTTAGATCTCCCAATACTACTCAAGAATATTCAATCTCAGAACAATTTTTATTGCCTTTTTAAAAATGTATTTTCTCTCAATCTTTCCCCCATCCCCACCCCCAAACACACATTCACACTTGTTTCAGTCAATGGTCCTTTACAACTGACCAGGACTCAATACCCGAATTTTGGCATGATGAAAAAATTTTATAATCTATGTATTGACTAAAGGCTGAAACAAAGGCAAAGTTACCTGAAACTCTCTCTTTTATATCATGTAGTTAAGCATAAACATTTCAATTCATTTGCACCATTTTCTATTCCAAGTGGCTCTGACCCATTGACTAGAAGAAAAAAATATTCTTTAAATTTAATTGATACCATTTTTTAACCAATATTAAAATGATGGAGTGCAATATATCTAGAAGAGTATAGACAATCAGAGATTGTTAAAAACTAAAAATTGGGAACATATGAGATATTTAGGGATCATTAAGATCATTCCTCATTAAGATACCAGTAGGTATCCCCATCAAAAGAAGAATGCCATCAAGTCAATTCCATTCTCTGTTCCCTTTATGTATGTGGAATTATCATTACGTCCGATCTGAAGATCTGTCTACATAGGGAAGGGACCCGAATCTCCCTATACCTCTTTAACTAAATTCCTTAAGCTCAACATTCAAATGGCCCTCCGCATTCCTAACAACGCGTATTTAAACCCACACAAACGCGGAGAGTGATGTGCGTTACAACTCTCTGTCTGTGCGGTATCCTGCCCCATGGATTTCTCCCGTTTGCCATATAAAAACTAATGGATGTGTCCATGGGAGAGAAGAAGCTGGCCCCGTGGTGGGCAGCTCCAGATTTCCGTATGGAATCCACTATTTAATGTAGGTGTTCTTAATGGCTGCTTAATTAGTAAACTCAGACAATTGCACTCAACTCGGGTCCCTGAGTGAGAATCTCAATTCTAGCAGTAAACTTGCATCTGGCTCACTACTGCCTTCGTGGCACCCTGTTTCCCTGGCAGTTTTGGGTTATTGGACTTTGGTGAGGGTTTCATCTGTTAGTTAGCATGCTTTTCATGCCAGTATTTACCAAGTCTGTTACTGGCTTGTTTTCTCAACCCTCCCTAGGCATTCAAGTACACAGGTCCTTGACCTTGAGGGGCCACCTTTCTGGTGCAGATTCTCCTTCATACAGCCATCCATCATTTCCCCTGACTTCAACACAAGCTCTGACACACTTGGTGAGTAGGCACAGCTGCTCAGCCACCTACAGGGACTCACACTTCACCTGCTCCAAGCCCTCTGTTGTCACTGGCTTAAAAGGCCAGACAGCTAGAATGTCTGGATAAACTCATATCTGCTCGCGATCATCATGGCCTCAAGCCAGCAACAAATCCTATGTGTTTTCAGGGGAGGTCACAAGGATTTCTAGTATTTGGCTCTTCCCACAGCTTAGAAATTTCTTCCACCTTCCCTTTATGTTTTAGAATTTTAAAAAAAATTCCATGCCAATCCAACAATACAAGAGAAAATACCCAGAATGTGAAATACTCCAGGTAGAGTGTAATTTACAAATCAAATATTAAACTACAAGGCAAATATTCCCTATGAAAGGGTTATGCCCATGCTCATGGCGTATCTTCTTCACAAACTGGTAAGTTAGTCATCGTCAACTAACAAAACACTCCTGCTTAGCTGTCTCCCTTTGTTAAAAGCACATCACTCCAGTTTTGAAGTCTGGATCACACAGTCAGAAAGGCCTATTTCAATATGTGATCTCTGTTTTACCCAAAAGAATCCTCACCCACACTGTGAAATCTTCTAGATGTTCATTGTGAGATTTTCCTGGGCCTGATCTGCGCGCTGACATTCTGACATGTTTCACGAGGTCTTAAAAAACATTTTTTTTTTTTTTGCCTAAAATACAGAGAGGAAATGTGTTATGTGTCTTTCCTCCACCTCCACTCACACCCTCTGCATTATTCACTTCCTTAATTTGATCGCAGTGCTTCTGCCTTTTCTAAAAATACTGGTGAATGTTGAGGGGCAGCTGCAACATGCTGGTCACGGTGTCCAGGTCCCTCAGCCTCTATGACCACCCTCTGCAAACCCGTGATTTCCTCCCCTGGGTCTGTGGCGTGTGGACCTTGCTTTTCAACAGCTCATTCAACCCGATGGAGTTCCCACGTCCTGGAGCAGGAAGTGCCTGCTATGCCCGGTACCGATGGCAGGTCAGATAAACCAAAGGCACAACCATTTTTCTTTTGTGTCTGAGCCGAAGAGTAAACTTTTGGATTTGATGGGAATTCCTTAAAATGCCAGTGTTGAAACAGTGATGAAGCATGAGGTTTCCTCACCACAAACACTCCCAGCCTCCTGTGTCAACCATGACCAATAAGGAGGCAGCATACCCTCGTCCCGTGTGGACTTTCTCAAGTAATTTACATGCAGGAGGCTGGTGTTCCCCCGTTCCCATTCCGCAGCTGAGGAAACAGAGGCAGAAGAGGTTATCCAACCTACAGAGTCTAGTGCAAAAAGCTGGATGTTTAATGGCCACACCAGCAGATCGAACATTCAGTAGGGATCAGCTAGATCCCTTCTAAAGACTGAAAATTCGGCACCCTTGTATTAACTGCATTTCTCTATAAGCATCTTGAGGAAACTTCACCTGAAAACTCACAGCAATCTGACTGGGGACTGAGTCACGGCTCGATTTAGAATACCCAAGCAATGCTTGCATTGTCACTGTCTAGAACTCTGGTTGAGATTTCATCTTGGGGGACTGGCTAATTAGATAGTAAATTCAATTCCTTTGAAGAGGCAATTCATTGGCAATTTTGATCCAATTTAGAATAAATACTAAATTACCAATGAATTCAGAGTTGAAAGTTCTTCTAACCAAATCGATAATGGAGAAAAACAGGTAGCCCTTTAATAGTCAAGATTGTAAATAGTTTTTTATCTAAATAAATGCCCCCAATAACATCTGTTAAATCAGGGCAAATGGGGTTGACCTCTCTCATGGGTCCTTGTGAGAAACAGTCAATAAAAATGTATTCTGCATAATTCTTAATCCAATTTTATCCCTTTGCACAACATTTCCAAATTTTTAAGCTGCTAATAATGTTCCAAAAATAAACCTTCCATCAGTTCAAGCTAGCACCTTTGTCTGAGAAAAAAAATAATAAATGCATCGCTACAAGCAGTTAAAAATCAAAACTACAGCAAGCTCAGGAAGCATCTCTATAGGGAGTCCTTGCAAATGGTAACATAAGTCCCCATGCAAATCCACTTCTGTCAGCTATGTCACAGATGCCAAAAAAAGCAGGCACAATAAATATGGAGTATATAGATATAAAAAGGCAATGGTGTCACGCTGGAGGATTTATAAGCTCCTCCATTCCTTGCTCAGAATGTGGACAATGCAAAAGCCTTTAAACATTTCTATCTTCTTACAGGGTCATCCGACATCACAAAAGCAAATATTTTTTTTGTTTGTGTTGGTGATGGGTAAAAAAAAAAAAAAAATCTTTTTCAAAAAAGCAACCGCAGTTTGCATTATCTGTAACACGTTGGTGTTCAAAGACCCAGTTTTCAAAAGAGAAAAGTAGATATCAGAGTTGCCATCTGGCAGATTCCCCGTCCAAGTCACTCTGGAATCCTATGTGAGCATTAGTTACATTGCAGTGCTTCCCATTTGGGGCATCTTCCTCTGGACCCTGCCTCTGAGCGCGGGCCCAATGATGCATCCGTGGTCTTTGAGATCCATGGGCGTCCACCTCGAGAGCTTTGGTGTGATGCCTCCAAACTGCCAGCTTCTGACACCCTTTTCTTCGGCACCCACGCCCCAAGCCCAGTGAGTGCTCGTTCCCTTGATTGAGCCAATCCTCCTCCCGGCAACCTGGCTGTTCTTGGCCGAGTCTCCGTGCTCCTGGGTCCCGGACGTCCCCATCCAGTAGGCACACCGACTGCGCTCAGATTCTTTCTTTTGTGGAGGCACTTCTCTCAGACTTGTCTCCAGGCGAGGGAGTGAAAGAAAGGCTTGCCCACACAGCCGACCTGGCCCCTCGTGAACATCTATTGAAACTGATTGATCTAATGCCTTGCATCTGCCAAGCTGTCGTTCAAGCCAGGGGGGATTTGGACGGAGACAAGGCGAGCATCGTAAAAATGACTTTGTGATCTAGTTTATGAAGACTGCCTTGAACTCCTAGGTACAGGGAGGGCAGAAAACCTTGTTTCCTTCGCATAAATGGGAAAATCCACTATATAAGGGAACAGTGAATATTTTCCCTTGATTTGTGCCTGAAACATAAGAGTGGGGAGAAAATATCCCAGCTGTCTACTGCATTGTGTGAACATATACATGCATTTAAATTACTTATATCATTACTTACAGATGTAATTGTGAAATATGTTCTTTTTGCATTCAAAATGAGGGACTGAACAGATGGCGGGCGCTCGGTTTAAAGCAATATGTCCATTAAAATAACCCGTACTGTTGGTGTTTAGTGTAACAATAGCAGTGAGTTCATTATCCCAGGATTCTGCGGCAACTGCCCGCATGGGAAGGAGCGTCAGGAAATGTTCAGCCACCCAGGTGATGTGGGGTCCAAGCCGGGGCCACTTTCCCGCAGCTGGTGGCCACCAGCTGCAGGCTTTCAGAGTCAAACTCTACTTGTTTGGCTTAGTATTTTCCTTCCGAATAGGAAAGTCAATAAACAGCTGACATTTACCAATGCCTTGCTTCTGGGTTATTTTTTTCCCTACTCTCCAGATGTGCTGAAATGTGTGGCTCCAGATGCATCACCTCCAACAGGATAATCCTACCCCCGCCAGGAGTAATTGTTTCGCCTAATGAGCTTGGGTCAGGCGGATGGGCTAACGGCACATCAGAGAGCTAATCTCTCTTCTTCGGGACCACCAGGAAGCAAGGTGTCTGGCTGAAGGGCTGGAAGAGTCTCCCAACTTCACGGTGACTTAACAGACCTCGCCCTGATGAAGGCTGCTGGTCTTCTCGCCTACACTGCTCGCTCGCAATGTGAGTATTCGATTAAAGAAAGGGAAATAAACACCCTGACTCTAACCCCCACCCAATGATTTCCATTTTGACAACAGTGTCAGTGGCTAATATCCTCTAGAAAACCATTCATAAATAAGACAGAAAAGGGCTACATTTTCTCTGAGTGTCCAGACTAGGAAAGAAAGTGGGAAAATCTTACAGCATGGCCTTAGAAAAATCCAATACATACACCGAGGCAATCTCTCCATCGTTACAATGGGAAGTAATGGCTACCGTGCCTCCCTCCTTGGATGGTCAAGTGTGTTTCCTGGGTATGGTGGAGTTGTAAAGCTTCCCATCGGCACCACGTGGAAGGCTGAGGTTGGGAGATTCCCCATGGGGGAGCAGGACACTGTCTGAGGACGCACCACGCAGAACTCAGCATTACATCGGGGAGGACGGCAGCATGGCCTGCAGTGACAGCCACCGATGCAAAGGCAAACCAACGTCCCTCCCAGGGGGCCAGAGAAGGAGGGCTTAGGAGCCAGCTTCAGCATGAATAAGGAAGTAGAAAGGACATTTGTGCAGAGGTACAATGGGGGCAGAAGCACAGCATGACGCTCATCCCACCTGCCCAGCCTCCAGGCGGCCACCTCCTCTCCCTCCTCTGTCCTGCTGTAGACCCTTTGCTGGCCCAGAAGCTCGTCATGCCCTGTCAGAGGCATATGTTTTTGCTAATTTGCCAATCCTCTCTTTCCAGAGTTTCTTTCCATCCCTCGCCTCCCTGCTGAACTGTCACTCATCCTTCAAGGTCACATCTCAATGTCAGTCCTCTTTTCCTCTTCTCTGGACATTGCCACCATGATGGCCATGTGACCATCTCCTCACTTGTTGTGGTGGTAAAGCCACATTTCATGTCTCCTGTGCACCGTAACCCATGCCGCTGCCTGAGTGTGGCCCCTCTCACAGCTGAGGCCCAAGGTGTGTGTTTCCTAAGCTTCTGGGTGATGCTGATGCAGGGACCCGAGGAGCAGGTGCTGAGAACACAGCGGCGTCCCCAGCTCCCTTGTGCTAGGCGATGGGTCTCAGCCCCTCAGTGGTGTTCTGGGCCCAACATCAAGGTCTTCTTCATCTCTGATGGCCGGGGCCCTGCCAGCACAGTGCCCGACACATAGTAGGGGCTGGGAAATGTTGGGTGGATAAATAAAAAGTGAGACGGGCACAGATGGTCTGGTGTTAAGTACCAGAGGCAAAGGGGAAATAAAAGAAATAAGCTGGTAACACCTGCCAAGATAAATAAATGAAAGGAAGTCACCTGGGGCCGTAAAAGGCAAGGAAGCAGCGAGACAGGCATCAGAGACATGGGGAGGAAATAGAAGCCATGGGCTCAAAACTCAGAATCAAACAAAAGCAGCGTGGCTATATGAACAAGGACGTGGTCGGAAAACAGCAGGGCGAGGTTCAAGGAAGCTTGACTCGAAAGAAATTATTTTCTCTGAAGTCCTCAAAAGAACAAAGCAAAGACTAGGAATAACTGAAAACGCAAGAGCAGAAACAATTAATAACAGGTGTTGGGGGCTTAACTGCGTCCCTCGAAATACATATGTCGAAGCTCTAACTCTCGGGACCTCAGAATGTGACTATCTAGAGACCAGTCTTGAGAGACTATTAAATTAACAGGAGGACATCGGGGTGTCCTTATTAATAGAGGAGAGTAGGACTCAGAACCACACAGAGGGCTGGCCGAGTGAGGACTCGGGCAGAAGAAGGCCGGCCACACGCCGGGGAGAGAGGCCTCGGGAGGAATGGCCTTCACCGTGGACTTCCGGCTTCCAGAACTGGGGGCAAATAAATACATTTCTGTTGTTTCACGTGCCTGGGGCCTGTGGTGCTTTGTAGTAGGTCCGCCGGGAGGAGGCTGATGGGCCCCCAGGAATGGAAGGTTTGCCTCAGGGAGAAGGGCACCTCAGGGAGAAGGGCACCTCAGGGAAGGCCACCTGAGGGACGCCCGAGGAAGACCCCTCTCTCTCCCTCGGCCGATGTCGGCAGCCTCTTTTTTGCTCACAGGTGCCAGCCCCAGGAGAAGTTCCCAGCACACACAAGTCAACAGGCAGACCCCCGGCGGTTCCCACGGCGACAGCGGACAGAGACGAGGGATCACCTATCTGTCCAGCTCAGGAGGCAGCGTGCCTGATGTCTGATTGCATTTTGAGGGATAAGTGGGAATTCGAGAGAACAGGTGGGCATTCCAGGTCAAGGGAGCAGAGGCGACAAATCCAGGGGTGGGAGAGCCGGGGACCCCTGGACAAACAAAGGGTCCTAGCTGTCTGGGTCATGAGAGACCAGAGACCCAGGGAACAATGTTCTGTCTTTGTGCAAGACACCAAGACACAGTGTCACTGAAATAGCAACGCCCACGCAGGAGCCTCCTCAGGGGCTTCTGTTCCAGCAAGGAGTCCTTGCCTCCCGGGCTGGGGTGGGGGAAGGGACTCCTGAGTTTCCAGATTACCTGTAGGTCTCTGAATGTTCTAGCTGCTCTCCTCGCGTATGACTCATCCATGCATTTTCCTCGACCAGAACACACTTCTCTCTGCGTGGTGAACTCGTGCCCAGCACTGTTAGGGCCTGTCCGGCTCAGTCATCACCTGTTATGAAGCCACCTCCCGAGTCCTCCACAGAACGAGTTCTTCCATTCTGCACCCCACGGAACAGGACAGCGTGATTAAAACGTTTGTCACGCTGGACTATGCCTGCTTGGGTGTGTGGCCGGCTTTCTCCACTCTATCTGGGGCTTCAGTAATCTCGGGCTCAGCAGCTGTTTGCGGAGACTGAGGGCACCGGACGCAGGGCCGGGGGGTGGGGGGCGTGCACATAGTTAGCTGGGAATAAGGGGGAGCTGGAGACGGAGCTAGAGTGTTAGAGTGTGTGGACAAGTCAGCTCCCACCCCCTTACTGGGGGAGAGGTTTGCAGCCCGGGGTGGCTCGGGCCCGCTCGCTGTGGTCACACTTACGCAGCGAGGTGTGGAAGAGCCCAGAGCTGCGGGTGGAGAGAGGCAGCCGACAGCGACGAGGGGCCGGGACTTTGGCGGGAGAAGAGGGAAGGCGGCCGGCAGCACTGGCTGGGCTCTTGGGCCAGAGGGAGGTTGCGACCCCCAGGGTGGCAGGGCACCTTCTCCGTGTGCGCGATGGCAAAGCGGAAACTAACTTTTCAGAAGCCAGAAGAATTAGCAGAGGTATTTGGAAGAAAGTTCCGGCTCAAAACATAAGAAATAAAAAGTAAGAATACAATCAGCAGCACAGTGAAGGGGCCGGTCTCGGGCTCCAGAGGTCAGGGAAGCAGGATCCATGACCAAGGATGGAAGAAGAATCAGTGACGAGAACAGAAAAAATAATGGCTCACAAGGATGGGGCGCGTGTGCAGTATTTTTATGCAAAATTAATACATAACGGTTTGTGATGCAAACGGAGTGACAGTGTCACGCACACTGGGCGGATAACGTTATGAAAAACCTCCAAAATACTGCAATAAGCGGGGAGGCTGGATGGATCCATCAGATGAGCATCTGACTCTTGATTTCGGCTCAGGTCGTGGGGTCTCAGGTCGTGGGATTGAGCACCACGTCAGGTTGGGGGTGGAGCGTGCTTGGGATAAAAAGTTAAAAATTAAAAGAAAGAGAAAGGGTGTCTTCGTGCCAGCCCCAGCGGCCGGCATCGTGGGCATCGTGAGCATCGTGGGCAGCGGGGGCAGCGGGGGCATTGTGGGCAGCGGGGGCAGCGGGGGCAGCGGGGGCAGCGGGGGCAGCGGGGGCAGCGGGGGCCCACACGCAGGCTGCCTCCACTCCACCGCCAGCCAGCAGTGTCCGAGGGACAGAAGATGATCTTTACAAATGAGGGGCCTTAGGAAGGAGAAGGACCTGAAGTGAGACAATGGGACTTCTATCTGGCAAGGAGGGTAGAAGATTCCGGCTGACTCATGTGGTGGGAACAAGGCAGCGGAAGGAAGAAAACCATGGCGCCAGCAGGAGAGAATCCTGAGCGCCTTGGCCTCTCGCCCGCCAGCTTAGGTGCGCGTCTTAAAGGCTACGGACAAATCGATGCACCTATTTGGTGAGAGACACATATGTAATTCTCTCTCACCATAAAATGTGTGTGTCGTTAAACAGGAAATACAGAAATTAAAGAATAAAATGTTTAAATACCTGTGATTTCACAAAAATACTTGCAACAATTTGGTGCAGTTCCTTCCAGTCTTTCCATGAACCAATTTTGTGAACGAAATTAGCATAACGCTGCACGTTCGGCTTTTGTTCTGGCTTCAAAGCAACCCTTCAGGAAAGCCTGGGCGGCTCCGTGGGTTCAGCGTTCGACTTCCGCTCAGGTTATAACCTCTGGTTCCTGAGTTCGAGCTCCGCGTCTGGCCCGGTGCTGCCAGCGCCTCGCCCAGCCTGTTTGGGATTCTCTCTCTCTCCCTCGCTCTCTGCCCCTCCCGCATTCGAGCGTCCCCTCTCTCTCAAATAAATAACAAATTAACTTAAAAAGTTAAAAACAAAACGGCCTTTCATTTTGAATATCGCCTACCATTTTTAAACATTGTTTTAAAACATTCTCTTAACATCATGCCATACTCTGTCTCGTGGATTGTTCGTTAATTCGGTCAAGAGCTAATCAACACGGATTAGGCTCCAGGTCCTGGAGCCGGACCAAGAAGGATCAGAGGGACCGTCTGCTGGGTGGTCAGCCACCCAGCTTGTCTGGCCTTCCTGACCTGTCATGAGCCATCCGGCGCCTGCCCGGCGGAGGGCACAGCCCGAGCCCAGACCGAATTCCACGCAGGGGGGCAGGGCCCCTCCAGGTGCTGTTGCTGGAAGATGTCAGGGTTGAGGGAGACGGAGGAGCACTTTTCTGGTCACATTTCTGGGACCCGGATAGATGGCCCTGGGAAGGGCAGCCCCTCTGCCTGGCCCCGTGAACTTGACCCCGAACTTGACCCCTACTCAAAAGAGAAAGCCGCGTTGGGGAGGCCGTCGTGGGACACGGTGCCCGGGGCCGGACAGCAGCCTTCTGTCAGGGACACGGCGACCAGGGAGGCCCGCAGTGCATGCAGCCTTCCAGACGCCTCTGGAGCGCAGAGACAGCGAAGGCTTTCTGGTCTCCATGGTAACTGTGACTGGCTCTTCCTCGGTTTGGTGCAGGTTTTCTGGGGTCTTGAAGGAATAATTGCGGTGGAAGGGGCTTTGCGCGCCAGCAGGTACAGCACAGGGCTGCTCCCTCTCGGGCGGCCGGGCCGTAAGGGACGTGGGGACCCCCGAGGGGTGGGAGCGGAGGATCCACAGGTGAGAGCCGCTGCTGGGTTCTGACCGCGTGGCGCCCACACGAGCCGTGTCGCAGCAACCTGTGTCCACACGGCCGCCTCGCCAGCAAAGCAGGAGACGGCCTGTGCCCACACCCTCGTTAGCACCGAGGATGTGTAGGGTTTTACCTTGACCAATTTGATGACTTTAAATGTCACGGTCCTTTAATTCTCCCAAAGGGTGAGCTTTTCACTTATTAATATTATTAATAAATTTCCATTTTCTTCCTCAGGAAATGCTTATGTCTCTGCCAGAAAAAAAAAAAAAGGTGGCGTTTTCCCTGTGGATCACTATCTACATATTAAGGATATTAACTTTTTGGCTTCATGACTGTTGCAAATCTTTCTTTTATGCGACACATGCATCTGGTTTGGGCTATGATTTCTGACGTACAACATAACCTTCACAGGGTCAAACTTATCAGCCATTTTTTTTTTATCATATCCTTTAATTGTGGCCGAAAGTCTTCCTTATCCTGGAACCAGTTAAATAGCTAACATATTTTTTCTTGTATTTTTATGGTTTTCTCTTTTACTTCCATCCTGAATTTATCTGAAATTTTTTGGAGCATGGTCTGCAGGAAGGAGAAGATGCAACTTTATTCGTTTCCCCTGAATTGCTAATTTCTCAATGCTGTCTACTGGATAATATCCATTTTCTCCTCTTTTACAATCCATCCTTTATCATAGCTTAGATCCTCATTTAAATATCTCAGATTCAGTTTTTTAATCTGTTTACAAAAAAATACATAGTTCCATTGTTATGTTAATCTTTGATTTATGGAGTACTTCAAATAAAGGGAACATCTATTATTTCCCTTCCAGCTGCACTTTTGAATCATTTTACAGACGTTCCAAAAATAATCCTGGTCATATCATTTTATTTAATCTCCAAATACCTTTGAAAAGTAGATTCTATAATTTCCTTTTTACAGGTGAAGAAATTTAACGTCAGGAACCTAAGGAAACATGCCAGCACTGCTGACAAATGCCCATGGGCCAGCCTGGTAGACCAGAAACTTCCACACAGTGCGCGCCTGTGAAACACAACTCCTCAGCCTCGCACAGTGGTGTTCTGGGCTCTGGAAGATCCCTTTTGCACATTAATCCTCAAATTATTCCTCCGAAGGTACTTTTGTTGTTAAGAATTAATGGAAGATGTGATCCACAGAGAAAGGAGGTGAAGGAAAGGAGGGGAGTTCCCACGCGCATTTCTCTCCTCTTCCCAGGGTCTGTGCATCTCTGGCACTGCCCACTTCCAAACACCCCACTCTTGAACAGCACGCTGCTCTCTCTTCCTTCCCGTCGCAACATCCCGAGGCCAACAAGTGCTTGTTATGAATCTGCATACCTTCTGTTGGCCCAGGCATAATGTGCGAGGATTGTTTATCAACTATGGGAGAGCAAAGGATTCGCAGTACTTTTCAAGGGTGACTGCCAAAAACCTGTGGTAGCAGGTGAAATCGTGAGTTCCTTTGTCACCTGAAATTTCAACGGAGGTGTCTAACGGAGGGACAGGGCTCTGTGTATCCTGAATATTATTTTCCTGTAGGAAAAAAGATGGAGACCTCACTAGTTTCTATAGTTTTCCATTTTGAGTAATTGGCAATTTTCAAAGAAAAACGCAGTTTCAACCAGGTTGGAAGAAGAAAGCATGGCTGATGTTGGACTCAGTTCTCTCTCCCTAAATTAGGTGATTCTGTATTAACAGCTCAAACTTCCCAAAGGAACAAGAGCTAAATTTTTTATCAGAAGGGTAAACTCTCGTAGAGGAAGTTCATGGCTAAGACTGAAATTTAATTTATTACTATTTAAGATTTCTAATCCTGCATGGCTAAAACAATATGAATAGAAAAGCACACTATGTGAATTTTCTTCTACTAAACGCTTTTGCTCTCAAAATTGTGAAAGAAATCTCCGTCTCTTGAGAATTTGATTTTGCAGCTTCTTATATAGACTGCTATCAGTCATTCACTCTGCAATCCTCACTTTCATTCCTTTTTCCACAAAATACAGTTGCCATGTAAGCTGAGAGGATTTCTTCCTTCCTTTGAAGGTGGAGCTATTTTATTCCCAGGTAACCACACACATTTTAAGTATCTAAAGGAAATAAATGGTGCATTTTCTCTCCAACCTTAAAATGCTTTCAATTAAAAAACATTTCCAGAGAGAGAGGAAAATTGCCAATGCTGAGCTGTATGCAGTAATTGTATTCATTTTGAAATGTGATAGATATTAGGTATTGTGGCAGATTGTGAGGTAATATTCATCTCTCTTGTAAAACATATATTCCCATGAGGTATATCGAAGGTATTAGATGTTTCGGCCAGAATAAAGTGTATTCCATTTCCAGAGGATTCTTCTGATCAGGGCTTTTGTGCAGACCTCGCTAGCCCAGGCATCCCCTCCAGTCTTTGTGACCACTCAGGTGGGCCTCCTGGGGAGGTCAGCCACCCCCCTTCCACGGCTGGGCAAAGACACAGCTCTCCTCGATCAGGCAGCTGGGGGTGCCCCCGCAGCGCTGAATTAGCTATTCAACACCCCCAACAAAACACAGAATTTTCAGATGTTCCCCTAATTGCCTGACAGAAGATCAAAACGTGATTTCTGATATAGGGCGTGTTGAGCTACCAAACACATCTCATTGCTTTTCTAGAAAAAAAGAGAAATGTCAGTTCATTCCCCAGTGCTAAATTTTGGCATGAATGGTCACTGTTTTTAAGTGACATCCAGGGAGGAGGTTGTTGCCACGTTTCCAAGGAGAAGCCGGGCTTGGCTTCAAGGCTCAGTGAGTCTGAGAACGAATGTCCCTCATCTCGTTCATCCCGTTCCCAGGTCACTAGGGTCCTGGAAGAGAGGACGGAGTGCAAGCCAACCAGCCGCCTGTGTTCCGAGGGACGACGGCACGCAGCTGTCACCCTCCTGGGTGCATCCCCAGGCTCATCCCAAAGGTGCCGGCACAGCCTCGCAGTGCTCCCGCCCCCTGGGTGGTCCGTCCTTGCCCTGGGGTGCCCAGGCCAGTCCTGCGCCCACATCAGTCGCAGGGTAACTGAGAAAGCGAAGCACGTGCGAACACTCATTGTTAGCCTGGGCAGGAAGGCCCTCGGCAAGCACTGGCTCCCAGGGGCTCCTCTGCCCCAAGCCCGCAGCACAGAGGAGTCAGTGGAGGCCGGGTGCTCAGAGCGTGGGCCGTGATTGGCCCAAATCCACAAGGTGCTGTGGCCCTGTTTTGAGAAACTGAACCAATTCAAGGATACATTTAGAACAGTGGTGGTCACGATGGCCTTGTGGTCAACCCGGCTGCGGGCACAGCCAGGGCCGTCTGTTGGGTGGGAAGGCCCCTCGCTCTGGCCACAGGGCCTGGCCACATGGACTGCGACCCTAGGCAGGAAGTGTGGAGGCGTGATTATGGCCGTACTGCCGCCGTGCCTTATGAAGACTTTATTCTCTGCTGGGGAATATATACTCGGCTCTCGTTTCTGGATCACCAAGTCTTACCTCTTTCAATAAGCCCTAAGACACACATTTTCTTCTTCATCCTGGACACTCCTTACAGTGTAAACTCTCCTCTCTCACCCATTCGCAAGACCTATGGGCTTTACCACGAAAACAAGTCTTAAATCTGTTCATGTGCTCGTTGTACCCCAGTGTCCATCCACCCCATTTTCCTCAGTAATAGAACTGGAGAATTTTGGCTAGAACATCAGATGGCCTTCCGCAGCCTTCCTGGTAGCGAGCCACGTTCAGTGGATGTAAGTAGACGTAGTATGCAAACTCTCTACAACTCCCCTTAAAGGAAGGAAACATACCTTCCCCCTTTTTCTTTATTCTTTGCTTCTCACAGAGATGCAAACTTAATGGCTGGGGCTGAAGCAGCAACCTGAGACAATGAGGTAAGCTCCCGGGTAGGAGTCATATGCTGTGTGATGAGATAGAAGATTCTGGGTCTCTTGCACAATGGAGCACTATTATCCCAGCTCTGCCCTGCTAGAATTCTGTGGGAGAAATCAATCTCCCTTAAGCCGCTGCTTCTACTTGGGGCTGTGGGTCACATCACTACCCTAACCCTAATACAACCGCTGTTTTATTCACCACCAACACGTGCTGGCGTTATCTATTGTTCGATCAATCTTGGTAAGCCTTGCGGGTCTCCTGCGTCCTTTCTACACAAAGCTGTTAAAGTGACCTTTTACCAGTTACTCCCCTGGTTGAAACACTCTCACGGCTTAGAATAAAACCCAGACTCCTTACAACGGTACCGCAGGCCCTGGCACCTCAGATCCTACCACCAAGCAGCTGACTTGTCAGACCCAGCAGCTGCCCCCAGCCTAGTCCTCCAGGAAGTAAGGGTCATTCAGCCTCAGGGCCTTTGCACTCGCTGTTCTCTCTTCCTGGAGTACTGTCTCTCTACACCTTCACATGGCTAGTTTGTTTTGCCCTTCACACCTCAACTTAAACACCCCCGTCCCCAAGAGCCTTCTCCTGGCCACCTGCACCCCTCCCCCATCCCCGCCTTATTTTTATGTCCCCTCTTTGTCGCTATTTGATTGTAGGTCAGTACTGCTTACACTTTTGCTTTCTTCTCCAACTCGGATGTAGAGTCACGGACAAGGGAACCTTCTCGTTCTTGCTCAGTTTTGTATTCGAAGCACCTAGGAAGCGTGGCATGCGGCAGACATTCCATATCAGATGTTGGGAATAGATGAAGGAAAGCTTTAAAGGAGAAATTTCCTTTGACTTCAAAGTGTTAAGGGTTTTTGTTCCTTAGAACAAAACTAAACTGAGTCCACTCCTCCTTCCCAACACCCGGATGCTTCTAGGTTCTATCCCTCCCCCAACCACAGCTTGACTATCCCTGAACTTGAACTTCTCCCTAGCTCGCTTACGCCCTACTTCCATGTTTCTGGATCTACCGAGAAGATCCCGCCCCAGGCAGGGTCTTATAAGGGGCAGTGCTCTGTCTCATCCAACCTGGCTTTCTCTGCGCCCAGCACCACGCACAGAAAGGCGTGTGTACTTATTTTCACGGGTGGGTAGACCCACCTTTCAGTGAGCCCTGCACTTCGCCTCGTGTAATAGATACTCTGTAATCACAGCTCACACTCTCTACTTCCGCAGCCTCCATGCGATGACTGGGGAGAGGAAGGACACAGGGGGTGGTTCACAGCTGCCCACCTGCCCCCGTGGGGCTGGCTTTCCCGGGCCTCGTACTGAAGCTTCAGTCCCGATCAACCAGAAACTCATGGGCATAGTTCTGCTGCCTGATCTGTGCGGTGACGCTTCATGAGCCTTGGCTCTGGGGTGGTGGAGGGTGGGAGGCTTCCGGGAAGTGTGGCCCAGAAAAGCCTGGAAGGAGAAAAGAGGAGAGGTTGTGAGGAAGCAGAAGAAAAAGCATCGGGGCCCCTGCCCAAACAGAGGTAGCCGCCACCACTGGTGAATTCGGGGAGGAGGAGCTGGGGGGCAGACAGGCGGCCAACAGCCCCCATGGCGCCCGAGCGATGGACGGGAGGGACGTCTGTCCCCCGGTGCAGGGCTTCACCCTCGGTACAACACGCACCTGGGGTCGCACGAGTCCTCGCTGTGGGAACATGATGCCAGGCCTCCGAAGATGTTCTGTGGCATCTGTGGCACATTGTCAGCTGGTCCCCCAGCAGAGGACCACTGCCCTTGTGCAAACGGAAGAGGGGGTTCTGGGTGAACAGCTTACTTCTGGGGGGAACCTAACTTTCCCAGTGAAGAGAGGGCTCAGCGTTGTCTGGAAAGGAATCGAAGTCGGGCCACAGGAACATGAATGCGGGAAAGCTGGGAGGCGGGGGCTGGCGTGCCATCTGGGGCAGCGGACTCCAAGGCCCACTGACGCGTTGGGCAGGGGGCGTGCTGTTTTAAACGGGTTTCATCCCAGGCCCGTTAGGTAGGGCATCCATCACACCCCACCTCCCCGGAGACCCCACTCCTCCTACGGAACTCGTCCCTCTCTGTGGCCTGTGTGGCCCCAGAAGGCATCTGAGCCCGTGGTCCTTGGGACAAAGCTCTGGTCGTTGCTGGCTGAGGACAAGAATTACCCCGACTGCCTGAACGAGTCCTAGACTATTTAAGCAGTGTTTGCGGTATGAACTACGTGCCTTCTCGTCTGTGCGTCTCGGTATAATGTCCCATTGAGAATGTCTGGCCCGCAACTCAGATGCGGCAGAGACTGCGGAACCGAGGCGCACCCCACAAAATGCCTGGGGGGTCTGTGTGAGCCCCGGCTCTGATGGGAGGGCGTCAGGGCTGCCTTCTCCCAGTGAACTGCCCCCCCTGTGCAGGGCCAAGCCCCAGCACGTCGGGCTCTGGCCCCCCGCCCTGGCCCCCTCGCTCATTATGCCCAGAGTTGGGCTTTGAGAACACGCCTCTCGCCCTTTTTCTCTGAGCCTCTCCACCCAGAGCCTCCCTGTCTCGCTCCCCAGAAGGCCAAGCTTCACAGAGCCCTTTGCTGGCAGTCATCCCAGAGCCCTGCCCTGGGGTCTCCCCCACCCCCGGCCCCCACCCCTGGGTCCCACTCCTGCAGGCGGTCAGTGGTCTTCATACCCAGCCCTGGGCTCCTGGAACAGCAGCTGGGCCAGGCTCGACCACCCTGACGGGCCACCAGGCCTGCCGCCGCCCAGAAAACAGCCTGACTGCCAGCTCTCAGGGAAGACTGAGCAACCCAGCCCTGAATCCCTCAGGAGGCTGCCTGCCATGCGTCAGGCCCACCTCTCAGAGGGGGGCCCCTCCTCCCGCTAGGCCAGCCCTCCGGGGTGGGGGACTCCACCCCCGTCCTCTCCATCTTAGATGCTTTTCCAATACATTCTCAGTGACTTCTCAGTGACTTCTTGCTATCCTAGGTCAGGTACACGCCAGGATGTACTTGGCCGTATCCTCGGCTGTCATGCATTCCGGGCCATTTAGATTTTTGTAGTTTGCACTACTAATATGATGAGCCCCAGAGACCACCGGCCCTTAAGTACATTCTGATTACTTACGTGAGATCAATGCCAATTAAAAACACGGCACCAAATGACGTGTGCATTTTTTTAAGGCCTTTGACGCAGGCCACTGAATTGTTCTCAAAAGAAGGTTGAACCAACATGTACTCCAAGGAGCCGCGTGTCACATCATCCATTTCACCGTAGTCTTACTAAATCATAGCCACTTTGCCACGTGAAAATGGTGAAAACGGCTGCATTTTAATTGCGTGTTACTGTGTCCACATTTGTCACTGGGCCTTTCCCCTTCGTTGCAAGTTGCTTGCTTGTGTTTCTCCCTTTTCTTCTAAAGTGTTTAGTTTTTCCTTACGTGCTCATTAAAAACAAAACCAAACCCCAAAATTCTGTATGCATTCGGAATACTCACTCTTTTCCAGCTTATTTGTTAGGAAGACCTTTGCCATTTTGCCACTTGCTTTTCCAGGTCTTATCTCTGGGAGTGATTTTTACAAATTTGTGTGGGATCAAAGCTATCAAAGGGGGGGAGAGGCCTGAGCAGGGGGGCAGGGAGGCAGGGGGGCGCACAGAGACTCCGCCGAGCAGGACGCGTGCACCAAGGATGGACCCGCAAGCACCCGTCACGGCCGCACCGTCTGTCTCCGCCCGTGCCTGTCACGTGGTGTCCTCCGGGCAGTGACCTTGGCCGCGTCCTCTTCCGGTTCTGCCTCCTCCCCGGGAGTGCCGCCCCCGCGCCGCCCGGCACCACACCCCCGCCTGCCCCCGGACCGCAGCCCCCAGACTCGCTGCTCGTCCACGCCCCGCACGCGACCGGCGCGCGAGCCCTGAGCTCCCCGCTTCCCAGGTTCCCAGACGGAGCCCCTCCCCCAGCACCTGCCGGAATCCAGGCCCCTCGGCCCCACCCTGCCCTGGGCGCCGTGCCGCACCTGAGAGGTGGTGCTGTCCGGCGCACAGACTCCCTCCCGACCCCCAGCCACGTGGCCTGTGACCCGGAACTGAGCCCCTGCTCCCCGTGGGCACGATGCGGATGCAGTCAGGCGAAACAGGCGAGGCGCTGAGCGGGATTCCTGGCGACTCCTCAGTGCGTCCGATGGCCGTCCCCAGTGTAATTCTTTCTCGCACGCGTCGGTTCCATCCCCAAGGCCCATGCCGGGCCACGCTGCCGCCGAAACTCTCTCCCTAAGATGGGAATCCCATCACGCTGGTGTCCCTGGACATAGCCTCCTTCACTGCAGGAGTCACCTAGACACCTTCCTGCAGCACAAGGCTTTCCATGGCCAGGCTGCCTACGCCCTCGGTGGTGTCTCACCGTCTCCACCCTGTGTTTCAGCCTCGCTGCATGCAGCTGTCCGCTCTTGCCTCAGCAACACCACGTAGCAACCATCCCCATGCTGGCAGGTCTGTGGGTTCACTCTGGTTGGGCTTGGACAGGCTTCACTGATAATGGGCTTCAAGCTACAGTTGGGTGTAAATTTGCTCCACTTGGGTGTGTCCTGGGCCCAGGCTCACGGTTGGTGCCTGCTCTGTTCACGGCTGGTCCCCACAGCACAGGAGCTGTGCCAAACTAAGCCAGTTTATCGAGGGCCCCACTTTGCATCTGCTAATCCAACAGCCAGAGCAAGACACATGGCCAAACCCAGCGTCGGTGAGGCAGGAACGCGCGCTGTGTCCAGGGAGGGGTGCAGAGGGGGCATCGGCCAAACGGTAATCCAAAGCAGGGCACTGAATTACCTGCATCCCTGAGCACGTCATGCTCCCTCACGCCCCTGGGCATTTGCCTGTGGCCCTTCCTAGAGATGTCGTCACCTCCCGTACCACTTCCTCCACTTAACAGGCGTGCATCTGCCTCGTAAGGCTCTGCTTAGCTGTCACCTGCTCAATAAAGACGTTCTGCTCGCCCAGACAGAGCTCGCCTCAGGTCCCCGCAGGCATTCACCGTGACCTGTGCATAAGAGGTCTTGTCATCCTCTGTGCCTGGCACAGAACACTTAAAATTTCTGTTGTGGGGGTACCTAGGGGGCTGAGTCCATTACGTGTCTGACTCTTGATTTCAGCTCAGGTCATGATCTCACAGTTCGTGAGTTCGAGTCCCACTTCAGGCTCTGTGCTGACGGTACAGAGCTTTCTTGGAATTCTCTCTCTCTCTCCCTCCCTCCCTCTCTCTCTCTGCCCCTCCTTGTGCTCTCCCTCTCTCTTTCCCTCTCTCTCTCTTTCTCTCTCTCTCTCTCTCACAACAAATAAATATTTTTTAAAAAGGAAGAAATTTCTGTTGTGGTTGAATAGGTGAATATGTAATGTTGATCTAGTAAATTTCCCTTTAATTCAGCCATCATAATATTGGTCTTTCTCAAATAATTCCTTTTCTTTTTTTAAAAAAAAAAAGTGTGAAAATAAAAAGCCCATTATGTATTACAAACCAGACATTCTATGGATACTGTAATTTCAAACCAGATATTCTCAGATAACCGTCTGGTCATGTGTAATTACATAAAGAGGGATCCTGGATTACATTGGTCAGACCAAAGTTTACACGAGAAGCAGTTGTAGAATGAATGACCTTAAGTCTGGGTACAAAGGATAAATCTTATTCATGCTGTGGGACCATAGGCAACCCAAGCCTTGTGCTCTGCCATCAGCCAGGTGGGATGCATGCACGCCCAGGGGCACACTCTGTTAATTTACAGTTACGCCCCAAAGTGCTTCCCATGAGTGCCTTGGCCTGTGCTTATTCCCTTGATATGATACACGGGGATCTTACCGAATCCAGGAGAGAGAGACACAGATAAACATTGTCTCGTAGAAAAACTCACGCTGGTTTCCACTTGAAACAGGAGATGTTCTTGGTAGAAATATTTTGAAGCCAAAATAAATAAAAAAGAGAAAGTAGAAAAGAGTCAAACAGGCAATTATTTGTAATAGAAAAAACTATTGATTTTCCTTTTTTGATACATAGTCTAAATTATCCCTCAAGAAAAGTAGCAATGCATCTTTAAACAGATTTATTGGTTCTAGGAGGAAAAAAATGTATTATTTAACTTCAATGCTATTGGATTTTTCTTTTATGGTAGATATAGAGATTGTGCAGAAGCACAGAAATGGGACAGGGAAATTCTTTCAAGGATCACAGTTATTTTGGGTCCCAAGGTAAGATGCTTTAGTATTCTCCCAAAGCAGTAAGAGTTCATAAACAAAAGATCATTTTTCTTGCTAAACAAATGACATCACACATTTGCAATAAGTACATTTGCCACAAGATTCAAATTTCCCTCGGGTGTAATGCACAAACCACCTCAGATCCCTGAGTGCCACTTTGAGGATCAGGCTCTTTGTTACAAAGGATCTTTGCCCTGGACACAATCCTGGAGCTACAGATCCCCTTTCTGAGATGGATTTCTGCACTTCTCTCTTACTCATTGCCTTTCTCGATCAGAAGGCACAATAACCTGGCTCGTAAGGAAGCTTCTCTCTCATTCTATCAAAGGAACTTGAAGTTGACCGGAAGAGCCATTCCTGTGCTCTTCCCAGCTCTGTCTGGATCTTGGGCCCTCTTTCTCTTGGAAAAGGAACCTGGAGTTCGATGAGGCCTGACACATTTGGGGCCTTAGAGAGTGTGGACCAGACCCCACATCTCTGCCTGTCACGTGACCTTGCAAAGCCCCCTCACCCAGGTGTCCCTATCTATCAGTCAGTGATAATCCTAGGTGACCTCGCTGGATTGTCACAAAGAAAAATTACTCCAAAAGATTGGAAAGTGTTTTTCAGATATAGAGTGCTCTAACAGCCATAAATAAATATTTCAAGCCACCGCTACAAGCTGAGCCCATCATCATGTTTATTCTGTAGAGTTCAGCACTTCAGGAGTTTGATGTGTTTGTTCTTTGTTTTTAATAACTAGGCTCTTTCAATCAGCTCAGGGTATATTTACCAGGAGTCAATATGGAATAACCCATAAAATCTAGTGGTCAGAAAGCACCAGGTCCGAACTGTAACAAAAGAAGTCCCCAGACTGTCCTCACGTCCGCCCTCAAGCACACTGCCCTCCCCGTGCTTCCCGGGTCTGTGTTCACATGTCCCCAGGAGAGGGAGATTCAGGATCGGGAAAGGGAATGCCCATGCTTTTCACACCACCCCACATGGCCATTCTTCCCTCTTTCTGTGATGATTTTGGCATTCTGGTTCTTTATGTTGACAACGATGTGCCATATCTGTGAGGCTGCTCCACGAACCCCTTGGGACCTGTGGACACTACAGTTACTTGGTGCCTGAAGCCTGGAACATCCCCTTGACTGTAAAGCAACCAGACAGAGGCAAGCGTCCTTCTGGTCACCGAACAGCACACGGCCACTAAGGGTGTTTCTGTTCAGTGGCCATTTGGCTGCCACCATCCGTCACCACCTGGGTGCTCGCTCTTCTCCCTTCCTCCCTGCGGCTGCCACGCCTAGACTTCAGCACTTGTACCTACAAAACTCAACAGTTTTCTCTCTGGAACCCAAAGATACATTCTCTTCTATATTCCAACATGAGTATTTGAGGAGACTGGCTACTTGACAAGCAGCCTTGATCACCTTCCTACCACGAGATGGAACCTTTTCTACACAGAACTGTCCTTTAGAAACCAAGCCAACGAAAGCCTGGTCAGAGTGTAGGAAAGCCAGCCGTGTGCAAGAGGATTATCTATAAAGACCAGCTGTACACTTTCTCTGCTCTGAATAAGGAATGCTTTCATTCCATGAGGCTCCCGAGTTCATGATCAAACCTTCTGGTGAAAAAACAGGGCACAGAGAAATCCGTACTCTCCCCATGTGACAGATGATGTTGTAAATGTGGACCCTTCTTTAAAACTCCAGCTAATTCAGGTGGCAGGATGAAGTGTGCCATGTCATAATTAATCCCTCATGTATTGAAAGCAATTTAATGTCAAAATAATCAACAGTAGCTTTTTTTACTCTTTTGTGAGTACATAATAAATACTGTCATTTAGCCGAAGCAAACATCAGATTTCTTTTCTGGTCTTTGAATAACACTACCCGTGAGGTAAATACCAGACCCTATCCTTCAAGTCCCCCTCCCCAAGCCCCACCAGTCTCACATATATATTCTCCTTAGGAAAAGAAATCATGGATGTCAAAAGAAAAATATCATGTTTAATTTCCATTGGTCACTCACAGAACTTCTGAAGAGGTTGCCCTCTCTCTCTAACACAGAATATGGGGCTCAGCGGGTCTACACTTTCTTCTTCAATGCTCCTTCCTAGGAGGTCTTATGTCATGGTGTTTGTGGCATCCTCTGCTTCCAGGGTACCAGGAGGTTTGCTTTAAGTAGACGCTCTCTTGTTACAACAAGATAGAGGCCAGGAGGAGGAGAGGCCTGGGAGCAAGTTCAGGGCAGATGGTTGATCTCCAGATGCTTCGTGTGAGCGAGGAGTGCCTAAAATCCGGGCTTTGGGGTGATCCTTCACATCAGGTGAGAAGACCAAACAATGACTCTTCTGCCTTAATAGATCTTGTGTGAAAATGATTTTTAAAATATTAAACAGGGTCCCAAGAAGTGTTCCTTCTGGGTGAGTAGGTCTTCATTATCGCGGACCTGAGTTTTCATGAAATGGCATGATATTTTACCCTATGGTATCTGTTCGTCCATTGTTACTGAAGACCATAGATGTCTCCTTTAGATATTTACACATGTGTTGTGGGTGTTCAAGAAGCTTATGACGGCTTACTTCACATTGTCATAGTCTTCTTTACACTATTATTGGTTTTTATTCAATTCATATGGAGTGTCTACTTTGCCAACAGTTCCTGTGATATGGTGATAAAGGAAACACAATCAAAGTCTTCATGCAACATACACACACACTGGCCAATAATCACAATAAAACATAATGCCCCTCTGAGCCGTGTCTGAGAGAAAAAGACTATTCCTTGTTTCCTGGGTTTGCAGGTCCTGTACAACACTTTGCATATGGTGGGTGTTCCCTTCCAGTCCTACGATGGTAACATGCACCTTGACAGGCAGGGAAGAGCTTCTGGTACAGATTAGACAGTGGGCCATTCACGTGGTGACACAGGCAGGGCTCTGGGGTTGCTCTGAGAGTGACTTTCTTCTATCTCACCACATCTTTTGGTGCTTTTTTTTTAATTTTTTAAAGTTTTATTTATTTTTGAGACAGAGAGAGAGAGAGAGAATGAGTAGGAGAAAGCAGAGAGAGAGAGAGACACAGAATCTGAAGCAGGATCCAGGCTCTGAGCTAGCTTTCAGCACAGAGCCCGACACAGGGCTCAAATCCATGAACCATGAGATCTGACCTGAGCCAAAGTCAGACGCCTAACCGACTGAGCCACCCAGGCACCCCGGATCTCACCACGTCTTTAAGGACATGAGCAAGTCATGGAAAGACACCTGAAATGTCTGAGTGGCAGCATTTAAAATTTTTCTAATACTTCTTTTGTATGATCTTATTAGATTTAATAGCCAATTACCCAAATAGATCCTGAGTGGATGGGACATGGGTAGAGTGTGTAGGGACAGAAGGCACCATTGTGGGGGTGTCCAGACCCACAGGGCAGACCCCGGGACATGGGGACACTGGACACCTAGCAGAGATGCTGAGCATGAAGCGGGGCCTGCTCACAGGCAGAAGGGCAGTGTAGACAACCTAACAGCTTTCTATGGGCTGACTCCATTTGCAGTATATCTTTACGACCAGGAAGAACACTTCTGTCCACACAATCCGTGAGCTCCCTATAAAGTGGCTTCAAACGTTCGGAAAGAGGGGCGGGAGAGCACAGCACAGAAGGTTCGCAGAAGCTGCATTTAAAACCGCCAAATCAATCCCCCTTGTAGACTTTTCTTTTAAAATAAACTTATCTCTGAAAGCTGCCTCTTGAAGCCTTAGCTCTAACAGTAGGGTTTCACTGGTTTATGAGCTGGTGGTAAAATCCTAAAACCAGAAGCTCCTCAAGGAGGTACTAACACACCTTTTACAGAAGTACCGCGGTGAAAATAATATGTGGCAATGAAGTCACTATAAATTCACACACACTTGCGCACACACAATGCATCGACCCTGCTTTACACGGCTTTCTCTTTAAGAGGACAGATAAGAGCACAAGAGAAGGGAGCTCCTGCCTCCCTTCTCACTACCCTCGGCAAACCCACTCTGGACAGAAGCCGTCAAACAGCAAAGTGGCGGGTCCCCAAATGCTCTGCTCTGGCACTACTGGGCTATTTGCAAGATAACAGTAGACACAAGAATATTTCACCAGTGTCGTTGCTAAACAATGTAATATGACAGCATCCATGAAACCGATTAGCATAAATCAACATAATACCCACTTTACAGCATTAGTATTGAAAACTTTCATCTTGAAATAGTAAGAGGAGAAAGACAACGTATGATGAATTGTAATGATTTCGCTGGAATGTTACCAGATGACTATACAAGACGCACATGTCGATGGAGCCACACAGTAACATACATATGTCAACATAATAATTCCAAACAGCTTTATTTTCATTTCGCAGGCTCCGTACGACTTCATGCCTGGTTTCCCAACCATGGCTAGTAAAAACAAGGCTGGAATTATCTCCACAATTCAAGATGGTTTGGTGACAGGGCGATACATAAAAGTTTCCTGATATACCAAAGACCATTCTGAGGGCCATGCATGCAGACCCTGGAGTTCAAACTACACACAACTGTGGTTTGAGGCCACATTCTAAACCAAGGAAGAGGGGCGGAACTGCCTCGCCGGGTGGCATCTTTGGTGGTTGATGGATAAGCTCTACTTTTTGGGGTGATTGAAACAAATGTCATGGGCTCCTCTGACAGCAGTAAACATGCTTCTTTCCTTTCCTCCTTCCATGTAAACTTTCTCACTTCGTAAACAATCCATCCAATTATTTTCTTCAAAATGAATTTCTTCATTTTGGCCAATTAGGAAAATGGTCTTGAAAGTTGACCAGGGAAGTTTTCTTTCCCATGCCCAAAGACAGGACTGGATTTTGGGGCACATTCCTGAAAGTTCTGAATCTCCAGAAAACTTTCAATGACACAACTTACTCTTAATTGTATCAATAGGATGCCAGGATTTGACCATTGCAAGTAAACCTTCCTGGGAGGGGGTGTGAGGCCCATCTCGGGGGTCATAGGAAGAAGTCACATGCTCACATTGAGTTTCCCTTGCTGACCCATACTTGCCGGGCACATGCAAGTGAATGATGGCTAGGAGGCCCTCACCCAGGCTCTCTCTGTGATAAGAAAATGATACTTTGTGCGGAGTAAAACTACACCCCTGGCCATGCTCAGAAATGCTTTTACATATAATTTTTAAGCCTTAAAATTTCCCGGTGCTATAAAGCATAACCCCATCTAACAGATGAGAAAGAAATGTGGCTTAGAAAATCACGTCACTGGCCTCCACTCCCCATAGTAAGAACAGCAGCATTTGGACCCAAGAAGGCGAACAGTCTGCACGGTTAGGCACTGGCCCACATTGATTGCCTTTTCCCTCCGGAGGACCTCTGTGCCTGTTTAGCAACAATAGGAATTAAGCTAAGAGGTGTAATCCAGTTAATAAGTAATTATTGAATGCCAGCTGTGTGCTCAATACTAAAAAGAAAACAATAAGAAGACAATTATACAGTATTCGCTTTTTTCCCACTGCTCCTACAACCTTAGCCTCCCAATTGGTCACTTTTAGGAGCAGAAAAAAATCCATGCTCAATCAATCTCTTACTCTTTCTCTGCTTCGGCAAGAAATTATCCACTCATTATTTTGATACTATGTTGATGAAATTTAGGAAAGAAAAAAATATATAGAGATAGCTTATGTATTTTAATTGGATCACCAGTTTTTATTTAACTTAGACTTGGGTCCAAACCATGTCAGAGAACAAGAACTTGGCAAGTCTGAAAGACAGCTGGCCATCACCAGCACACCCTAGCTCCTATGCACTCTCTCTACATGATGGGGACTGGGGGCTGTCTCAGTGGATGGTCATTTTCTGTAACTCCAGCATGTGTTTTCAGCTTTGAACTTTTTTTTTTTTTTAATATTTTTATTTATTTCTAGGAGACAGAGAGACAGCGTGAGCAGGGGAGGGTCAGAGAGAGAGGGAGATACAGACTCTGAAATAGGCTCCAGGCTCTGAGCTGGCAGTCAGCACAGAGCCCGACGTGGGGCTCGAACCCACGAACCTCGAGATCATGACCTAAGTGAAAGTCGGACGCTCAACCAACTAAGCCACCCAGGCGCCCCTTAGCTTTGAACTTCTGGTAGTGGCATTCAGCTCATCCCACCTCTCAGACCATCCACTGGTAGGAATTTTGGCTGGTCTTGCAATATAGTGGGTATCTTTTCTCCATCCCTAAATCATCTTTAAATTGCCTAAAGTAACAATAGAACTCCCCTAGGACCCAGCAATAGCACTGCTAGGAATTTACCCAAGGGACACAGGAGTGCTGATGCATAGGGGCACATGGACCTCAATGTTCATAGCAGCACTCTCAACAATAGCCAAAACATGGAAAGAGCCTAAGTGTCCATCAACGGACAAATGGATCAAGAAGGCATAGTTTATCTATACGATGGAATACTACATGGCAATGAGAAAGAATGAAATCTGGCCATGTGTAGCAACATGGATGGACCTTGAGGGTGTTATGCTGAGCGAAATAAGTCAGGCAGAGAAGGACAAATACCATATGTTTGTACATATAGGAGGATTAGGAGGAACTTAAAGGAGGACCGTGGGGGAGAAGAAGGGGAGAAATAGTGGGAGAGAGGAAGGGAGGCAAACCATGAGAGACTCTTGAATACTGAGAACAAACTGATGACGGATGGGGGTGGGGAAAGGGAAAGGGGAGTGATGGGCATGGAGGAGGGCACTTGTGGGGTGAGCACTGGGTGTTATATGGAAACCAACTTGACAGTAAACTATTTAAGAAAAAAAGATCAGCAAATGTAAATGCTTATTATCCCATCAACAAATTTGTGCTCATAAAAATTGACAATCATAAAAAAAAATAAAATAAAATAAATTGCCTAAAGTAACCCCTTCAACAACAACGTGCTTGCATTCCCACCAGTCATCATCATGGCTGGGTCTCTGCTGTCCCAGCAGATTCAGCCAAATCACCTTCATGATTCATACAAATTGTTACATGGCATAGACACAGAATCTGAGATTTATTATCAAGAGAGTTGAAATAATCTAGTGGATGGGACAGGCTCTGATCCGGCATTGGTGTGTACACATAGAGGCATGATTTTCTTACCAGTTACGGGGAGAGACAGATCAGTTGTAATCCAAGAGCCAAAGATAAAAGTAATTAAGTTATTAGGGTAATCATTTCAATCACCTAGAAAGTTCATTATACCCAATTTTAAGGTTTGCAAAAGCTGCATTGGCAGGATTGATGATTTATGGGTTATTGGCTATCAAACAAGGATAATGAAAATAAATGCATTGATTTGTGAATATGTATGCCAGCTTTATGCATATAAATAGACTTTAAAAATGCTGTTGTGTTTTATGACTGCACATAAATAACAAAACAACCTCATGACTTGGAAATGGGGCATGTGCATCTTAAACGCTCCAATCAGACAACTTGGTTTCTCCATTAAATTCTCCTGTTAATGCCAATCTAATGGTGAATGCAATGCGTCCTTGCTGGAGAAGACGCGAGAGGAAGTGAGGTCAGCGCTTCCAACCATGAATGTGCTTGGGAGTCACCCAGGAATCCTGTTAAAATGCAGGTCCTGACTCCATCTGCCAGTCTCTGTTTTTAACCAGCCCCCGCCGCCAGCCAGTGATGCTGATGCTGCTGCCTCATGGACCACCCATCGTGCAGCAAGGATGAAATGTCTCTGTGCTCCCCAAGGTCTCACCTCCAACCGAATCCTTGATGGAATGATCCAGATGCAGAAGAGAAGAAAGCAGTCACAACTGCAGAAGGAATAGGATGTGCAAGGATGTCTAAAGAATATATTTAAGGAAGCATGGTTTAAATAAAGCATGATAAGCTCCTTTCATGATTGTGAGGTTCTGTGATGTTTGTTTACCTCTGGGACCTCCATCCTGTGAGGTTTCTTACTCAGGCCTTCGCCTTTCAGAGAACTGCGGCTCTACATTGAATGAACAGCCTTGCATAATAAAGCTATTTTCACTCACCCAGCAGAATGGACATATAATACATGTCCCAGGAAACCAAGGATAATCTTTTATAGATCTCTTCTCCCCCTGTCCTTCCTTGCCTTCTTCTTATGCTTTTTTCAGGTAGGAAATGCTTTCCAATCAAAAGGTACTCCCAACAGTACCTTTTCTGGAAGTAGCAGTGTGTAACTCACTAGATAGAAGAAGCAGGTGACTGCCCTGTGTTGAGAACAGCCCCAGAAGTCAGTGCACTCAAGCACTGATACCTTCTTGTGAAAAATGGCACCAGTGTCATCAAATCACAGGGCTCCCCAAAAGACACATCTGAAATCCATAAACCAGTCAGACTGAGAATCCATTCATTAGAGAGTCATCTGTGAGCATGCAGATACATGATAATGATTAACATGGTATAGAAGCATCATCTCAATTAAATTTAACTCTTTATTCCATCCTTTGTTTCAAAGTGACTTGCAATGAATTTTCATAGAGAAATGCTAACATTAACATTTTTTTTCTATTCCCACAACCATTAAACAACTTACCATCAGGGCCCAGTTTTTAAGAATCAGTTACCCAAGGGCAGGCAAATAATTTTGCTAAAAATGTGTTCACTGATCTTATGAATCCAAAACATCAAACCAATATATTATGAAAACCTGTAGCCACACACACTCATCTGTGACATGGCATACCTCCTTTTCTGAACAACTACAACCCTACTGAGAAAACTATTTCCAAAGGTACAGACTGCACCAAACAAGGGAAGATTTATATTCAATTTTAAAGGAGCAAACTACCTATAAATCTCAAACTTCCAAAGCCACTAAATGAATCATATTTGTTAAACTTTGGCAATACCCACATTTTACTCACAACACACACACACACACACACACACATGCACACACACACAAATTAATTTAAAATAAGGAATAATTTAAAATATTTAACTTATGCAAATAAATACCAATATAAAATTTAGTGTTTGAAAGACCAAGAAAAGGAAACAATGTCACATTCTATTTCTTAATCTGAGTTTAACACAGTATATTTTTCTTCATAACCTTAAACTTTTTCCAATTCATTGGTAAAATTTCATTAGTTCTTTAATGTTCTTAAATGTATTTATTTCATAAAGTTGCTTTTTTTCCTAAAAGTCTTCCTTTTTCATCTTAAAATGCATGACTGCCAGGAAGTTCCAATTTTGTCTCAGTATTGGCTTTTATGGTGATGAATATGCTTCTCTTTCTTTCTTCCTTTGTTTATATAGAAATCACATGGTATTATTTTCCTTTCTTTTTGATTACAGTGTTATATTTGATTTTCCAGGAATAAAGTAGCTCACACAAACGAAAGTAAGATAAAACTTCGAATCTACAAAACAGCCAGATGGACCAAGTAATACAGAAAAGCTCCAAGTCAACAGTCACCATAAATCAGTTTTGCCATTCAAATTCACATTTGTAATGCAATTTATTTTTTGAGAGAATGTACAACTACCCAAGCTTCACTATTTACTAGGTAAGCAAAGATCTGAGTGCAGTATTTATGTCTTTTTAACGCCTTTTATAACCTGTTAATTCAGACAACTTATATAAACAATCTGAACTGCATTATCGCTGAGTGGATTCAGACCCTGAGTCGGGCGGAGTGCTGGCTTCCATGGTCCCTTTTGGCCCTGAGATGCTCTGAGGAGGTCAGGAAGCTCCAGGTGGGGAGGGATAGGACGCACTGGAAAAGTCAGTGGAATGTCTGAAGTGGCCTTCGCTCCCACTGAAAACTTTATACTTGGAGAAACCAGCAAACTGTATGATGTTTTTGTGATATCTTTTTTTATTACATTTCCATTCAAAACTAAACCACTTTACTTCTTATTCAAAATTGGGCATGTGTTCATGTTTCTAAATTCTGTTTCTCCAAAGCTACCCCATTATCCTTCACCCTAGGGTCGTCTGGGAGAGGTTAGGGTGCACGAAATGTACACTAAGATGGTATTTCTTCCTTGAAGATGGGGAGTCATCAGCTTGGGCGAGATGTGCTCCTGGATGTCAGGGCCCACGTGATTTTTGGAAATAGCTTATATTTCTTTAACCCAGGTCATGTTTCATATTTAACATTTATTTCTTTTACGGTTTTCCTAGCAGAGTGGAAAAAATAGAACATGCCGGTGCCTGACCATTTTCTTTGGTTTCTAACAAAATGAATTTACACTATGCTGTTTTGTTCTACCAGTGATACAGAAAAAGGAATGTTTGGTGTTTAATTATATACATGTGATATTCAGCAGGTACCGGGAGTGATATTTTAAGCTCCCTCAGCTTTGTTTCAAGGTTTGAGTGTATTAATTCCTATGCAAATCATTCTGTGGCAGAGTTCACTGTCACAGTGATGCTGGAAAAAGAGACTTCCATATATTAGTAGAAAGAAAGAAGAAATTCTGGGAAGATGTATGAAGATTCAGAGAGCAAATCAAGGCAAGGTCTATGCTAATGCCCAAATTCTTTCCCCCTCTCCAAACCTTTTAATGCTAAACAACATGGAGCAACCTCATTGTGTAAGGGTAAGTGGGACTAAAATCACATTAAAAATGCACAGCACAAACCAAGTTCTCAGAACCATGGACAATAGGGACTAGAGGTCCGCCATGCTGGAGATGACACTACCTTGTGTTCACTCGACACTAGGTGACCATCTGTCAAGCAGACTTGGGATTTATATCTAACATAACTTTTGGGAAGGAAAGCAAGGAAATATACAGAGAGGTGTGGATATTTTATTAGAAACGGTCACATAGACATACATAATCAGAGAAAAGAGTATTTTGAGGGCCTTCAAAGACCATGAGGTTTGTAGATGTTGTTCATTCATCTCCTATTGACCTTAATCCAAACTCACAGCCTCAGTACCACAGTCGGTGATTAAGCACAACCTCTGAGCCTTGAAATGATACCCAGGATTAAAATTTTAGCGAACTCTGGAAGTGTCAAACAGACGTGAAGTTCAAATGGCAGGATGGGTGGGAGGTAGAATGGGAGGCGGAGGGGGTGTAAGAAGCCAGAAGAGCAGGACCAGAGGGAGGCCCAGCCCTGTCATGCCATCTTTCTGCTCCTGGGAGCCTTTCTGCTAAATCCCCTCCGACAGTCATGGCTGAGGGGAATCAAAAGTTCCAGGAGAACTGTTCACCCAAAGCTTTTATGGAATCACCAGAGTGAAGAATATTGGCTTCTACAATGAGAGAAAATATTTGGACACCAAATGCGTGATCAATTCCATTTTTCTTCTCTTCAGAGACCCTTCAGGAAAGTAGAAAGAGCTCACCTGTGTGAGTTATAGGTCTCTCAGTGTGTCACCGCACAAATGAAGCTGCTATAAACCCAGCCATTATATGTTTTAGAAACTCCAATTGATTTAGTGCAATGGTGGTCTATATGATGCTGTTTTAAAAAATAGTAATTATGTTTGTGAAAATAAGATGATTCCTCTCTTGTGAAAATTCATATGGCCGCTCTTTATTTGGCTGTAACAGCTGAGGGAAAAATGAATGCCTTTTTTTGTTTCATTTTTCTTTTCCAATCGTAATTTATGACTCCTCTACATTGCCTGAATAACAAGTGACTTTTCAGAGGCAAAAATAAAAATATGTTTTTTTTTTTTAAGCCATTCGTATTTCCAAGAAACAACTTGGAAACAGAGATGTAGTTGATATGAGACATCTATTTCCCAACTTCTTAATTTCAGTCTAAAAATGACATAAAAGAAGCCACGTTTTCAATTTTAAAGAAGTTGTTGGCCTCTGGTAATATTTCCTCTAAGCAGAAGGTTGTTTGCTTGTGTGATTTTCCAGCGCCCCATCTCTCTGCCTCCACATTCACCACTTGCATGGTCAGTACCTGGAAAAGTAAGCTTGAAAGTTAATGCCAAAGGGCATCTGGCTGAAAAGAGAGCCCTGCCTTTGTACAAAACAAAACAGGCTTTCTCTGACCAGCTGGGGACTTCTGTGCTTGTTGTGGATGGGCCTACATGTGATCGCCATGAGCTCACCGTAAGGTCATGTTGTGGAAGGAGACGATGGTTCCAGAAGGAAGTCAATAAGATCACAGATTCTCAAATGCCACTGATTGATCTTAAGGGCCCAGGCCCACAGAAGGAGAAGAGTTTTCAACAATATTAACATTTATCATTCACTGGCCATATTTACACCCTAATCATAGAATTCTCTGTGAAAGATGGCTATATGCCAATCCAGCAAGAGTCCATTTACTTAAATAAATTTCACCATAGAAAGACCTTGAGGGGAAAAGAATTGTACAAGTCTAATAAATTAAACAAATATAGTATCAGTGTAATAGAACAGACCCCTCCAAATATGTGGTACATAAATGTCTCTTTACATCTTTGCCAGTGCATTAGCTAAGCTTTCATAATTAAAAAATAATTATACACTAATACAAAACAGAAGAATAAAATTTCAAATTTTATGTTTATAAGAATAAACTAGAAACGCACAGTCCTTGTGTATTAACTTTTAATTTCAAAATAATTAAAACTAATTTTTTTGAGACAGAGAGAGTGGGATAGGGACAGAGAGAAAGAGAGAGAGAGACAGAGAGACTGAGGATCTGAAGCAGGTTCTGCACCAACAGCAGAGAGCCTGATGAGGGGCCCAAATTCACAAACTGTGAGATTGTGAACTAAGCTGAAGTTGGACACTTAACCAGCTAAACCACCCAGGTGCCCCGAACTAAATTTTTAAATAAAATCAATGTAAACCTTTCTATTGCCCTTCCATAACTTTCTAGAATCATTTGGAATTTAGTAATTGGTTGTTGAGTGACTGATCTGTGTATTCTCTTCTATGAGAACATATACCTAAAATCCAGCGCTACCGTATGTTTTATCATTCAATTTACAAATTTAAGCCAGGACATGGGCATAATGTAGCAATACTATAAGTAGGTAAAAATGTTCAGCCTTCAAATGGGATCTCCTTTTTCACTTAGCAGAAGCTGGAGACTTTGGGTTTTGTTTTTGCAATCTGGGAAAGCATCGATAATGACCAGTTCTCCAGTTCTACCTCCAGGTGTCAACGAGGTGTTTACATGCAGACAGACAGAGGAAAGTGAAGACTCAGCCAGAATTCAGAGTTGCAGTGTTACGGTCAATGCCTGTTTCAATGCTTCCTTAGATTTGCGACACACACGAAACATGTGTATTTCCAAACCCAGAGAGTTTAATTTATTTCCCAAATACTCTGGAATAATTCCAATCCTAATAGAATTTCTCATTCTAAATATTTTTAATTTTTTCTAAATTTATTTTTTAATGTTTATCCATTTATTTTTGAGAGACAGAGAGAGAGAGAGAGAGAGGAGAGAGAGCGCACAGGCAGAGAGAGGGAGACACAGAATCCAAAGCTGAGCTGTCAGCACAGAACCTGGCATGGGGTTCAGACTTACAAACTGTGAGATCATGACCTGAACCAAACTCGGATGCTCAGCCAACTGAGCCACCCAGGTGCCCCTAGAATTTCTCATTCTAAAGCACACTTCATTGTCCACATTATTACTATTGGTTAGCACATTATTATTATCGGTTAGCCTCAAAGAAATTGAAATAGGTCACTTATGGCAAACAAGACACAGATTGGCATCAAATGACAGCTAAACCTCATGGAATTACATTTCACCATATTCAGTCTGGTAATTTAAACTTTTCACATGCCGAGATCAACCACTCAGGTGAACAAAGGCGTTTGGCTAATGAACCCTTGGTTTGAACTTAGTGAGGGTGTTTAGAGGCAAGGATTAGAAAAGCTTCTTGAATATTCTCATTCAAGAGCCTGTTTTCCCAAATGTCCTTCCTTATGAGCATCCCTTTCTACCTTGAGAATGCAGCCTGCAGATGATCTGCTCCATAGGTCTGCCTGTCTGAGTTAAGCCAGGGAATGCTGAGCTGAGTTAACGGTGCATTTTGGAGGGAATTCCTCCCGCTGTCATTTATCAACCTCCTTCTTTGTCTAGATGATGCCTCAGTATTCACACAGTACTAGCACATTCTCATGGATCTGAAAGAGAAGTCAGTTTACCAGGGATAAATAGATAACTCTTTACCCTGAACCCTGGGAGTGGATGTTCTGGGTGCCCAGGTGCGTGGAAAATGTATGTGCATCTGGTGTAATACGACAGTCAAACAATGCCACCCTGAACTTTCCCACCATGATTTGCTACCTGTCCCCAAAATCCTAGAAACCTGGGCTCTGGCCAGAAGTAAATGAGCAGAACAAATGAAAGAAAGAAATAATGTCTTTGTAGTATTTATAGTCTGTAGTCTAAGTAGAAGCAGGAAATACCAGAAATTTCCAAGAGAGGGGCTGTTTCCAGGAGATTTTTCAGACTAATTTTGCATAACCACATTTGCTTATCCAAGGGACTTAGACAGCTTGAATTAAGCATCTGAACTTCTGGGTGCTCATTTGAACCAAAGCCAAACCCTGAACTTTTCAGGTTTCCCTGTCATTAATCAAAATTTCGAAGATCAATGGCATGCAATGAATCAAGTATAATGGCCACCATCAATTGGGATAGCAAGGAGCGGCACAGGGGATCGCCAGAACACTATATTGGATAAAAATCTGGCTGACTTTGAATACCAAGTGAATCTGCAGTGTGATCTGGTACCTAGACAGCTCACAGCGTGTGAGAGGCATCCTGCCATGGAGAAGGAAGGAGAGACTTCCAGAACACTGAGCATGGACCTCGGCACACTTGGGGAGGTCATACTAGACCCCTAAAGTTTCCCGTGCTGCTCTGACATCTTTGAATCTCACAGGGCACCAGAAACTTGACCGCGAGCTCACCTGCCTTCACCCAGCAGGGGAGCCTCCCCACCCGGCTAGTTTCCCCTCTCTGTTGAACCAGCTCCACACGCACACCCCCACCCCAGTCCACAGTTAACCAGTTCATCTCCCTGCCGGCCTAACAAAACTATTCCAACAAACTGTGACGTCCTCTGGCAGGAACCAGGAGGCACCTTCACCTTTTGTTACTATCAAGCCCTCTTCCCACGGTCGCTGCCAGTTCCCTTGTTCCCTCGCGCAGCCCCTGGCGTGGCATGCAGTGTGCTCTGTGGGGGCTGTGGGTCTGGGCAATTAATAAACTTCTGTTTGATGTCAGTCCTGAGCATCCTGCACTTGGCCATCCAATATTATGTAGGGTGGAGGGTCCTTCTCTCTGCAGTGGGGTGACTAGGAAGCAATCAAACTGGTTGGAAACGTCAGTAGGGGACACTTTGGAGGACATTTGTAGGAAGGTTCCAGAAAGAAGAGCCAGAGAAAATTATTTACCTGAGAATATTTAACATGTGACTCAAATCTACCCTTGTGTGATGTTTGTGTACATGTGTGTACGTTACCAAGCAATAGAGTCTGCGTCAGGCATACACCTGCATGCCTTCAGTCCACACAGCGTGTTTCTGGAACACTGGGTCCGTAGGATATTTAGGGTGTGGTGGGGGAAACACAGCCTTAGGCAAACAAGTGTGAGAAATGCTGTCTTGAATAAACGAAGACAAGTTTGTTATTAATGTGCATTTTAAACCATCAAATTTGTTTGAGGTCTAATGTTCCAGAACAATATTCCAGTAAATGCCAGTCTAAACCTGACATTTGTGCTTAGAATAATTTTTAAAAAGTGATAGAACATATTCTTGACTCTGTTTCCATGATTCCCTATAAATAACATACTTATTTATTTGGCATCAATTAAAAAAGGAGTACAAAAAGAAGTCATCATAAGGTATTCATGAGAAACTTATTTTTCATTCCACCTGCTGTCGCTCCCTCCGCTAACTCCTACTTGCCCACCATTTCAGCTACACAGAATCCAAAATAATGAACACTCCTTTCTCTCATTTTTTAATGTTTGTTTTTGTAAACTTTTTTTAGTTTGGTTTTATTTTTCTCTCTTCTGATACACTTTTCTCAGTGATAGTTATATGAGTACCTTTAGACTTGTATTAGGGCTAATCAAAACCAAAAATAATTGCACAAGAACTTAAGAGTAGTGTCTAATCAAAAACATGATCTATAGGCAGACACAGATGCACATTAGTAAATATTTTAATAGGGGTTTAGAAGTCCCAGTCTATTGTTTTGTGAAATACATGACTCATCATAGTTTTTATTTAAAATGAGATTAGAGAATGCTCATTTTAAAACTTCGTGATTCCAAAATTTTCCAAGATAATAGTCTAGAGAATTCTCCCACCAAAATAATGTTGAAGTTATAGATAGATAGATAGATAGATAGATAATGACAAACCACATGGCAAAGAATGGAACCATGTGAGTGCAAGCTTGATATGCTAGACTACACTGAGATCCACTTATTGTCAAGATAAATACCATATTTTTAAAAAAGGATCTCAACACATTTCATCCCAAATTGGTCAATTTAATGTTAGATAAATTTGTGTATTTTTAATGATTAAATTTAAATTGATGTTTTGCCAGTCTGTATCCTTACTATCACTGATTAACAACGAGAATAATGCATACAGCAGAATTAGTGTGTAAGAGTAGTTTTACAGCTACCACAACCCAGTCATTCAGAAATCACTAAGCAAATACCATTAAACGTACATTATGCTAGATATTAGGCACAGAGTCAGACATGGTCTCTTTCTTCAAAGAATTTACAATCTATTTATACACTATGGAAAGAAATCTATTTGGGAGTGCCTGGGTGGCTCAGTCGGTTGAGCACTGACTTCGGCTCAGGTCATGATCTTGCGGTTCGTGGGTTCGAGCCCCACGTCAGGCTCTGTGCTGACTGCCAGCTCAGAGCCTGGAGCTGCTTCAGATTCTCTGTCTCCCTCTCTCTCTGACCCTCCCTTGCTCATGCTGTTCCCCTGCTCATCTCTCTCAGAAATAAATAAAACATTAAAAAAAAAAAAAAAGAAATCCATTTGGTATCAGATACATCATATTTGCTGTTGATTCAAAGGAAAACTTTTTTCTTAAACAACTTGAACATGTAATGTTGAATTTAACCAGCAGTTCTGGTGTCTTATTTTAACCAACGGTTTATACAAAACCATCCCAAATATATGTGTACCTGGACAAGAAAAGGTCAATGCAAAAGGTGACCTCATTAAATTCTTACTCCTTGAGATGGACTCCTGAGTCACTATCACAATATGGAAATAATGAGGAATTAAAACATCCTTTACCTGGAGCCCAGGTTGGGATTTCGAAAATTCTCTCTTACCAGCAAACCAGGAATCTTAACCCATTTCCAGCAGCTTGCATCACACACACACACACACACACACACACACACACACACACACACGAGTCACAAAACTGACCAAAATGGAAAGGTGGGAGCAAAGAAAGGTACACTTCACATAACAGCGAGGAAACATCTTCCAAAAAGACAGGACTTCGTTCACCCGACTGACCCCGCACTCGGGAGTAAGTGTCCGGAAGAGCAGCAGCAGGCTGTGGGGAGGCGTGCAAGGCTCCCACACCACCACCATCACCAGCCGGAAGTGCCTCACGTTACTGTCTTCATGTTTGTCTCTTGCCCTAAATGAGTGTGAGCTTCTTGACAAAGTGTGAATCAACTTAGCAGCAAAAAAACAACAACAGTACACAAAATGAAAGCTGAAAAAGAGATGGAGAGAAGTGAGTAACTCCAGCTTTACCAACGTGACTCATCAGTCAGCCACCCTGCATCGCGAGGCTGAGGGGGTGCTGCCCTGTTTGGCTCCTGCCTGGATGGGGACCTCTACAAGTGTGCAGGGACCGCAGCGCCTCAGCAACGCAAGGGGAGGGCTGGCGGCCTTGGTCCCCCGAGTGCGTTGCTGGCAGCCCCCGCCTCCCTCCTCAGGGCTAGCCCTCATGGACATCCCTCTCAGGTAGGAGCTGAGATGTCACATTCCCCTGGATTGTCACCCAGCCACAGGAATTGAGACAGCGCCATGAGCACAGTACTCAAACTTCGGTGCGGTAGTGCAGGAAAGCTCTGGACTCAGAAAGCCCTGGACTCACGTGATAGCAGCATGACTACTTCGGCCTCCTTACCTACCCTCTGTCCACCATCTCGGGCCAGAATGAGCGTGGAATCCCAAGTCTATAAGCCATCAATGTCATGGGCATCTTGGATATTCCTGTTAGCTATTAGAGGCTTTTACCCTAAAGTTTGTAGAAACTGAAGCCTACAAATGACGGCAAGATCTCTCTAATATTATTGTCAGTAATGACAGGAACAGAAATAAATGCAGGTATTGTGATTTCTGTGTTGGTAATCAACATAAATTTTTGTCAACAACCCCCACTCCATCACAGGGCCCTTATTCATGCAAATTAGTTTCTGATGGTTTCGTCCACCATTAAATAATAGCTAATATGGGCTTTCACATCCTCAGACAAAAAGAAAAAAAACCTCACAAAAATGGGAGTTCATTGAAATGGCTAAAATATATAGTCATTAATTTTGATAGGAACGATTTCCAGTGGGCTGAATCTAGGGAAATGGTTGATTAAGTAGGAAAGATAACAGAAAAAAAATATGTCTAAGTTGATATATTATGAGAAGGGACATGGAGGGGAAATGTAGGATGAAAGAAGAGGTTTATTGCTACCAAATCAGGCTTTTCATCTTAATTCTTGGTGCAAATTCTCTCTGCCCAGGGTTATGGGGAAATGGAACTGCCCTCAGGCATGGCCTCAACTTCCAGGAGGGAGACTGACATAATCTTCAATGCCAGCGTGCATTCAGTGGTAAGTACTTCACACCCAAAACCATTATTTTTTTTTTCAGCTATCATGTTTCAATTTTAATTCCTTTTAATAGACTTTAGTTTTAGAGCACCTTTCGGTTCACATCAAAAGTAAGGGGAAGATATTGAGATTTTCCATAGACTCCCTGCTCCCACACACATGTCCTCCCCAACTATCAGCATCCCACAGCAGAGTGGGCCATTTTTTACAGTCAATGACCCTATATTGACATGTCATTATCACCCAAAATCCACAGTTGGTTGACATTAGGGTTCACTCTTGATGTTGTATTCTATGGGTTTGAGCTCAAGTATAGTGACCTGTGCTGGCAATTATAGTATCATGCAGAGTAGGCTCTCTGCCCTAAAAGTCCTCGGTGCTCCCCCCTGCCCATCCCTCACTCGCCGCTGACCCCTGGCGACCACTGATCCTTTTACTGTCTCCATAGTTTTTCTTTTCCAGACTGTCATAGTTGGAATTATATATTATCTAACTTCTTCACATTCGATCTTTTCACTTAGTGATATGCATTGAAGGTTCCTTCATGTCTTTTCATGATTTGATGGCTCATTTCCTTTCAGCGCTGAATAATACTCCATTGTCGGGACGGACCACGGTTTATTTATCCACCACCTACTGAAGACATCTTGGTTGCTTCCAAGTTTTAGCAATTATGAATAAAGCAGCTATAAATATCTATATGGAGATTTTTGTGTAGAGATACATTTTCACATCCGTTGGGTAAATACCAGAGAATATGATTTCTGGGTTGTATGGTAAGAGTATGTTAAATTTAGTAAGAAATTTCCAAGTTGTCTTCCAAAGTAGCTGTAGCGTTTTATATTCTTACCATCAGTAAATGAGACTTTTAGGTGCTCCGTATTGTTACCAGCATTTGGTGGCACCAGTGTTTTGGATTTTGGCCATTCTCCCAGTGTATAAATTATAGTGCTAGCTCATTGTTTTAATCTCTCCAGTCTTCTAAGAACATATGATGTAGAACATCTTTTAATATGCTTATTTGCCAACTGTGTATCTTCTTTCGTGAGGTGACAGTTCAGATTTTTTTCTCCATATCTAAATTGGGTTGTTCATTTTCATATTGTTGAATTTTAAGAGTTCTCTCATAATTTGAATGACTGTCCTTTATCAGATCAGATAAGTATTTTGTCTAAGTTCTCCATTCTTTCATGGATCATCCTTTTGGTTTTGTGTCTAAAAAGTCATGCCACACCCATGATTATGTAGGCTTTCTCCTACATGATCTCTCCAGGAGTTTTATAGTTTTCCATCTTACATTTGAGTCTATGGTCCATTTTGAGCTAAGGATTTTAATGGGTACAAGGTCTTGTCTAGATTTTTTTTTTTTTCATGTTGATGCCCAATTTGTTGGGGCTCCATTTGTTGAAAAGACTATCCTGTCTTCACCGTGTTACCTGTTTCTTTGTCAAAGTCAGCTGACATACTTCTGGGCTCACTATTCTGTTCTATTGATCTGTCTGTTCCTTCATCAATACTACGCTGCCTTGATTACTGTAGCTTTATACTAAACCTTGAAGTCACATAGTGTCAATCTTCCAAATTTGTTTTTCTCCTTCAGTAATGAGTTGGTTGTCCTGTGTCTTCTGTCTTGCCATATAAACTTAAGAGTCAGTTTGTCAAGATCCACAAAATAACTTGCTGGGATTACATTGAATCTATAGGCCATCTTGGGAAGAACTGACATTTTGACAGTATTGATTCTTCTTATCCATAAACATAGAATATCTTGCCATTTATTTAATTATTCTTATTTGTTCCAAGTTTTGTAGTTTTCTCATATAATTTTTTTACATATTTTGTTAGATTTACACCTAAGTGTGTCATCTGAAGGTTGTTAATGTGAATGGTATTGTGTTTTAAATTTCAAATTTCACTTGTTCACTCCTGGTAAGGTTGAAAAGCAATTCATTGTTGTATATTAATCTTGTATCCTACAACCACGTTAGAATTGCTTATTAGTTACAGGAGTTTTCTTTCTGATTCCTTCAGATTTACTATATAGGTGATCACGTCATCTTTGAACAAAAATAGTTTTCTTTCTTTCTTCCCAATTTTTATATCTTTTTTATTTCCTTCTCTTGCCATATTGTATTGCTAAGAATTCTAATAAAATGTTGCCTTGTTCCTGATCTTAGCAGAAAAACTTCTAGTTAATGACCATTAAATATGAATTTAGCTGTAGGATTTTGTAAATGTTCTTTATCAAGCTAAGGAAGTATCCTTATTCTTAGTTTGCAGTGTTCTTGATCATGAATGGGTGTTGGATTTTTGTCAAATGCTTTTCCTACATCTATTGTATAATGATGTGATTTTTCTTATTTAGTCTGTTCATATGGTTAATTACATTAATTGGCTTTTTAATGTTGAACCAGTCTTGAATACCTGGGATAAATCCCATTTGGTCATGGTGTAGGATTCTTTTTATACATTGTTGCATTTGATTTGCTGATATTTGGGGGGATGAAAGATTTTTGCATCTATTCATACAATATATTTGTCTGCTGTTTTCTATGTTTGTCTGATTTTGATGTTAGGGTAGTGTTCACTTCATAGAGTGACATAAGAACTATTCCCTCTGTTTCTCTCTTCTGAGACTGTAGAGAGTTCATATAATTTCTTCCTTAAATATTTGGTAGAAATTACCAGAGAACTCATCTAAGCCTGGTGCTTTTTCTTTGGGAAGGTTATTAATTATTGACTAAATGTGTTTAATATCTATAGGCCTATTCAGATGGCCTATTTTTCCTTATTTGAGTTTTGACAGAAATTGCCATGTGAGGAATTGGTCCATTTCACCTAGATTACCAAATTTGTGGGCATAAAGTTGATCACAGGGTTCCTTTATTATATTTTTTATTAATTTTTATAAGGCTTCTAAAAATATTTATTTATTTATTCTGAGAATGCACAGGCAAGAGAGAGCATGAGCAGGCAGGGGAGGGGCAGAAAGACAGGGAGAGAGAGAATCCTGAAGCAGGCTTCATTCTGTCAACACGAAGCCTGGTACAGGGCTTGACCTCATGAACTATGAGAAATTAGGATTCAAATGCTTAACCAATTGAGCCACTCAGACTCCCTACTTTATTATATTTTGAGTGTCATGGGATCTGAAGTGATGTCTTCTCCTTTATTTCTGATACTAGTAATTTATGTCCCCGTTTTCTTCATTGGTAGAGGCTTATCAATCTCACTTATCTTTTCAAAGAACCAGGTTTTGGGAATTTTTTAAAATTTTCTCTAATGATTTCCTAGTTTTGATTTCATTGTATTCAGAATACAGTTTTAAAGAACTCTTAAAATGGCATAAGGATAAGCCAACCATGGTAACAGATGGTAACTACGCTTATCATGGTGAGCATTTAGTAATACATATAAATATTGAATCACTATAATGTAGACCTGAAACAAGTATAAATTGTATGTCAACTATGCTTCAATTATTTTTTTAAAAAAGAATAACCCAAATATAAAATGGGCAAAGGATTTGAACAGACATTTCTCCAAAGAAGGTATATAAATGGTGAAAAGGCATATGGAAAAATGTTCAATGTCATTACTCATTAAGGAAATGCATTCCAAACCCAATAAGATACCACTAGACATCAGTAGAATGACTGAAATCAAAAAGACGGCCAGTAACAAATGTTGGCAAAGATGTGGAGAGATTGGAACCCAGCTTGCTGGTGAGAATGTCAAATGGTAGAGTCATACTAGAAAACAGTTAGGCAGGACCTCAAAACATAAAATATATAGATACCAGATGTGCCCAAATTCCACTCCTAGTAACTATCCAAGGAAAATGAGAGCGTATGTCCACACAAAGGCTCATAAATGAATGTTCATAACAGTTATTATTCATAATAGCCAAAAAGTGGACATAACCTAAATATCCATCAACTGTTAAATGCATAACACAAAATGTGGTATGCTCGTAGAATGGAATACTATTTGGCAATATAAAAAAATAAAAGGAATAAAGTACATATATGCACTACAAAGATAGACTTCAAACGTTTTGTCATGAAAAGAAGCCAGTTACAAAAGTTCAAATATTATGTTATTCCATTTATCTGAAATGTCCAGAATAGGTGAATCCATAGAGATAGAAATTGGTCAGTAACTGGCTGGGGCCAGGGTGGAGGTTGGGGGAATGAGAGGGTAATAGGGATTGATCCCTACTGGATACAGTTTCTTCTGGAGATGGTGAAATTTTCTAAAACTAGATTCTGGTGATCGTTACACAATTCTGCAAATATAGGAAGCACATTGAACTCTATATTTTAAATGGGAGGATTTTATATGATGTGAATCCAATCTCAATAAAGCTGTTATTAAAAAAAGAATTCAGATAGAGTAAGATTACTAAAAACAGCCCTTCTTCCCATAGATCTGGTATTTTTATCAAGCTTACCACATTACATGCTCCTCCGTGTGTTTGCCTTAGTTTCGCTACTTGGGGGCCCTTACAATAAAATGTTTCTGGGCAGCCTTTACAACTTTATGTAGATTATACGCAATATTACCCTATAATAAAGACTATTTACATCTATATATCTGAAGGAGATATATATGGCTTCCTCATAACACTACACGTATAAAATCTTAAATACTTTTATGGACAGTCTGATGAAACAATAGGACCTCAATGGTTAACTCATTCGTCTTCTCCCTTCAGAACAATACCTCAGTTTTAAAAACGTCCTCTGCTATATTTTTCCCCAAAAATGTGCATTCAAAATGGCTTGTGAAATGTATGTTAAATAAATCTTTTTCACTATGTTGAAAGTTTAAGTGATTTAATAAAAATAGAATCCAACATTTTACAACTTGAACAAGCTTTCAAACGCCACATTACTAAACTCCATTCTTTCGGTGATGGAATCATCTGAGAGTTCAGCCTGAGACAGGCTCACCTCCTACGTAACTCCAGAGGAACTGTGTGGGATGTGAGCCTGGCCCTGTAACCTGGTAAGGCCATGAAAGCTTAATTAATTTTCAGAAAACAAAGTGATTTGCATGGTCTAATTAGCCTACATCTCTTAAACATACCCCAAACAAAGCTAAGCGATACAGTTTTATGCAAACAAATAATAAAACCTAATCACTCTCCACATTCAGACACCATCATTATTATAGTTGTTCAACCTTTTTTAACTCTCCATTGCTTGGAATAATAATCACCTGTTAGAACTTTGAAATGAAAATCTTTCTACCTGACAAATGCTGATGTTTTTAAGTATTTCAAAAGCCAGTGTCAAACAGGTTTCTTTTGATTTTCATCTAGGTCTGTGCTAGAGCATTAGTGAAGTTATCAAGAGCAAAGGGCCTCAGATTAGCCCCTCCTCCATAATTCCCCAATGTCAATCAGTAGGGGGAGCTCTCCTATTATCTAAGTGACCACAAACAAAGCACAGAAGCACTTTTATAAACTCTCCTGGGGACAATGGCGAGGGATTTTTAATGGATGTTCTAATCTGAAGGGCATGAATGCAATGATTTGCTCAAAGTTGGGAGCTATACTTCATTCAGGGTCAAGAACGTATTTCCTAAAACAGACTTGCAAATTGATGAGGATGTAGAAGTTGTGAACCTATAGAAACTTGTCCCATTCTGAGAAGGAACCACACCCCATCACTTAAGTGGAATACATCTTAATTGTATCAGAATCTTAATGGCCATAATGAGCATCATCATCTCCTTGATATTATGGAGTGTTTAGGAAGGTTAGAAAAAACATAAATTCAGACTAATAGATTTTTAGACTTTGAAAAAGGTAGATTTCTGCCATAAATTATAATGCAGGATACACAAAACTATAAAAGCTTCCAGAACTCTTAGACTCTTGAAAACAATTTGAGATGTTGTTAAGTTAAATGAAATGATGTCATGGTAAGGAAGTGAACGGTGTACCCAGTAAGCTTTTCATATAATTTATGAGAATAATACTATCACAATGAAAGCGAGATTTGTCTGATTCTTAATGATAACTTCTGAGTTAAAGCAACAATGCTCTTACAGATGCTACATGGTAAGTATCACAACATGGTAGATTGAAGGCCACAAAACACAAAGCATGATCACCAAGAGGCAACAACAGCAATAATTTTCTGTCTCAATGTGAAAACACCCCCAGCATCATATTGCTAAATGAGACAGAAACCACGGATTGGCCCAAGGACCTACTTGCTCCTCTTCTTTCTAATAATGGAATTAACAAACGTTTGGTTCCTCAGAGGAGAAACTCCGATTTTTAGGCTTCCTTGCAGCCAGTAGAAGGCAGATGACTACTTTCTAGCATACAGGATATGAATGGAAGTCAAGTGATATGAGCTGAAGGGCCACAAATGGTAAAGGACACATTAGGGAATGGAGCACGCTCACACCCACCCTGGCAGGAAAGTGGGTATGAAAATGAGTCATTTCAGATCATGTGGAGAGGTCAAAATCCCTGGAGTGAAGCAGTTAAATAGAAGGAGCTTGAGCACTTTACAACTTTGCCAAGCAGAACCACCATGCCGGCTTAGACCTTTATATCAGAGGGGTATGCAGTGTTTAGACCATTATTATTTTGTGTTCTGTCTCCATAGTTTAATCTATATCCTAACAAATCCCTAAAAGTCTATTGTTTTCCATGTGGATTTATCTAAGAGTTTAGCAAGTGAGCCCAGCATTAGATTGTTCTCGTATCAAAAATTTATACAGAGACTTATTGACTGGTGATCCAATATTTGGAACATAAATAGATGACAGATGATAGATAGATAGATAGATAGATAGATAGATAGATAGATAGATACATAAGAGAGACACAGAGAGAAGAATGATATATTTCCCCTATGAACAGGAATTAGGAGGTTAAGAAGGGAGTGGTGGAGGAGGAGGAGAAGGAAGGGAGAGGGGTAAAGAAGGGAGGAAAGAAAGACCCGTTTCAGTCTGGCCAGAATAGTTCCAGTTTCATATGTGGCATGGCGTAGTTACAAGTGCCTCCTTTTGCTCTCAGAAGAGCTCTGATTTGACAGGAACAGTATCTTACATGGCCGCTCTTTCCCTTGATGTCCTTACAGTAGACCCCTACTACCTGAGTCAGCCAGAGGTGGACTTTGTGTCTTGGAAGCTGAAAATGCCTAACCCGGCAGAATGCGAATATGCTAGGGGAGGGCACAGGGACATGGAGAATATAAAATGAAGAATATAAAATGCAAATAGTCTAAGAAAAAGAGCACTGCAAGTAAAATGATAAAATGCATATGACCTCATCAAATCAAAATTCTAAGAAAACCATCTTGGTAGAAATGCTTTTGATCAGCTCAAATGAGAAAAGGAAAATTAGCACAGGAGGGAGCAGCCAGAGAAGGTAGAACAGACTCAGTCAGGACTTAGTCAAGGGAAGACCCGCCGTGGGTACACCGCAAAACTCAGGCAGCAGAAACCTAGAGGAGCAGTCTTTCCATCAGCACCTCACTTCTATAGCATCAATTGTATCAATAACCAGTAACAAATTACTGTGTAAAAGATGCTCAGAAGGTCAGAGACCTTGTAGTAAATACCCAATTCATCTACCCTCACATAAAACTATGGAAGAACATAAAGTGGTAAGAAGTAGTCTTTTAGGCACATTTTATCAATGGCTTTTTGTTTTGTTTTAAAGAAAACAGGTACATCCCTAGGCTAACTGTACATCTCTTTATTTCTTATGAATTCACAAAATGGCAGAGTTCCTAGTCAAAATTAACATTTGTTCAGTCGATGCATGATCTGCCTATTTCATCAGAACCAAAATACACTGACTTGCTGTTCACAAGCACGGGCTCCAAGAAAGATGATCAAACCACGCATATGGCCAGCCGCCTTTGTTACCTGTGATTCAGAGTGACCGAGAGGGAGGAAAGGGAAATAAGAAACCACTCCACACTCACACAATGTACACATAATGCACACTTGTCTTCAAAATTTTAAGTGATGTAGCAAATCATTTACTGATGCATCAGGATTATTTTACAGTTTTAAATTGTCATTTTAGCTATGATTTTCCCTCAAACCCAGGAATAGTCATGGGTTTATGTATTATCTTCACAGACTCGTTGAATAATATAAAATTAATCACTCCTAGAAAACAAAGTTAATTCACGTGATGGGTGGCAAGGGATTGTTTCATTTTTATTTTTTGTCTTTTGGGGTTTGTTTTGTTTTGTTTTGTTTTCTTGCTGCACTAATCTATATTTGGAAGCACTTGGAAGTTAGATAAATATAAGCAGAGGCTAGGGAGAGGGAAGATGTCTATTCCAGACTGTTTATCCAAATTAGGAACAATTACAAGGGCATCTAGAGCTGAGACCGGAGGATGCACCAAAGTGGTTTCTTGAATATGCGAAATCTTTTCCTCCAGGACAACTGGGCTCAGATGATAAGCTAAACTCACCACACCGTGGCTGCGTGTGGAGACACAACTATCATCTTCATTATGGTTTAAAGCAATAACCAGAAAAGGCAATGCATTTCCTGGTCAGGGCAAGAGTGTGAAAGAAGCACATAGCTTGTAATGTCAGCAAAAAAAAGCTGACTTAATAATTGGAAGTCATTGGTGTCAAGGTCAAAGTATTGGGGCAGGTTAAGTGTTAAGAGATATTAATTTCTCCTACTGGTAAAAAAAAAAAAAACCCTCAAAATATTCAAGACCCTATTTCCAGTAGGAAACGTGGATTCCATGAGAATTGGGACAGCGACTTGCGTTCCTCCAGCCCAGGGCTGGGACGTGCGAGTCTTCCAGAAACCACCCACTCTGCTCTAGACACAGATGCATCCTGGCTGAAGAAAGCCTCACTAACGTGGAAGATTTGAAAGACGTACAAAATTCAAGAAAACAAATTGCGACCAAGGAAAGTTGAACAGGCTGTGTAAGGCTGCATTAGGAAGCTGGCTGACGTTCATGACTGGAGAACAGTATCAGCAGAGTGACTGGAAAAGATTCTTACCACGAAAGAGGCTGATTAACTGGACCAAAGCCGCAGGGGCTCGGCTTGAAGCTCTACAGATACTTGGAAAATAAGAGGAAAGCCACATGATAAAGCAGGTTGACCGAAGGACAGCAGAGACAATCCCCTATGTCATCAGTTCATAGTTAAAAAAATAATAATCCATAAAGACATTAGGGAATTTCAAGAAGCAGTAAGCATAGGACTATATGGTCAAAAGAAATAAAAGACTAACCCTGATTTTTTTAATTGTCAACACATGGGTAGGACATTGTCTAGGTGTAAATGACTTAATTACCTGTTCACATAGTTACATTTTATTTGAAGGCGTGAGGACTTTATCCTAGGATTGAAACAGAAGAGGGGGCATGTCCAGATACCCCATCCACGGGGCCTTTACTCCTTTGGCAGTAGTTTCCTGCTCTGATGAGCCAAGCCAACGTGAGGAGGAGTGTAATTGAAAGACCATTTATGTGTAAGCACAGTTTCATCTGACACAGAAAGTGTGGGACACTATTGTCACGTGTCCTTCAGAAAGACTCTGTTGACTCTGATATCAGGAGCATCTATACTGATACTGTATTCATTGGACAGTGTACACTATTACTTTATTATTAAAATATAAGTAAATCTCAGCTTATTCATTCATTTTTCTTCACTTATCATTTTACTAAGTACATTTGTCAGCAAATCTTAGAAAACCACGTAACAGGTTTTTACAGTGTTTTAAAATAACTCCCCATGTGTCTGGCCCTGCTCTTCTCTGATGCAATTCTTGGTCCCCAGATGAAGTTACTTATTGGGTGACAGGTGTCCCCGACTAATATTTCCCAACATGGGAGAGTTTCTAACAGGCAGTCCTCCGTAAGTTCTTTTTTGGCGTGATGGTGGACATAATATTGTCTGGGTAGGACATTGTGACCGGATGTATTTGGATGGCTTTGTTTGCACGTATAAACTACAAGTTCAGCACAAACCCAGAACTACCCTCCAACCAGACGCCAAATCTGTGGAGCACTGGGGAGGGGTAAGCAGCTTCTGGCTTCCGCAGCCGGCCTGTTCCACGGTGCGCGTATCATTTTCCTTCTCTTAAAATTCATTGTTTTGGGGGCGCCTGGGTGGCTCAGCCAAAGCATCCGACTTTGGCTCGGGTCATGATCTTACAATTCATGAGTTCGAGCCCCGCATTGGGGTCTGTGCTGACAGCTCAGAGCCTGAAGCCTGTTTCAGATTCTGTGTCTCCCGCTCTCTCTGACCCACCCCTGCTCACACTCTGTCTCTCTCTCAAAAATAAATAAACATTAAAAAATTTTATGATTTCGTGCTTTCAAATCTCCCCCAAGAACTTTTCTCATTGAAGCCTAGGCCAGGAAAACTCTTAATAGTTAATGTTTTCCTTTTAGCCAAAATTTATCTCATTTGCTTACAGACTGTTAAAGTTTGGACTTTTGTGCATATTGAAGCTAAATAAATTTGTCTTATGAGTTCCCAAAAATAAAGTTTTGAGAGACATTGAAAGAATGTATCCCATAAATATTTTTAGGGTTTTTTTCTTTTTAAAAATTTTGATTTTAGAAAATTATTAGCAAAAATTAAAGATTCATAATTGTCCACAGCCAGAAGCATCCACCAAACTGAATAGGAAGGAAGATATTACCCGCCTTCAATATTAAATTCTACAGGTACGTGGAATATTTCCCTGTTAGGCAGATAGGAGTCTCAGGCTTCTAGAGAATTCTGGACCTGTCAAAAATGGTTACAATGAAAAATATTTTCCCCCCTGGGAAGCAGAAATATGCTAATGCCAAACCAACTGCATACTTTCAAGTTACATTCAGGCAGGATAGAAAGCATCCATCTGAAATTCAGACCCATTTTTACCACATCTCATTTTTAATTATCTAGACAAATATGGCAACTTCTAGTTCACTTTCAATGAGGCTATCCAGAGTAAGACTTTCAAAAGCAGCTGCCCTTCACAAGGACGTAGCAGCCGTTAGACAGTTCATAGGCACATTCCACTATAATTAAAGCCGAGAAACAGAGGAGAACCATATCCAATTGAATCTGAAAAGAGAATGTTAGCCAGAACATCCTCACTCAAAATAGAATAGGCAAAAAAAAAAAAAAAAAGAAAGAAAGAAAGAAAAAAAAAGAAAAAAGAAAAAGAGAAAGTTCAGTAAACTTTAGAATTTTATTTTAAAAAAATAAAGCCTACCCAAACAATGACTATACTAGAGGAAAAAAATTGCCATTAATTTTGAATGACACCCTCTAATGGTTTTTTCAGGCTTTCATGTATATGAAATTATAGTTTGAGATTACTGGGCATCCCAGCTCACTTTAGTGAGAAAAGCAAAAGCAAGGTGTCAAATCCCGTGTCAGAGTCAGTTTGGAGTTCCAAGCAGCCCCAAGGGAGGTGCCAGGTCTCACCTGTCCACAGGTGCAGTCCCGGGGTCACCTGGACACCTGCCTGGGTGTCCCCACGACCATGTCAAAGGAGATAAACCACGCAGAGGAAGAAATCCCAACCAGAATCTGGATACAGAGCCCTTTTGGAGACAGGAAGGGAGTTGAATTGTGTGCTCAGTTTTCTAGTGGCTGGCCCAAAGCGGGCAAAGCAATAGTGAAGGGGTGCATGTTGGTAGCACCCTCAGTGTCCAAGCAAGGCCAGGGGGGCCGGCTGGCAGGCCAGAAGGAACACACGCAGCACGTATTCATCCTTCCTTGTAGCTAGGCTGGCACCCTGCACCCAGAATAGTGCTCACCAGTGTCACCGTATTTGTCCTCTTCACAGGTCACATCATGATGTCATCTATGATTCCAGAGACAGGTTTTAGGTTGTTTTACTGCGGAGTGGGCCATTTTTATACGAGTCCCTTTATGTCTTCCAATCTTCATATATTCACACACATGTGAATGCGTTGTTTTAAAGGCATATGTTTAAGTCAGAAAGGCCTACAAGAGGGATCAGTGAATACAGAAGGGGAGCATGAGCAGATGTGTATTCAACTGGCTGTGGGGACACCCAGAGCCTGGGGACAGAGTCCTAGTTACTGCAGCAGGACAGGAAGGGCCATTGTGCCTCTGTGGCCCCTTGTCCTCAACTGCAAAGCACAGACACTGAGTTAATACTCCAATGTCTCTTTGACTTTTAAAAATGTACCAGTTGGGGCACTTGGGTGGCTCAGTTGGTTAAGCATCCGATGTCAGCTCAGGTCATCATCTCATGATTTGTGGGTTCAAGCCCCGCCTTAGGCTCTGGGCTGACAGCTCAGAACATGGAGCCTGCTTTGGATTCTGTGTCTCTCTCACTCTCTGTCCTTCCCTCACCTGCACTGTCTCTCTCTCAAAATAAACAAACATTAAAAAAATTAAACAAAACAAACAAACAAAACGTACTGACCACCGACCACTCCTGCTGGATTGAGTATCTGGAATCACAGAGAACCAGCATCTTTCCGTCATGTGCACCTGTGATTCAACTTTAAATTCAACCCCTGGCTCAACATCCATTTCCTTTCCACTGTCCACACGCACATGGAAATTGCAGGTTGGGCAGCTTTCCCCCAGAGCCAGGAAAGTCTTCTCTGCTACGAGGAGAATGAATGCTTCCCATGACCACTCACTCCCATCCTATGGAGGAGGAAGTGTTTGGAAGAAAGACATAAAAAGGAAAAGTCACAGAGGAATAGAAAAGGCTTTGGGGGTGCATCAGGCAGCTGTACAGACCTTCCCTTCAAAGCTTCCACGGGGTTCCGTTTCAGGCCATCTTCTATCTATGGCAGGGTAATTAGGATGCCTTAGTGGGGCTGCCAGTTCCCTGAGACCTCTCATTAGCAGTAGAGCCCCTGCCTGCCAAGGGATTGCCAAGGAGGCCCGCCTCTACGGGAACGCCTCCGCCTCGTGCTTTACGACACGGAAGATGCTCAGAGGCAAATGGGAGTTTTATGAATATAATGTTAATAAAAATTGATCTCTGAAAATGAAGCTGCCTCTTCATACTACCTGCAGGGTAGATAAACAAGCCACCTGAGTGATAAATGCCTGCTTTTCCCAGTCATAATCAGCCAAATACTCTTTTACTTACACAAGCTCTTGTTTTACTGTAGACAAAATAGTAGTAAATAGATCAGTTAGCAGGTTCTAGATAAGACTTGGGGACTTGCATTTGTGAGGACCAGGCCAGAGTGCCACCCACCACATCTGTAGGCTGGCGGGTTGTCCCCCGGGCTCTTTGTCCTGATTCCCACACCCCGCAGGAAGGCTAGGATCCAAACGGTTATCTCACGATGGATGGCGCTCCTTCCTCATGACCTATACCACACTCACATGATTTAAGCCATGGTTTTGGATGTTGTTGATGATTTATTGTATGAAAAATGTAAATGATCTGGATGGCAGATGTTTTATATTTTCTGACCATTCATTTTCAGTGGGAATGTAATTAAAATTTATGAAGTGTATCTGCTGAATTTCATTGGCAATTGATGATCTTCTCCAGGGCTGTCTAGGTAGAGATGATGAGTAATTGTGGACAGTGAGGTGTGGTGACAAGGGTGGGGTGTGATGCTTCTGCCCCAGTGAAGCTACCTGGGCACAGGACGGAGTCACTTTGTCTTACAGCATGTCCCCCGGCCCCACTCAGGCACACAGTGGAGAAAGGCAAGAACAGGGTCTGTCCCACCTTTTGCAGAGTTTAAAACTCTATGCCAGGCTCCTGATTTCTCTCATTTTCCCTAAGCACTCTCTTCTGTGAGTCATGCTAGAGGTCAATGGCCGGGACCCAGGGGTAGAGTCTGAACCTTCAGAGAAAGCCCACAGAACCAACTTTGGCAAATTCCAAATGTCTTCAAGGGAATTGCAGTGTTTGCCCTTCCATATGATTTTTCCAGATGTCAGAAAAGTAGCTAAACCCTATATGGTCCGTGTCATATGGTAGTACGATTATCAGTTTCCATGTCTATCTCCCTACTAAATGGTGAGGTTCTTGAGGTCGAGCCCCTTGACTTTGGCTCTCAGCACCTCCATCCAGCCAGCATCCTGGAGCAGAGCCTGCCACAACATCTGTTTCTGCACTTGAACGACTTGTTGTGAGGATCCCTCATCCGGGGCGAGAAAGAGAAGAAAGCCAAAGATCCAGAAAGTTCTGTATTGTGGGATAATTAGCATTTTTTTAGCTTATCACCCTTTGTGATATCATTTATTAAAATACCAAACTTTTACTATGGAGATCATTACTATCCTGCAAAACCCTTAGATTATTCCATTGAATGTCCACAGTCCCCATCCAAGTAAGCCAGGTGAGTGGATGATATAAAGGAAGGAAGGAAGCAAGAGTCAGAGATTCCGTTGTTAATGGTTGGGACACTCTCCCCACATAGAAGCCTATATGTGCATAGTTCCAATGAGGGCATTATCTAAAGATGCTGATGCCAGGGGTCTGGGGCTCCAGAAAGCCTCATTACTATGACAACTAACTGAAGAGTGTGAGTGGAATCACTTCTATTGGCTGATCCTTTTCCACCCGGAACCCATTTTTCCATCTCTTTCCTCTTCCATGGACCTTTATCCACCAGGTACTTTCTGAACCATATGTCCCATATTTCATGATTATTAGGATTAATACTAGGTTTCTTTGACAGCTAGTTCCTCTCACTAAAATAGAAAAAAATGGAGAAATTCTGAGATCATTTATTTCTACTTTATCACACCCAGATTCTACAGGTAAGCAATCTGGCAATTTCCATTTTAACCTTTGATTTCTTCACCTTCTCGGGGCCTATAATCCCCTTCAAGTAAACTACCCTCACGATCTCTCATCAGTACAAACATTTGCTACAAGGATATTCATTGCAGTGTATCAAGTGTCAAAAGATGAGAAAATAAATAAATTCTTATAGAGCTATACGACAGGGTATGGTGTCTGATGAACACAACAAAACTTTGTTTTCATTCTTTGACCCTAAAATTCTACTGCCATATATTATTTCAGAAATAAAATAAACACCCATAAATGTTTAGCTACAAGTTATGTGTGTAGCTTCATTTTAAATCACAGAAACGTAACAACCTTCAATGTTTGATAACAGTTTATTTATTAAATGAACTATTTAACCATGGAACATTATGCAGCTAATATTGATAATTATATAGATTATAATTCACAAGTTATATAATACTATTTATTATAAAATTAACTTGCTTTGTTACGAAGTTATAAGTGTGCATATATAATTATACTATTTGCATTCAAAATGTATCTGACAAAGACAGTAATAGGCATCTATATTTATATTTTTATTTTTATTAAAAAGAATATCTATGCTTGCATAATAAAAAAAATAAAATAGTAAACCCCTACTTCAAAAAGTATAATTTTAAAAGACAAAATCAGAATATAATCTTCTATTTAAGGCGTTGCCCAAATTTTGTTTTTAAACATTTGGAGAATAATGTATGTACTTCAGATAATATAAATACATATATGATTATTCCTAAGGTTTGGAGTTTGGGGTGATTTTTATTTTATTCTTCATACACTTGTGTTTCAAATGTCCTACTGAAATCACATATTGTTTTTGAAATCATATATTTTAATCATAGAGAACAAATAGCAATTATAGAGTACATACAGATAAAATTTGAGATTTTTAAAAAATTTTCACTAAAGGACTAAAAAATGAAAGTAAAGTGTTGAGTGAATTTGGGGGAATCTGAAGAAAACTGAACACCGCTCATCTCTTTTCTTTAAACTTTATTTTCAAGCCGCCTGTCTACTGCCGTCGTGTTTACCAAACTCAGTGCTAAGATTTTCATTGACAACCGCAAGCTTGCTGACGCTCTCTTTCCTGTGAAACTTGTCATAATAAAAAGACATTAACATTTTAGTATTTGGGCAAAATGTTTAACACTCAAACATTTGTATTTTTCCTTCAGTTTTCAAAACAACTTGAAATCTCTCTTTTCAAAACAGTGTGAGATGATGTCACTCATTAGCTAGCAGGTGGCTGAGAGGGAAGAACCGTATTCAGTGCTTCCGTTTCCTGCGGACCTTGCAGCGCAGACCAGGTGAGGGTGCCCGGAGGGGGCTCGACTCAGGGCCTGCGAGAGCCTCTCGGGGAGCACCTGGGGCGACGCGCGTGCCTCCACGGCCACACCGGCGTGTAGGGGTGACATCCGAGCTCACGCTTGTCTGCAGGGGCTGATCCTGGGGAAATCGGGCTGCAATGATGACGGAGCTGGGGCCGCGCCGTGCAGGAGCCACGCGCCCCACGGACGAGGCCGTACCCAGAAGCCCAGCTGTCACATTTAGGACCCCCTGAAACAAGGAGGCATCCTGGCCTGGAAGCCCAGGGGAAATCCTGAACCGCACGCAGCAGCACAGAAGGAGAATGTGACAAGGTGGCGCTCAGTGCAGGGGGTGACGGTGACACAGTGCAATCAAAGGGGCGCGTAAAAGCAGTAATCTTGAGTCCTGCCAGACCGACGCAACAAGGCTCACCGCACACAGAGGCGGCGGGAGCTCAGTGTGGGAAGGCCTGGCCTCACCGGGTGGAGGAAGGCGTGTGCATCTGCAATCGCTGAATCCGAATGGCTGCGGTGAGACTGAAAGCCTCTTGTCAAGTGCGCGGGATCGGCAGGAGCGAGCAGCATGTCAGCATGTCATCAAGAATGTGATCTCTTTGGGGCGCCTGGGGGACTCAGGCGGTTAAGCGTCTGACTTCGGCTCAGGTCGTGATCTCACAGTCTGTGGGTTCGAGCCCCGCGTGGGGCTCTGTGCTGACAGCTCGCAGCCTGGAGCCTGTTTCAGATTCTGTGTCTCCCTCTCTCTGATCCTCCCCTGCTCACACTGTCTCTCTCTCTCTCTCTCTCTCTCTCTCAGAAATAAATAAAAAGTTTAAGGAAAAAAAGAATGTGATCTCTTTGGGGGAGAGCGAGACACTCACTGCCAGGTTAGGCCCTGGTTACACTCACCCACCAGCTTTGCTGCCAGTTGGTTCCTCGGATCGCATCAGTGGCCCATTGTCCCCAGGCTGATCAGCGAGACCTGAGAGAGTGACCCAAACCAGCCGTTGACAGAGCCAGAGTAACTGGATTAATGCCTCGTTGACCCGGTGCTGGGGGTACAGATGACCCAACCTCGAGGCATGAGACACAACAGATAATGAATGACACTGTGAGGTCAGGTGTCATTCAGCCCCTGGGATAAGAAGTGTATGCACAAGATTTCGCACAAGATTGTTGTGAAAATTAAGGGACAGACTACATATACCGCGTAGGGACGGTGACGCACCAGTGCGTGCATCCCCGTACATGTGAGTTATTAAAACATTATGAGTAGAATGTGCTTTATATTTGCCTACCCTTTCAGAGATTTCAGATCATTTTCAGGAACATTTTCATACTTGCTGCTCATCTCAGTCCTGAGAGAGAGATGCAGGGAAAGAAATGCAAAGAGAGATGGACAGAGCAGTGGTTCGTCGGGGGAAGGACTTCAGATCTCAGGGCTGTTTGGTGGTTCGCCCAGACCCAGTTTTCCAAGGCCCAGGGACTGGTGTCCAGCACTCTCTCAATCACTCAAGGTTGCGGTTTCAAAATCATCAACACCTATTGTGGTAGTTAGGTGTCATTTTTTTTTTCATTTTAAAATCTAATGACTTATAAGCTCTGAGGGATGGTGTCAAAGCCATCCCTACTGAGGATGGTTTCATTCAACAGTGATATCCAGGCAATGGCAAGAGGGAAGAGCCTCCAGGGCCTTGCCATGGAAAGGTCACACACTGCTACACTCGTCCCTTGGTGAGCCCTTCCATAAGCTCTGATGTGCCCTGTCGGATGCATCTTTCTATTCTGAGCCATCCACCCTGACACCCCCAAGTATCCAAGAGTTTCTCAGAGGGCACCTGGACGTCTCCGTCTGTTAAGCATCTGACTTTTGGTAACAGCTCAGGTCGCAATCTCTGAGTTGTGAGATGGGGCCCTGCAACTGGCTCTGAGCTGAGTGTGGCACCTGCTTGGAATTCTCTCTCTCCCTCTCTCTGCTCTTCCCCTGCTCTCTGTCTCCCTCAAAATAAATAAACATTTTCAAAAAAGAGTTTCACAGGCAAACGAGGGGATGCCGGCATAATATTAAAAACAAAAATAAGGCCAACGGCTCTACAAGGAATATTCCCTGTGCCAATGGGCTGATGTGAGATCAGTAGCCGTATTCCTACATTTAATCCTTATAATGACCTTTGACAAATAAGGAAACAGGGCTTGGAGCACGGACAAGCTGACAGAGGCGGAATGTGCGTTAAGCTGTGTCTGATTTTAGACCCAAAGCTCTGAAGTGTGGTGCTCGAGTCCTCTGAAGTGTGGTTCTCTTTAATGCTCACCACGACAGAGTCCTGGCTTGGGACCCACGCTATGTTAAGAAGAGTTAACATTTAGGGGGCTCCTGGGTGGCTCAGTTGGTTAAGCGTCTGACTTCGGCTCAGGTCATGATCTCACATTTCGTGGGTTCGAGCCCCTCATTGGGCTCTGTGCTGACAGCTCAGAGCCTGGAGCCTGTTTTGAATTCTGTGTCTCCCTCTCTCTCTGACCACCACCACCCCACCCCACCCCCGCTCTCTCTCTCTCTCTCTCTCTCTCTCTCTTTCCCTCAAAACTAAATAAACATTTTAAAAGGAGTTAACTTTTTAAACAAAAACGAATGCAGGAGGTTCAGTAAGGTGAACCATGATTCAACCCGCGTAGCCAGAGGGCAACCTCTGTGGGGTCTCGGGCATCTGTGTGGCCACCGCTCTCTCCGTCTCCTGGGAAGATTCAGCACCTCAGCCAAGCCCTCCCCTCTCATGTGTGCTCAGCTCAAGCTCTCTTTCCAGCAGCAGCAAACGCAGTGGGGAGCAGGTGCCGGCCACCTGCGGGGCCACAGAAAGACCAGAATGGGGACCCTCAGGGCACTTACCATCTGTGAGTCCAGTGATGCCTGAGGACATTTAAGATCGAAAATGTAGAGGGATGTCTGGATGGCTCAGTCGGTTAAGCGTCTGACTTCGGCTCAGGTCATAATCTCACAGTTCGTGGGTTCAAGCCCCACGTCGAGCTCTGTGCTGACTGCCAGCTCAGAGCCTGTAACCTGTTTCAGATTCTGTGTCTTCCTCTCTCTCTGACCCTCCCTTGCTCATGCTGTCTCTCTCTCAGAAATAAATAAAACATTTAAAAATTAAAAAAAAAAAGATCAAAAATGTAGAAGAAATACATGAAAGAGAAAAAACTTGGTCTCGGAGTCTCCAGCCTTACTTCAACAGCACAGGCTTAAATATTCTGGCGCATTCTGTCTCGTCCTAGTCACCAGTGCTTGGTCAGTGTGAGTCTCTGGAATGCTCTCTCTGTTATGCTCTCTCTGTATACCCGACCATGCCCAGCACAGGGTTGTGCATTCAGTAGGGGCTCAACTCAACACTTTTGTACTGAAGAGCCTTAAGCTACTACTAGCGCACCATTAACTAACTCAAAACTCGGAGGCTTGACATTGGAAATGGTAATTTGCTATTTATTACAAGTCTTCGGGTGTGCAGTTGTGATGACAGGGGCTGGTGGCTGGGCTGGGGACTCGCTGGTGAATGTGGTATCAACTGGGACGGCCCAGATGCCCAATGTGCCCCCCATGTCCCTAGCAGGCCTACATTCCCATGGTGGCAGTAGGTGTCCAAGAAAGGTTGTGGAAACACAGAAGCACATTTTTTAACTCATCTTGTATCACGTTGGTCCCATTGACCAGGACAGGTCACCCGGCCGCGGCCAGCGTCAGCGTCACAAGACACTGGCCAGGGGTGGACATGCAGAGGTGGGGACATGAGGGCTGGGAATGCAATCACTACCACACTCCACTGTTGGCTTGATGTCTTCTTGCAACCAGCCCAAATGCTGTGTGCTTCTGTTTCAACCACTTTCACTTGAAACAAATCAATTCGTCCCAAAGTGACATTTTGACATCACTTCCGCCAATGCAGATGCCGGGGACGCCGGGCGAGTGGGCATGAGGCAGACAAGGATGGTGCTCTGAGAAGAGGGTCCCGCACGAGGATGTTGAGCAGCTCGGAAAGCACGGAACACAGTTCCCATTTGGAACTTTATCTTCTCCAAAGAATGTCACATTTTGAGTGGAAAGGGGAAAAAAGCGGGGAGCCCCAAACGTAACACTCTGAAGTCAGTTATTTTTCTCTCTTGACTAATTAAGCTTAACCAGAATGGTGGGCCTGTCAGACTTGGGGAACCTTTCCCGAGAGAAAAAAGGAGGCTTCTCTCCAGGTGGGTGTTCCTGACTTTGGCTGGCTCCCACCACAATATGCATTTGGCATCCATGACAGCACCGTCAAAAATAATAGCTAAAAACCTCACTGTCTGTCACGATGAAATAATTATGTATGGGGCTTTTCTTACGCTTGAGATGGATTATATATTTCATTGAGGAAAATATATGTGACTTTTAAAAAGAATGTAATGCATTGAGGGCACTACTGAGATTAATAGCCAAATAAAGATTAAAAAAAAAAAGTTTTCCGTGACTGTGTGTGTGTGTGTGTGTGTGTATGCATGCGCATGTGTGTGCGTGCTTGTGAGTATGTCACTCAGGAAGAAATGGAGGATGTCATTCCTAAGCTGGTTAATTACAAAATGCATTAATGTTTTATTATACCCTTATCAGTAATTAATCACCCACTTTGATGTAAAGTTCAGCCTCAGAAAAGTATCATGAAATTGTCCTTCATGTATGAATGAGGTTTTTAGGGGATGAACAAAGACTGTGACGAAGACAGAAGTTTATTCCCCTTGGAGGCAAGAAAGGGATCAGCCCTGCACACGCACCCTACGCTGTGCGGGCTCCCCTGGGGAGTTTATAAGACCAAAACTAAATGAAGTAGGAGATGGGGAGGAGGAAACAGAGAGGGACAGACAGAGACAGAGAAAGAGAGGGAGGGAAAGAGACTGAGAGACAGAGACAGAGACAGAGAGAGGCCGAGAGGGTTGCAAGCCTGGGTGACAACACAGGGTTGGGGAAACTTCCCTCGGTGGTGGTTTTCAGGTGCAGAGCTTGAATAAAAATGCAAAACAGAATGCTCCCATTCAGTAAATATTATCATTTTTATTCACTCATTAATTAAGTTGCTTAATTGCTGCTGTCAAAAGACTCTTGAGTTGGTGACTGGGCTGCTGTGCTGTTTTGATAGTAGCTGGAGGAGCAGCAGCCGCTGGGGTGGCTTTCCCGGAAAGCCGCCTGGGGGGCGGACGAGGAGGGTCCTGGGGCCACCCGGCCGCCACGCTCTTCAGGGCCAAGCGGCCCGTCGCACGAGTCCTGCCGGCCCGGATTCCCCCACCGTGATGGATGCCCATTGCCAGCATATTATCATTTCAGTCATAGCTCTGGGAAAACCATCTCTATGCAAAATATTTCTCTCTTTTAATCTAAGTTCCCAAGAGGGACAGGAATGGGGACAGACTCCGGCCTTGTCAGTCAAGCCGGCTGTGCAGCCCTTTGTATCCGTTTCAGACATGATACTTTGGCCTATTTAAGGGCGCCTCCCATCAGGGGGGCCGCAGTCGTGTGTTCCCCAGGCCCCTGGAGCCGCCAGGCATGATTCTCGGTGTGTGTCCTCACGCGGGGCTGGCCCATGGGCCATGGAGCCAGAGCCAGGCCCCTGCTCAGCAAACCATAACAAAAAGAGCCTACAAAGTGTCCTGGTGCTGACATTTGATTAATGTTCCCGGGCCTTTCCATGCTCAAATATGCTCTATTTGAAATATTTGAATAACCTTTGAGCACACCCTTACTGATGTGTCACTCTGTGCGCACCCAAAACTCACCGGCTAATCCAGCGGCCACAGCGCCTCCTGTCTAGGAAGTGGTGGCCTCCCCCCAAGCCCCCCAAGACTAGGTGCAGGCAGGTGGGAGGAAGGACCAAGGAGAAGCCGTGGAGTCACTACAGAAACGTGGCCGTGGCTGCCACGTGAGCGTGGTATAGCCACCCCCAGGTCCTCACGAGGATGGAAGCTTCGTTTAAATCTTCGTCTCATCTGCAGAATAAACGTTCCTCTTGGGCTTCTCAGGTGTAGAGTGTAGATGCTCCACCATCCAGAGGAGTCACGGTGTATGTGTGTGTGTGTGGTGTGCGTGTGCGGATGTGTGCACGGACGTGTGCAAGTAGGCATGCATGTTGTGTGTGCCTGTGTGTGGTCTGTATGTATGTGGTGCCTGTGTACCGTGTGCACACATGTGTGTATTGTGTGTGTCGCTCACATGTGTATGTTGTGTGCGCACGTCTACTTCTCGGGTATTTTCTCAGTGAACTCAACTGCGCGCTTGCTGGGCACCTTGTGACGGTTCCTCTGGAGATGAGCTGTCACTGAGATGGCAGCGAAGCCCCAGGATCCACAGGGCAGACCACATGGAGGATAAGCAACTTCGCTGATGGGTTCCTGGAATCTTCACTTTCCTGTTAAAATGGCCACGGGCATGCGGGAATGGGGAGCTGGGCTCCTGACCTGGCCAGACCGGAAGTTCCGTCCTGAAATCCGCATCCGGCCTGTGGATCCTGAGCAAGTGCTCCCTCCCCTTTGCCAGGAGGTGTCTCTGGTGCAAGACAAAGGTGGGGGGGAGGGACGGAAAGAGAAGGAGGTGAGGGGCCATTGGTGGTAACATCAGGGCATCCTCCTTCCTCCCTTCCATTCTCTGAGAAACTGAGCTGCATTTAGGGCTGAGCCACTCGCTTCCAACCTCATTGTCCTCGAGAAGGAAGTTGACAAACACCTGTTGCAGCTTTCCAACACTGGCTTTAAAAACCCGATACGTGGGGCGCCTGGGAGGCTCAGTCAGTTAAGCGCCCGACTTCGGCTCAGGTCATGATCTCACGGTTCGTGGGTTCGAGCCCCGCGTTGGGCTCTGTGCTGACAGTCAGCTCAGAGCCTGGAGCCTGCTTTGGATTCTGTCTCTCTCTCTGACCCTCCCCTATTCACAATCTGTCTCTCTCAGTCTCTCAAAAATAAAATAAATATTAAAAAAAAAAACAACCTGATATTTGTATTAGGTCTGTCAAACCCAACTCTAGGAGGTGTATCTAAGCGATCTGGTGGCCCATCCTACAGCCCAGGCCTACCGAGCAGGCGGCTTCCTGGCCCAGTACCACATTGTCACAGACGGACCCTGTGAAGCACCTATGGCCGGTCACGGGCACACAGACACACTGAAGTGTGTGTGCATCACGAGACCCAGAAGCCCCAATAACGAAGAACCTGGAACAGAGGCGAGGGAGGTGGGAAACGGAAGGAAGACAGCCAAGGTTCTAACCTGATAATGCAGCAAATTTATGATAAATTAGGAGCCATGTTTTCATCATTACACTTCCAATCACATTAAATGATTTAAATGATCTCAAGCTCCTGAAAATAGCAACATGAACACGAATGTTGATCTAAAACAGGAACATTACAGCATCCTGCTAGTGGATAAAACCTTTTCCAGGAAAAGCACAAAGCCACAGGGGGAAATGGTTTTACACTATATTATGCTGGTCCCGTTGCAAACAGTCACGCAGATAGTCTGTTCTTGAGTAGCAGATGAGACGAATTCATGCAGATATACATAATATTCTGGAATAAGATTCTAAAAAATCTAAAGTTCAACTTCACTCCAAAAGCCAAATTTTCTAAAAAAAAAAAAAAAATCAAGAAAGAACTTTTTGACTGATGGCTTGTGTTCATTTTCTATTGTTGATACGACAAGTTACCCCAAACTTACTGGCTGACAGCAGCACAGAATTACCATCTCATTGTCCTGCCCATCACGTCCCACATGGATCTCACGGGACTATAATCGGGAGGTGGGCAGGTGCGTCCCTTTGTGGAAGCTCCAGGGGAGAATCCACCCTCCCTTGTCTTTTCCAGCTTTCAGGGACCAACCCACATCCCTAGGCTTGTGGCCTCTTCCCCGGCTGCTCCCTTCCCACACTGCTGTCTCTCTGGCTCTTTCTTACTCGTCTTCCACTGTTGAGCATCCTCACGATCACACCAGGCCCACCCAGATAATCTCCCTGTTGTAAAGTGAGCGGCCTAGTGGCTTTGACTCCATCTGCGGCCTTACCTCCCCTTTGCCATGTAACCTACATAGTCACAGGCCCCGGAGCAGGACCGGGGCATCTCCGGTCTGTGCCCTGTCCAAGCCACTGGTCTGTGAACCATGCTGCTTTTAAGGTATGCAGGAACCAAATGGAGACAAAAGTCTGTCCAAGCAGGCAGGGGTGGCCACATTGGGTTGGTCAAACCCTCCCAAGATATGCTGTAGGAAGCAAAGAGGTTGTAGAGTCTGTTATATCTGGGAAGTGTGGGATAATCATATCCCTTCCTTAGAGGTTTATAGGGTTTCCTGTGGTTTCTGTAGCAAAGTACCACAAACAGCGTGGCTTAAAACAACAGGAATATTCTCCCTCACAGTTCTGGAAGCCAGAAGGCTGAAATCAAGATGTAGAGGGTACCATGCTCCCTCTGAAATCTATATGAAAATTCTTCCTGCATCTTCTAACTTCTAGTGTCTGCAGAAAATCCTTGGAGTTCTTTGGTTTGTAGAGTCATCACTCCAATCTCTCCTAGGACATTTCATCTCATGGCCATCCTCTCTCTCTGTCTCTCCCCTTGCTTATAAGGACACCTGCCATATTGGATTAAGGCTCACCCTACTCTAGCATGGCCTCACCTTAACAAACTACACACACAGTGACCCTATTTCCAAATAAGGTTACCTTCATAGTACCAGAGATTAGGACCTTAATTTACCTTTTGGGAAGGAGGACAGAATTCAATCCGAAACAAATGATTATTTTAAAAACATTACTCGATGAATGAAGTTTATAATTCTTCCATGCATTTGAGCTGGCATGTAACACATGAACATAGAAATATAAAGCTATATTTTATGCCTGTGTCAAATTGTTAAGTATTCAGTCTGTCCTGAGATAGAGTCCAACTATTTCACGAGTTTTATCCATTCTCAGAATTAATTAAATCTGCAATATCCCTAAATTCACAAGGGTTATAACAGAGCAAACCAAGTATAAAATAACTGGAAATATTGTCATAACTTGAGACCTTATAAAGATGGAAATATACTCACATGTATGATACTAAATGACGAAATGGCACTAGAATCCAGAATCCAGGTGTTGTTAATAGTTTAAGGCAGCCTGTCAGAATCAATATACATCAATACATTTATCAATTATGTTCAACAAGTAACTACATAGTAATGGTTTTATTCCTATTCTAAACTCTCCTCTCTAGAATCCGTATGGAATTGGACACAGCGCTCTCCTATGGGGCCCAGGGGTTCCTGAAGGCTCTACCTCTTGGGCTCTAGAATCTTCCCAGGGCCTCCACCCCAGGCCCTCCCACCCTCGCCTGGAGGCTCTCAGGAGGCGGCAGGCTGCTGGCCCGCTGACGTGACAGCCCCTGCCCTGCTCTCACTCCATCAGCCCCTGCCCTGCTCTCACTCCATCTGGGCTTCTGGGCTAACAGAGCTCTCAGTCTTTTCCCTTCGCCCCTGCAGGAGAGCGTCTGTGAGAACAAGCTCTGCTCCCTGCGTTTCCTGTTGTAGAGTCAGGGAGAGCCACGGGAAGCCTGTGCTGGGCCAGGTCTTCGGGGCGAAGGGCCCGACAGCAGGCCTGAGGTCAGGCCGCAGCGTGGCCGGGGCAGGGGAACCCGCCAGGGGGCCCGGGGTCTGTCCGGCCAGGCCAGCGAGCCCTGGGGAGGAGAGGCCCTTAACTCCTCCGCACACCCCCCTGCCGCCTTCTGTAGGAAGGGGCGCTGACGCGCAGCCGCCCCTCTCTTGCCGACGCCTGCAGGGTCCCGGGCACAGAAGAGCTGCGCGGCTGCAGAAGCCGGGGCGCCCCGCTGGGGCCGCGTGTGCGCAGGTGGGCGCGGGCCGCGGCCGGCCCCACGCGTGCACGTGCGGACCCACGGCAGCGGTGGGGGCGGCCGGGAGGGGCCGGCTGGGCGCCCGGGCCTCCTGGCCCCTCGGAGGCTCTGTTCGCACTTCCCTGGGCGCCGGGTTGAGTGGGAGGTCAGGAGGTGAAACAGAGTTCACCCTCGAGCTGACTGACAGCGCGGGGTGTGCGGGGGGCGGGGCGGCCCGCGGGGGAGAAGCCCCTCGCAGCGGTGGCTCCGTCACCCGGGTGATGGATGGGCCCGCGGCCTGGGCAGCTGCGGGACCCCCGCAGCAGATGTGGGCGCCCCTCCCGCGCCCGCCCTGCGCGTCCCGGGCCGGCACCACGTGGGGCCCGCCGCTGGCAAGCAGCGCTCCGGGCGCCTTTCCTCATTTAGGGACCTGCGGGGGGGGTCACCCGGTGGTGGCGTGGCCTGCGCAGGCAAAGACGGTTGGCTTCTGCGGGGGGGCCAAAGGCCTCGCTGCCCCCGCGGGGGTGTTGCCAGCGAGCTCTAATGACCGCGCTAGAAATGTCGGAGGCAGAGGCTGGCGGCAAGCTGACCCGAGAGTCCTGTTGTGTCCAACTGGTGTCTGACCCCCGGAGCTAACAAAACAAAACAAAACAAAGCAAGAAACAAAACCTCTAAGAGCGTTGAAGTTGCACGGGGCAGGGGTTTGTAGGGCCGCGATCCGGTGGGTGCCTGCACATGTTGCAGAGACAGCACCCTGCTCTAGAAACGGGAGGCCCCACAGCCCGCCCACTCCGCGCCCCGTGCCCTCCCCACCCCACCCCAGTGATGTCGAAAGCAAAGCAGTGGGAAGGAACACAGTCCTGAAATTCCCCTCCTGCGGCTGAGGCGGGGCATCCTGGGGGCCCTTCGCCGACCCCCCCACCCCCCGGCAGAAAACACGGAGGTGGGGACCCCGCCTGTCTCAGGAGGAGCCCTCCTGGCTTCAGGGCCTCGCTGCCCTCACCCTTCAGGCCACAGCACGGTCAGCTTGGCAGACCCACCGCTCCCGGCCCTCCCTGGAAATGGAGACCAAGCTAAGCTGTGTGGCTTCATGTCTGCAGAGAGCAGACAGGAGCTGGCCCACCTCTTCTCAGAATGTCCCCGTCGGCGAGCCTGTCGCAGTGCTGGGGTTACAGAGCGTGCCGTCTTCCCCGTTCTCCCGCAGGATGGCTGGGAGGAGCCCTTCTCCCGTCCCCATCCCACGGCCAGGGCGACAGCTGAGAAGGCCGGTCTTCTAGAAGAAGCCAAGAGCAGCCGGGCGAGCTTCTGAGGGGCACCCTAGACTGGGAAGAGGTGTGAGACCACTGTCTGTGGGCCAGTCAGCTGTCCCGTGGTGAAGAAGCGACCAGGCACCTGCTCCACGGGACACCGTCTAGTATCACGCGTGACTCCATTTCCCATGTGCCTTAAAGAGGGCAGAGCTCTTCCTGTAGCGTTAAGTTCTAAAGTCCTTTAAATTCTGAAGTCTGGATACCCAGAGTATGGAAGTCTTGGGAGTTTCACCAACAGTCCGAAAGCTTTCCAAGGAACCCTACTTACAAATGACGATTTCAGTGGAGACTCCCCCAAACAAAGGCAACGTAAACACCTCAACAGATGCCAGGCCTGCTTTTCAAGTCATAAGAATATACTCTGCTTGGCAAAAGAGGACAATTAAATGTTTACTGAAAGATTAGATACAAAAGTCAATGTCTGAGAAATACAGGATTCTCAACACATCTTTTTCTGCTTCTACCATTTTCTCTGTTGTGAAAACATGCTTTTCAGCAAACTTCTTCTGAGCAAGTGCTGTGTGCTAGAAAGTAGAGATATAAAGGTTAATAAGTACCAGAAATTGATGGAAAGCAAAGCAGAAGTTCTTTGAAAGGGCCAATAAAACAGACAAAGTAAAATGAGAGAGAGTGAGAGGGAATATAAATATACATTACCAACACCGATGCTGGAAAAGGGGAGAGTAAACAGATAAACATAAAAGATTTTAAATGACGAACAAAATACTGTGCTCACAGAGTCATTCCAACCATTTGGACGTACAAAGCAAATGAAATGGTATGGAAACATGTTACCAAAATTGTCTTTCAAAAGGGAGAGATGGTAAAACAAAAAACCCCTATTACACTAATAATTTTAAAAGACATTTAAAAGATTCTCAAATATCCACCACAAGAAGTTTTCAGACACCAAATTATTTATCAGCTTTCAAGGGACTCAACAATTCCTTCTGTCAGTTAGACTATCTTATAGCTTGAAAAACCATGGAGAACTTCCCAGACAAATTTATGAAGGTAACAGGAAAAACAGAGCCAGGTAAACATAAGAAAAACTAAAAAATATAGTTTCAACTCATTTATTCATATCGGTTTAAGAAATTCTAAGTATTAACCTAGTGAATCCAACAACAACAAAAAATGATAGCACAGTACACAGAAGCAAGTTTATCCCATTCCGTAATTCAAATATAGGAAATCTATTAACAGGATTTATTGCATTAATTGTTAAAAAAAATTACCTAAGCATTTCATTAGACGCAGAAAGAAAAAGAAACAGAGGGACACTGAATAGAATTTAACAGCTGTTCCTGTTTTTTAATAATATATAATAAATTAGGATAGAAAGTTCTCAAGCAGGCTGGGAAATATATCTTCCAAAACTCACAGCAAGTATTTCATAGTAAGCGATGAAACATTAGAAATATTTCAGTGAAGTCAAAATATGATAAGAACAACTAACTGTATTTTTCCCCAACATCACTTTGGAATTCCAAATCGATGCAATAAGATAAAAATATATTCAGAAGAAAATTATTGGAAAGGAAAACATGAAATTATCATCAGTCGAAGATGATTTTTACTACATAGAAAAAGAATCAAATTAGATTGTTCATTAAAGTGACTAAATACAAGTTAAATAAAAATCAATAGGTACCCTCTTTCTGTGAGGACAACAAATGAGCAAAGGAAGAAGTAAAAATCCAACTTAAGGAAGTCAGTGGGGCCAATTCAATTGAGGAAAGGATAGACCTTTTAACAAATAGTATTGGAACTGGGTATCTACATGGAAAAAAAATTATTTAGCTAGACACTTCATTCAACCGTACACAAGTATTAATTCAAAATGAATAAGCACCCGGATGTAAGGGTTAAAGCTATAAAATTCTTCAAAGAAATACAACATCTTTGTGACATTGAGTTAGGCTAAGAATTCTTAGAGAAAACATCAGAAGTATACTTTTGATAAAAGAAAAATTTGACAAGCTGAATTTAATCAAAATTTAAAAGCTTTTCACTTCAAAATATACCATTAATAAAGTAAAAAAGGTAAGCCACAGACCAGGATGAACTATTTGCAAATTTTATGTCCTAAAAAGGCTTTGTATCCAGAGTATATAAAGAACTCTTATAATTCAATGCTAAGAAGGTAAATAGTTCAAAAATAAGCAAGAGGTTCAAATAAAAATGTTCCCAATGAGATGCACCAAATGGCCAATAAGCACGTGAAAAGATGTTCCAATACCATCAATTACTGAGTAAACACAACGAAGAGCCACAATAAGATACCACCTCACACACAGACTAGGATTGCTGTAATCGAAGTGTTTCACAACACCAAGTTTGGGTAAAGACGTGGAAAATTGGTCCCTATATACATTGCTGGTGTGAAGGTAAAATGGCAGAGCTGCTAGAAAACAGCGCAGTAGTCTCTGAGCAAATTAGACATAAATGTGTCTTATGACCCAGTAATTCTATTACTAGGAAAATGAAAACATATGTTCCCACAAAGACTTGTATACAAATGTTCATAGAGGCATAATTCATAACCAAAAGTGGAAACAATCCAAGTACCTATCAACTGATGAATGGATAAATGAAATCTTGAGTACTGATACAACAAACACTATTTGGCAATAAAAAGAAACGATGTACCGCTACATGCTACAACACGGAAGAACCCAAAAGCATTATGCTAAGCAAAAGAATCCAGACACAAAGCACTGTACGTTGCATGACTGCATATATATGAAAAGTCTAGAAAAGGCAAATCTGTAGAGATTGAACAAAAATTAATGGTTGTCTGGGGGAGAGGTGGGAATAGAGGTTAACTGTAAAGGACATGAAAAAATATATGGGGGTGAAGAAAAATTCTAACACCAGATCGTGGTGATGATGGTCACACGATTTAGTGAATATAGAAAAATTTCTGAATTGAATACTTAGGTGAATTGGATGGTATGTAAAGACAAGTCAGTAGAGTTGTTAAATAAGGTAGCCAGCGGACTCCTATTTTCAGCCCACCTTTGGTAATCTCACAATGCTGTGGAGAGAAAAACTGGACTTTGGAACTTCTAAGACAGTGAAAACTTAACAAGTTAAGATACTTTAGAAAAGGAAGGTTCAGAATAAAACACTCACTATCTGGAGAATTTCCCCTTAAGGCATTTGCTGAATCCCTTTTTTTAAGATATTAACTTTCCCTTTTGCAATAACTTAGATTTGCAGAAAAGTTGCCAAAATGGTGGAAGAGTTCGGGTATTCCCTTCCCCTACCTCCCCCAGATTCCCCAGTAGCATCCAGTGGCCTCTACCCACCTGTCGTCAGTAACAGTCCTCCCCCAGTGCCGAGAATCACAGTGATTCCTGACTTTGCCAAGATCGCCCTTGGTTCAAAGGTCTACTCCGACATTAGCAACTTCTGTAAGCATTATACTGCTGTCAAAACCAGGACATTAACAGTGGTGTAATGCTATTAACTAAAATACAAATCTCATGCAAATTTCCCCTAGTGTCCATTTTCTGTTCCAGGAGCCAATCCAAGAATCCACACCATGTGTATGTTGTACCTCCCTAAACAACTCTGCTCAGCGATGGTTCTTCACTTGCCTTGTCTTTCATGACCTTGATTCTTTTGGCGAGACCTGCTCGGTTCATTTGTGGAATGTGTCTTGGTTTGGCTTGTCTGACGTTTGCGTAGGATTAGACTGAGATTACGATTTGGAACAAGAGTACCGTGGAAGCGATGTAGTGTTCTCGTCAGTGCTTCCTACCAGGGGCACTATGTTGCCAAAAGCTCGTATTACTTGGGGTGCTAATCTCCATCACTTGGTTAAGGTGTTTCTCCATTGTATAATCATAATTTCTCCTTTGTCACTCGTAAATACCTTGGGGAAGAGCCTTCGAGTACATGCATACATTCCGATTCTCTTACAAGCGTTGCCCATCGAGTTTGGGGGCCATCGGTGGATCCTCCTGCATTAATTATTACTGCGGGCTTTGCCTACGGGTGATTTTGCATCTCCCTCATTTCTTTTACATTTATTAATCTGAATTATTCTGTAGGGAGGATTTGTCACTTCTCTCCCATTTATTCATTTATTCATTTTTTTATATCGTGTAGACTCATGAATATTAATTTTATTCCATGGGTTAAAATCTAATCCTTTTTTTTTTATTTTGTTGCTCAAGTTATTTCAACTCTAGCCATTGGGGACTTCTTCATGTTTGTTCCTGTGCCCTTTTGACACAACCCTACCATTTTCCCAGCTATTCTTTATTTTCCAGATGCACAAGACATGGCAGTCTCATGTGGTATGTTCCTTGCCGCACGTCTGGAATCAACCACTTTCCCAGAAAGCCGTAGTGCCTTTTGTTGGAGATGGTATTCAGAAAGCAAGATGCAGGCTGTGTGTGTTCATTGCTGTTAAGTTGTAATTTCTCCCCAGTGCCCTCAGCAGACAGACATGGGAAATACATGTATGTGTATTAACACATATGTATTTATTTTTATACCTATCTAGCTGGATCTATATTTAAAACCACAAGCTCATACTGATATCTCCAACTGCAATTCAGAAACCACAGCACACACTTGATTAAGAACATACTATGTAATTACGATGCATTTGTTGGAGTCTGTGATATTTGCAAGTTTTTATAACTTTGTAATTTTTGTGATTTCCTTTCTTATCCTAAGTGTTGCCTTCGGTGCCTAATTAAGCTTTCATAATTTTGTGTTCTTTTTCCTTAAAGTTGGCCTTGAAATTGTTACTAAGCTGAAACATGAAGCTGAAGAATTTTAAGTGTCTTATTACAAGCATTTTCCAAAAAAAAAAAAATTCTATAAGTAGATATTCTTTTTAAGTTTATTTATTTATTTTGAGAGAGAGAGAGCACAGGCAGGGGAGGAGCAGAGACAGAAGGAAAGAGAGAATCCCAAGCAGGCTCCGCACACTCGGCATAAAGCTGGAAGCGGAGCTTGATCGCAATTACCATGAGATCATGACTTGAGCGGAAATCAAGATTCGGACACTCAACCGACTGAGCCACCTAGGAGCCCCTATGGGTAAACATTTTAAAATAGGATCCTAAAGTTTGCAGGTCTCTTATGAGCATTCTTATTCTTTCTTCTATTTTATTCATCTCTTGGAATGATAGATTAGGAAAAGCTAAAAGTAACTTTGCAGGTGTGACTTCCCTGTAGGCCCTAAAGCACCACTTAATTATGTCTCCGTACTTTAGAACATTTTTATGAAATTAAATATTATTATACAAATAATGCCTAAACATGATTATAATACTAACCAGTACCAAAGTGTATGAAATACTGATTTGTAGATTTTAGAGATTATCCAGTTCTTCCCTGTGAATGTTCCCCTCCATTTCCAGTTTGGGGGTAGCTTCCCCAGAGTGACCTTTCTAGGTAAAGTAAATGTTACAAGTCTTTTATAACCGAGGAGGTTTTTTTTCATTCACGTGCTTAATTGCCATTTTACTGGCTTGAAATATTAAGTTCAAATTTTCTTCCTTCAGAATTTTGAAGATACTGTCATTGCCACTTAGTATCTGGTGACACTAATAAGGTAATCTGATTTCAATTTGATTTTTTCAAGAAACCTGTTCCAAGTCATCGTCTTCTTACCATTTGCCGTTGGAAGTTTTATCAAAGTAAGACAACTTGAACGAATTACTTGCCTTAACAACTGAACAGCATAAATAGAAAAGAAATGGCAAACTATCTTTCCTGTTTTATTACCAAAATACCTTCCTGCATTTACCTGTGGGAAGACAGGCTGGAATACTTTTTATCGTCTGTGACTCCGTCTAGCCAAATATAGCTGAAGTCTTAGAGACAGTAATGGAGAAAATTCTTAAAACTCTCATCTCACTTTTTTTTAATTTTAACTAAAATTTATCAACCTACATTCACTCACCAATGAAGGCCAAGTCATTTTTTCAAGTTAGATTAATCACTGGGTTTTTGTTTTTGTTTTTTATATAAACCATACCCTATGTTTCCTTTTATACATTTCTTTAAAATGGAAAGAGAAGGCAAAAACTTGCCAAGCAATCTCAGTGCAGAATCTTCGACTTTTAATTTTTTTTTTTTCAAAAATAAGTAGCTTTCTTGTCCACACCTAGGTCATTGGTAATTTCTTATCAGTTGACTTTAGAGTCTTTAAAAAATATTTCAACCTATTTTTAATAGAAACTATAACTTTACTTTGTTCACATGATATTTGATTAGATAATCTTATTATAATAAGAGGAAAAGGGCGTAAACTGCTTCCACTACACTTTGCCATTCATAATCTCTTCTCCACAAACTTTAACCACCGGCAATGGATTTGGGGAATGGAACCTTTTCTTAATGTTCCAAAATCACTTCTCAGGCTTTGTATAGAATCGTCAGACATTCAAATCTCAGAGTGTACTAGTTCACAAATAGTTAACAATGGATTGATTTTGTGTTACTTACTTACTCTCAACCAGATATTATACTACTAATGAAAATATCGAACTCTGTGTAATGTATCAGTAATTAACCTGCTACACTTTTTGAACACTGCTCATAAATATATATAATATCAATTTGTGATCACTGTTTACAAATTCAAGCTTTCTGAAGGTTTTAAATATGGTGCGAGGAACATTAAATACAGTTACATCTCATAAAATAAGTCTTTATTTTCTGTTCTGAGCATATTCTATTTTGGCGATTCATGATTGATTTTAATAAGAATAGGCTACTAGATGCTCTCCACAATGCAGTCCTTGTACTTCATATCAGCAGAACATGTTCATTCATTTATTTTATAACTTCATTAATTTGTTAACTCATAACCCACACGTGTACCGTATATCTTCTAAGTGTGCAGCACTGTTCTTGGGTTATTGCTAAAATAATTCAAATGTCATAGTGGTCCTCTGGTCACCGATCATTCCCTCGGTCCCTACCTCTGCCCTCCTGTACCTCGGCATTGTCCTTTTGGGAAGAAGCTCATTTGAGAAAGGCAGCCTGGATGCCTTAGAATCATGAGGAAGAAGGTGTTTGCTGGTTGCTTCTTAGAAAAATTCCAGGGAGATAGAAGGGAAGGCTGAGGGTTATAGGGCTCTGAGCTCAGAATGTTCCAGACTAAGAGATAGGAAGTACAGAGTCCTCAACCTAATGGGATTGGCTGGTGTCAGAAACAGGAATAAGATCCGGGGGGCTGGACATTAGCAAACAAAGTCAGACAGGGCAAGAAGGAAGGTGAGGAATGGGCCCTGGGGTCCATGAAGGGTCCCCTGGACCGAGGCCCCCTGCGGGGAACAGCAGACACAGCTGAACACCTCCTCTAAGGGACAGACTCCCATACCGTGTAAGATTTCAACATTAGCACTAAATTGTGGAAGACTTAAAAAAAAACGAAGCCCATCTCTCATAATACATTTACTGTATATAAAATCTTGAGTTTTGTTATTTTTATTTTTTAATTTTTATTGATTGAGAGAGATAGAGAGAGAGAGATTGCGAGAGAGAGAATCCCAAACAGTCTCCGTGCTTAGCAGGGAGCCCAACTCAGGGCTCGATCCCACGACCGTGAGATCATGACCTGAACCAGAAATTAAGAATCAGATGCTTAACCACCTGAGCCACTCAGGCACCCTTGTTTTGTTTTTGTTTTCTCTTTCTTTAGATAATGAAGTTTCCATCGATAAAGAAAAACTCATTGATATTTCTAGAACTTTGTCCCTTCTCCCACCTCATCTCTTTCTCTTTGACAGCATTTGGGAAGATTTGTTATTTTTCATAATATATGGTTTGGGTTTGAAATATTTTTCTTTAATTTCCATATTCCAAAAATTCACAATACTATTTATGTGGTCATATCACTGCGAATATGACTCTGTGTCACATAAATAGTCATGTAACTTTTTATGTTGTCTCCTGCTTATGTAGAGGAGTTTTCAGAAACCCTATATTATAGGCTTGTTTTGGACCCTGCTCCCTTTCTGGGGCTGGTACCATAATATATGGATTGAAGCCTGCTACTCTGATGCTTTTTGTCAGCCTGAAACCTTGCCTTCCAGTGTATCAAACCACGGGACACAATAAATCAACACATGTGTCTACACAGCTATATATTCTTTCTGTGGCTTTAAATATTTTTATAATCACGGGTTTGCTATAGGACTCAGGGGACCCTTTAAAGCCAGCATTTGAAACAGCTGAATGGAGATTCAGAAAACCTGTGTGTGATGCAGCTAAATTGCAGAAAAACTTCTCTGAACCTTTGATGTGTGTAGGGGTGTGATTTTCCTGGGAACTACATTTAGCTCTACAATTACGCATTTCTACCAAAAGCCCTAACCCTGTGTCCCACTGGGTGACCTTCCTTCTCCCCACATCTCTGAAGTAGGAAGTAGATGTATAATTTTCATGAGACCCCACACCAGCCCATGGCCTCAGGAAGCAGACACCACCACACTTCACTTGGTTTCCCTTGGTTCCTGTAGAAGGGACGGGTTCATTCAATTGTCATCATTATTATTATTCTCTAGTTAGAGCAACTTAACTTAGGGAAAGTGTGGACTAACTGGGAATAGACACCAAAGGTTCAGTGCTAGTCTCTGGTTCTCAGGGTGACTAATGGATGCATCAGGACTGGCTCTGTAAGTGTGGGAGATCCATCATGTGAGGGAGATGGCAGAAAAATCTTGGTGGTTGAGAATTCTCAATTTACATATAAGATTTATTGGGGCTCCTGGGTGGCTCAGTCGGTTAAGTGTCTGAGCTCAGGTCATGATCTCATGGTTCATGGGTTCGAGCCCCACGTCAGGCTCTGTGCTGACTCCCTCTCTCTATGACCCTCCCCTGCTCACTCTCTCTCTGTCTCTCAAAAACAAATAAACATGAACAAAAAATTTAAAGATTAGTAATAAGCCATTTGTTATTGAACAATATTGATCCAGGATGCCTGAGACATTTGAAATACCTAGCCTCAGAATTCTCCTCACAGCTCCCATATCTACTCCTACCACACTTCACACTTGACATCATCCAGTGCATCTCTGGTCCTGCTTCAGAGACTTAGACCGAGCGCCCAAGGAGTTCCACCTGATATATCTAAGAACATGACTTTCGTGCTATTTCACTCTGGGAAAGTAGATGGTAATAATGACTCAGCCTTTCCCTGTGGCAAATGACTCTGGTAGAGTGCATACAATAGCTGAGTAGCAAAGTCACAAGCAACAAATCTAATTGCACCGGTGTTTGAACTCAGGGTACGTACTGATAGACCTTTACGATTTGTGAAGAATTTCTTACGTGGCTTTCTAGAAGATCATTTTTCTATTTTTGGCATACCATAATCCACTCTCGACAACTTCCCTCTTGGGTTTGTTCTTGATCATGTTTTTTTCATAGGGTGCAGCTCGTTTGTGCTGGGGCCACCGTGGCTGTGAAGAGCTGGTTACCGAATTGCAAAAGCAGATAACTCACCACAAGATATACGGAGATGCTCCATACAGCGGTGGTTTTATAAACTGGATCCATAATTACGGAGGCTTCTGCAACTTATCAGAACCTTTGCAACAGCGTGCATGTTAGCCACAACACCCCGTATTTTCAGAATGCTGTTTCTGAAGGTCCACACGCAGTTGTGTCGGTATAACATGCTTCGCAGTCGCTTTGCCAGATGTGCTGTGCACAGTCCCGGGTTAGGCTCCAGGGAGCCGGGCGCGCCCCATTAGCTCCCGTGCAGGGGAGAAAACATTCTTCCCTTTTCATCTCCATCAGCGTGACCAGGAGAACCTCCCTCCTCTCCTTTCTAGACTCAGCCCTGGAGGGCAGATAGATGCGTAATCTTAACGAGCTCACCTATCACCAGTGTTGCGAACCCAGCGGACTTTGGTTATCAGGAGCCGCAAGTCCAGGAGCCTCCTTCCCAGGCCAGCACTCGGGGATAAAGGGCTCTGGGGGCTGATGGAGAAGGCACGCCGTGCTGAGTATTTTACAGCTCTGTGTGTGTGCAGATTGTTTTCTTTCCTTTCCTATCAGCGATTATAGTCACAAATTTAGTTAATGTACAGAACAGGCTTTGTGAATAAATCCAGTGCCCCCCAACACCCCATAATTACTTTTAAATGCTGGAACCGCCCTCAGACACTGTCACCTATTTCTCAGACATGGGACTTCTTCCCCTTCCTCACACGCACCAAGTCCCCCACCAACCTTTTGTGACGGTGGCAAATCAAAAACGCCAGCGCTTTTCCGAGCCAGAACTGGCATAACGTAGGCCAACTTTCTGTGTGGCCAGCCTCCTTGGTTGCAATTTTGGCTGATGAAAAACAAAAAGACATGACTGGTAATGGTCATAAAATACTGTCCTCACTGGATGTTCCCCCTCAGGATCACAGCACAGACACAACTGCCCAGCCATTTATCACTCAGAAATGTTTTACCGATCTTCTGGAAATATGTCATCATTTAGGAGTGCTATATATCTTTCTAAAATCTCTTAAGATTTATGGTGGTGACTTGAATTTCCTTAGAACTATCTGCTCCACACTTTGGAACACCAAAGAAAGTGGAAAGACTACTCTGTTAAGGTATTTGGAGCAATGGTTAAGAAGAGGCCAGAAACCAGAAAACGCCCTGAGATCAGACATGAAGCAAAGGAGGAGGAGGGTTGCTGGACTGGAGGGGAGCCCCTGGGATGTAGCGGGACCTGCCCAGCCAGTCTCCTCCCTGGTCAGACAAGCCCCAAGCACATAGTGAGCTGAGCAAGGTCCAGTTTTACCTAATCAGGTCTATTGCTCACTGGCTCTTCCTACCTTGAGACTCCTAAAGGTTTGGGGGAATGGTGATTTCCCACTAAATCTCTTGCCAAGGCTGCTTTCTGAATTACTTAAAAAGTCACAGACCTGTGGAAGGATTTGCCACTTGGATGGATGACTCTTCAGGATAAATGGAGGAGATGCGGATATAGGTTTAACCACCAGACAAATCAGCAGTAACCTATTGGAAAGAGTGAGTAACCGCCTTTAAAAAGAGCCCTGGTGTCAGGCTTCAGTCAAAGGTCCCCATCGCTATCGGCACCACGGCCCTGCAGACAGATTTCCAAGGAGTTCTGGTAGAGCTTTCCGCAGAATCAATGGGCTGCTCTCCACGCAGGGATGCCACTCGCCCTCAGCTTCCAAGGTGAGGCCTATGCCTCTGATACAGAGAGTGTTAAAGGACTACTGTCACCATTTCTGTCCCTGTACTCCTGTGACCAGGGACCCACAAGTTTTAACAAGTTCGCACAGGGTAGAGATGTTGCCCGTAGGGTAGACCAAAGCTAAATGGCCTTGGGTTTGAGTGGAAAAAATTAGCCTCATCAGCAAAAACCAACGAAGCTAACCTGAACCTAAACTGATCAAGGTCATCACTGGAGGGGAGGTTCCCAAAAAACCAAACCCCAGGTATCAGGGGGAGAGAACAGAACTGACAACGGGCTTTCATTCTGGGTTGGGTGGCTGGGTTCTCATTTGCGCCCAGCCTTCCGCCAGGGGAAAATGAATAAGATACAGTGCCTCTTGAGAGCCAGTGGATGCCCATATAAGGTCAATTTTCTTGTGGAGAAAGCCCCAGGGGATCATACATTACCCCCCAGGATAACCACTTCTCCTATTTAGCATGTGAGCGAGTCTGCTCCAAGGGATAATGGGACACTGGGGACTCAATGCCATCAATAAGCCGACGGTGCTCAACCCTGAATTTCATCTCCCCCTCCTTGCCTACTTACTTATTTTACCCAGTTCCCTGATGAGATAAATACTAGCCTAGTTCAATGGGGACAGAATGAAGGTGATGCTGAAGGTGAAGTAAATGTTTAGTGCATTTCTCCTAATAACTCAGCACAAAAACCTGCTTAAATGGAAAAATATGTTTAGTGTCTGGGCCTCTGGAGTGTTAGGGGGCATTTTTTAACTTGATTTGCTCAATACTTCTTATTGAATCTTGTATCCGTGTATATTTGCTTCATTTTGAAGGGCAAGGGAGACAGGTGAACATCTGCAGATAGATATTCGCAGGGCAGAATTGTGAACCAGCATCCAGCCTTCCAAGAAGATGTGTGCGAAAACCACGAACTCTACAGTTATCCTCACAGTTGGTGAGTCCTCAGGGGAATCCTGTACTGGTCAGCTCAAATGACTCAAGTGAAGACTTCCAGCCACTGGGGTTGGCCTCTGTGACCCTCAGAGAGCCCTGGTTGGGGACTGTAGACAATGATGGGATCTCTTATTGACAACTCAAGTGTCGTCTCTTGCCTCAGATGGCTCCACCTGCCCAAGAAAGACCTTTATTTAGAAATGCAACAGTGGAGATTAGCTAATCATTGTTGACTCCAAAGTTTGGAGAGGAGTCCTTGGGGTAGGAGAGACCTTGCAAATTCTTTCTGGGTGCCTTCAGTCAGGATGGAGCCAGTCTCAGTAAAAGCCAGTCAATCGAGTCTCCTGCCTCTTCCCCAAATTGTCCCCCAGCTGGTATCATGAACACTGCTGCTAAGTGTGAATCATGACCTTGGTTGGTCTGCCCAGGGCTCTATCTTTGACTGTCTTCCTTCCACTTACACTCAGTCTCTTGGCATCTCCTACAGTCTGTGTTCTGCTTTTAAAGAACAGCCATGTGCCAATGACGCCCAAATTTGTATTTTCAGCCTGAACACCTGCCCTCAACTCCAGACTTTAAACTCTAATCCTCACTTGACATCCTCACTTGCATATTTAATAGCTGTCTCAAACTTAACATGTCCCGTACTGCGCTCCTCATATCCTCTCTTACGTTTTCCCTATCACCATTAATGGCAACTCTATTCATCTGCTTACTCAGTTCAAACACCTTGTCACCACCCTCGGGGCCTCCTTCACTTCCGATCCACATGGGGTAAATCAGCAAATCTTGTTTGGTCTTCCTGCCAAATATGCCCAGAAACTAGCCACTTCCTTTTTTCCCACCCTGCACCAAGCCACCAATATCTTGCCTGCCTGGGTCATTGCAGTCACTTTCTACCGTGCACCTCTCTTATTTTCTTTCAAGAATTTCCAGAGTGAACCAATTTTATACATATATGAGATCATGTCATTCCTCAGCTTAGAAAGCTCCAATGTCTTTCCATTTCATCCAAAGTAAAAAGCAAATGTCTCTGTGACCCATAAGTACTACATGAGCTCATCTCTACACTCGCTACCTCTCTGCTTTCATCTCCTACACATTTTTTCTAAACCACTTGGGAATAATTCGGCAACATCGGTACCATTTCCTCCTAAATGCTTAAATGTATATTCCCTAAGAAGTAAGACTTTCTCTTACATGACTACAGCACACTTATCAAATTCACAAATTTTAACTTGAAACAATTCTATTATCCTATTATTATGTATCTATTACATAATCTAACAATATCTATTATTATGTATCGAATACAAACTTTATCCATAGTTTGTATTCGAATTGCATCAATTATCCCAATGTTGTTCTTTAAATATCTCATCCTTAAGCCAGAAACTAGTCCAAGATCTCATACTGCATTTTGTTTTCATGTCTAGTTAGGGATTTTTTTTTTTCCTCAGGAGCTGTTGCTGGACCTGTGTCTTTCTTTACCTTAATGTTTAGAAGAGTATAGGCCAGTTGCTTCATAGATGTCCCTGAATTTGAGTTTGTGGGTGTCTCCCTGTAATTAGATTCAGGTTACACCCTTTCGGCAGAAATTCCACAGAATGGCTGTGTCCTCATCACATTATATGATATTGCTCTGTTCCAATATTAGTGGTGTTGGCTTTGATCACTTGTATAAAACAGAATTTACTAGGTTTTTTGAACTGTAGTTACTATTTCTCCATTTGTAATTAATAAGTAATTTGGGGGGATATTTTGAGACTATAGAAACACTTATTCCTCATCTAACTTTCACCAACTACTTGTAGCATCTATGGTTGATTTCTAATTTCATCACTGTTTTATCCACTCAGCAATTTATTTTTAATTTCAGGAATTACACGTTTCATTTTAGAATTTCCATTTCTTTTTACTGCTTTTATTTCTCTGCTGAGATTCCTGATCTGTTCACTTATTAAAATCATATTTTCCTTTACATCCTTAAACATATTTACAAATGTTGTTTTCAGGTCCTGGATTGTAAAATCCATCTAGATCTTATTGGTATTAATGTCTGTTGACTTGGAGTGAAATTTTATGGTTTCTGTGCAAGTCTAGTGTGACATTGTGGATGCCCTATCTAGAGATTTGGGATTATGTTACATTCCTCAAAAGTACACTGATTTTTGTCCTACTAGTCAATTAACTTGACTGAACTCAAACTCCAAACTCTGTCTTCCTCAATATGGGCTACGGTGGACACTCTTCAGTCCTTCTTATCTTACAGCTGTTACTTTTCTCTGGAAATCACGTGGTCTCCCCTATGCATGCTCAGTTCATTAGTCCACCATGACTAAAGAGTTTATACACAGATTGGGGCTTACCTCTTCTGTGGTTTCCTGATTTCTGGAATTCTCCCTTCACTTTCCAGCAGCTACCAGACCAAACCATGCCTGATGACTTCTTAAGCCAATTAAGGTACGAATTTCTCCCTGAGTTCGATCCATGTTTCCCTGTGCAGATTTGGGAGTATCTCAGTCAATACTTCCTCCAGTTTCTGCCTGCTTTTTATTGTTTTTACTGTCTTTACTCAAAATATAAAAACTCTCTCAGCTTTTATATTTTGTTACCTGTGGAAAAGTTATTCTTATATAAGCTATACCATTACAGTCAGAAATAGAATTTCTCAAGGCCCCTGAGTGGTTCAGTCAGTTGAGTGTCTAACTCTTCATTTTGGCTCAGATCACGATCCCAGGGTCATGAGATCAAGCCCCATGGTAGGCTCCACACTGAGCACGAGCCTGCTAAAGATTCTGTCTCTCTTATTCTGCCCCTCTCCCTTGTCCATGCTCTCTAAATAAATAAATAAATAAATAAATGAATAAATAAATAAATAAATAAATAACAAAGAAATTGAATTTACCTAATAATCATTTTAATTTATTTCTTTAAAGGTTTATATATATTTTTTGACACAGAGAAAGAGAGAGAGAGAGAGAGAGAGAGAGAGAAAGTGCAAGCATGAGACACGAAGGAACAGAGAAAGAGGAAGAGAGAGAATCCCAAGCAGGCTCCTCGTGCTGACAGCACAGAGCCCAGTGCAAGGCTCAGTCTCACAAACTGAGAAGTCAAGAGTCAGATGTTTAACCAACTGAGCCATCCAAGTACTCCTTATCATTTTATTTTATTTTTTAATTTTTTTACAGTTTATTTTTGAGACAGAGACAGAGCATGAGTGGGGAGGGGCAGAGAGAGAGGCAGACAGAATCTGAAGCAGGCTCTAGGCTCTGAGCTAGTTTTCAGCACAGAGACTGATGCAGGGCTCGAACCCACAAACCATAAGATCTGAACTGAGCCAAAATCAGACACTTAACCTACTGAGCCACCCAGGTGCCCCTTCATTTTAAATTCTATAAGCTTTCATAGTCTCTTAGAGCTTTAGGCTTCCTGTCAGTTCTCTTCATGACACTGTACACTTTCCATTTACATTTATTTTTCTTTCTATGCTATAGAATCCAGGCTTTATTCTTCTACTTATTCTTATGACTTACATGAGTGAAGCACCTGGGCATAAATTCTTTAAGAGCATTTCTATTGGTTTGGGTTGAAGTTGCCTTCTTTAGCAAATGAGAAATCTAATATGTATGCAAATCACATAATTGGAGCTATGCAAACTTGGGTGGTGGAGAAAATGAACATCTCAGAAGGAAATCTCTCTCCTTTCATCATATAACACATGCATATTCATGTATATGTATGGATAATTTAGGAAACCAGAGTTCAGATAGCTACATAGTTATATGCCTAAGGAGACTGTTAAAGTCCGTGCTGTGCCATAACTTTAAATATACCCACGATACTTTTCCAAGTGTCTCCTCTCTATTCTGTCAAAGCCACACAAATTAAAAAAAAAAAACAAAAACAGTTGAAGCATACACTGTCCTATTTAACTCTCTCCTCAAAGTGCTGTTCACTTCCCCAAACCTTCCTTGAGACAAACAAGCACGTGTATTTAAAGCATACCCTGCCTGTGTGAGCTCCATGTTCTCATTTCTGTTGGGAGTGGCGTGCATTGCGGGTCTGTTTCCTTCCTGGTGCTGAGAGAACGCAATCTCCTACACAAAGCCAGCTCCACTCCTACTCGTCTTCAACTAGTGGGTGAGTAATTCACTGAGTGCTGGTGGGAAGGGACTAGACTGGTTAGCAGAGAAATCTCAGGTACTTCCCACATCTGAGGAGAAGGTACAGGAAAACCTCAGGGTTGAGCACAGACCAGAAGGAACTGGGGAGTCATCACGAGAAAGAAACTAGATGTGCTTCGCCCCAGAAACTGAAGTTCCCTGAATGCTCTGTTGCCACCCTGCAATTTATGGTCATCCCTACTTGTAACTCTAACCTAACAATGTGTCATCTTTACTTTTCATGTTATTTATTTACAAGTGCATTTTCAGTATCAACCCCTTCATTCATTAATCCTAATGTGGCCTTTTCCAATGTCTACTTACCATTTTAAATACTTACTATAATTTACAGGGCTTTCTTGAACACATCCAAGGTATATTATATGGGGCTAGCTTAATGGAAAGTCTTGTATACGAAAGCAGGAAAAAAACACATTTAATTTATGACGGCTTTGAATTTTGATCATAATTTACTCATGGAGACCTATTCATACAAAGCAACACCATACAATTTTTCAGAAGCAATCAAAAAGTAAAACAATAAGTGCTGATCTTTTTAGTTTTCTTTTTTTTTTTTTTTGAAAGTTCAAACTATTCCATTCTGGAATTATGCAAATTGTATTTAACTACCAAATACTTAAGATTTTTATAATTGCTCTTGAATTAACTGTGTTAGTGTACATATTAGAAACATTTTAGCGGCCATAAATTCTCAAGTTTATGTGTTTCTCTTTTCTCCTTAAAGAAAGTGCCAAAAGTTTACCCCAGGTCAAGTTTAAAAATGCCAAAAGAAATGGACATGGAATTCTTTTTAATGGTTCAAAAAATTATACCCAAAGAAGAATCCTATTTTGCAGATTTTTCATGTGAGCCCCTATTTCTAATTCATAGACTGGAGTCTCACCTAAATGAGACGAAAACTCTTACAAGGATTTCACAGTGCAATGGATGCATAAAATGCCTCTTTTGGAAGCCAAGGAGACCCTAGAAAGGCTTCTGTTCTTTCTCCCAAGAGAAAGAAACAAACCATTTTTCAGGGCTCACCATAGTGAAGGAGGTTCTCACAGTAAATGAAAGACACATCATGAAGAAAAGGTCTTTGATGCAATGATATTTGAGTTGAAAAGAAAACGAGGCATCTAGGGGCACCGGGGTGACTCAGTCGGTTGAGCGTCCAACTTTGGTTCAGGTCATGATCTCACGGTTTGTGGGTTTGAGCCCCGCTTTGGGCTCTGTGCTGACAGCTAGCTCAGAGCCTGGAGCCTGTTTCAGATTCTGTATCTTCCTCTCTCTCTGACCCTACCCTGCTTATGCTGTCTCTCTCTCTCTCACTCACTCACTCTCTCTCTCAGAAATAAATAAAACATTTTAAAAAGTTTAAAAAAAAAGAAAAAAGAAAATGAGGCATCTAAGAACACCAATAGCTTCAGGACACATAGACACTGGCCAGTATGTCTAGAAGACAGCCAGCAGCGGGCTCAGGAAGCCCAGGGGAAGAGTCTCTACAGAGACCAAGAAAAACTCTCCGAGCAAGTTGTGTTTGAGTTGGGGTTCAGGTAGAAGAGCTGATTGTTCCAGGCAGCTGGAACAATCCCTCCCACCCTGGGACCAGAGGAAGGTTATATGAAGGTGAGTGAAGTTTGACATGGCAACAAAGTAGATTTGGACCAGATATATAAGGAATGGCCCATAATTTAAGATATTTAGGCCTACTCTTGTAACCAATGAACAGCCAGCCCCTGAAAGTATGAGGGCTGTCAGAGTGTAAGTGCCACGTGATTTAGAAACAGCTATCAGTTAATGCTGGAGAAATTGTTGGTCTGATGGAGAGACTGGAGTAACCATTGTATTCATGGATCCCTCAGGCAGTATTGAGGGTCTCAAGGAGAGCAGAGCAGTGGGATTGGAAGTGGGGGTAAGAAAGGATGCAGAGAGCGTTATGAAGTTACAACAGGGGGAGTGCAGGGGAGGAAGATGAGTGAGAAGCAATGACCAGCTGACCGGAAGGCTGGAGGTGCCGTTAATAGAAACAGGGAAGCCACTGAAAGACATGCAAATGGCATGTTCAGAACAGCAGGGTTGGGGGGTCAGTGGCTCCGTGGCTCACCAGGAGGAGCTTTGCATGTGGTCTACAGAGAAACGATCCCGTGTCAGATGGGAGTGAATGAACATGCAGAAGGAAGTGGGCAGTGAGGGACAGCTCCAGGAACCATCTAGGTTGGGGGTGTCCAGGAATAAGAGAAGGAAATGCAAAGACAAAATAACCAAAGTGAGGCCCCATAAACATGGTCATGGTCTAGAGGGAGGGTCCAGGTAGAGGAATCTTGGAGTGTAGGACGCTGATGTGGGTGAGGATCCGGAGGACCACACCGCTGCTGCAGGGAGCCAGGGCCCAGTCCTCCCCAGCAGTTAGTGTGCGTGCGTGCGTACATGTGTGCATGCGTGTGTGCGTGTGCGTGTGCGCGTGCATGCACATGCGTGCAGGACCTGCTCGGGCGCCTGGGGACCTACAGCTGCGATGGGACAAATTAACTCAGAAAATAGAATCTGGCAGGAGGTCCAGAGAACGACCAGACAACCGAAGTGCAGTGAGAGTCTAGAAAGATAAACCGGGAGCAGGAGTCGTGAGTAAACCTGGCTGAAGAGTCTGAAAGCCAGTGAGTGACTCGAAGACAAAGTACGCACCGCGGACTGTGTCCAGCACAGCGGGACTGTGTCCCCTCGTCTTCCTGACCGACTGAGCTCCGTCCCTAAAAGACTCCCTCTGGTTTCTGACACACACCCACTTAAAGTTTGGGGATGATCCCCATCAATCAAGGATCTGCCTTCCCAGGGACCAAGTCCTTGTCCCTCAGAAGCGTTAAACCAGTTCTGCCGTTCTCTGCAGCACCGGGGACACGGCTGGCCCATCGCCGGGAAGATGCGCCCCGCAGCCCACTCCCCCACTCACAACGCAAGCGGGCCTAACCCCGTTGTGCTTGAAGAGTCCCTCCGCTATGACAGATTAGAGAAAAACTTTCTCTCACATGCTTATGCTTTGTTTTTAAGGGATAAAAAAGGAGAAGAGGAAGTTGAAAGCAAACATCTTTGCAGTAACACAAATCCCTAAATATGGCAACAGTGTTCTCCAGCCTAGCAGGTGAACAGAAAAACCTGGACTGTCTTCACCACAATGATTCCTCCCCATAGAGAAGACCCATAGAGAAAAGAGGGGTTAATCTAACTGAGGCTCTAATGAAAGGCCCCTGATTATTAATCCTCCACTGCTACTCGGCTCATAAATTGTGGGATCTTTCATTCTCGTGCCTCATAATAGACGTGGGAGGAGCCCAACTGACATAGGAAGATTGTAGCATGACATAATAAAAATCACCGAGTGGCATTTTTAAACACCTACATATGGTTATGGTGCTGCCCTAAGTACAGCCAATGCTGGGGGAGTGATTGTTCCGATGCTCGCTTCACTGTGTAACTCATCCAGCTCTGCCTGGCTGCAAATGCTTTGGTGAAGATCCTGGAGCCGTAGGAGGGTAAGGGCCACAGACACCCAAACCCGCAACACCAGGAGGGAGGAAGGAGGAGAATGGATGCGTGGAAGCTGTAGAACACTGAAGGCCATTCTCAGAGTGTGTCGCACATGGTCTCGCCTCAGCGGCCCACGTTACATCAGTACATTCCTCTGGCTGGAGGGCAGGCCTGCCTTAACACCATGTGGGTTAAGTTTTCCAAAAAGAATTTTCAGAAGATGTGCAAGACACCATCAGACAAATATTTCAGTACAGCTTTTAATTGTTTGAAATTAACTACCTAAAATCTGCCGAACTGGGTCACTTTGCTTCGGTCTGGCATTCTAATTGTCCAGAATTGAAGCCCAGCTTTCCACGGTTAATCCACAAAGAGCCAGGCTCAAAGATTCATCACGAAACACCAAGCTTTTCCCGGTGAACAGTGCTTATTACCTTACAATGCAAGTTCCCGTCTAGTCATCTCACTTGGGCCTCTCCGCAATCCTGCCCAGTTTGCAGGAATGAAAACTTGGGCCCAGAGAGGTTAGGTGAGAGTTGCCCAAGGTCATGAGGCAACTAATCGTGGGGCCAGGACTTAATACCACCTTCACTCTGTCTTCAGATCATCATGGATTCTTTCCTAGGACTGTAGAGTGTACAGAGAGGTAGAAAAGCCAAAACAGTGCCTACATGTGTCTTGGTATAAAGACCAAGCTTTTTGGAAAACTGGAAAATTATATCCTTTTTTTTCATCTTGTTCATGACTTTAAACTTCCTGTTGTTTTACACACACACACACACACACACACACACACACACACACACAGAATAGTTTTTCTATCAGTCAGCTGATTGGCATATGATCTTCATCAAAATTTGACTTAGGCTTTTCTTCCTCTCAGCCTTCTTGACAGAGAACAAATTCATCCTTCCTCAGCACTGATCCCCAACAGGGCAGATGCAACCACATCCTTCATAAAATTGGATCTAGTCCCTCCTACCAATATGACCACCACCATCTTTGAGCAGCTGAAGGTTGGAGGACCTCACAGAAATTAGGGTTAATTTTTAGCTGTTTTCTTTCTTTTCTCTAGATCATCAACTCTGGAAAAGAAAGGTTGAGAATTCTAGGTGTCATCCTGCACATGTGTGCTCCTATCAGCAGTCAGAACTTAGGATCTACTAGCACTTTCTTTCTCAGGATGTCACTCGCCACCTGCCCTCGTTCTTTGTCCATGGCATTGATGTGACTCTGCTTACCTGGTTCACCCCTCTCTGGGGAATGAGACTTGTGTTCCAATTAGATGTGGAAATCACTGAGGGCAAGACCACGTTGCTCATTTCTGTGCCCTGGCACGTGCCTGAGCTATTGAGCTATTAATTTTTATTTAATGCACGTGTTCACTGTTTGTTTGATAACAATTACTTTATTAGGCACCTGCTGTGTGTGTGGCATAGTAAGCATTATTCTGGACACTTTTGCTCAACACCCAGCACTGTTATATGTTCATCATAAGCTTCTACAGGTTAGGACTGTGTATGAATCTGTCTTTGGTAGGTATCTTTAAGAAAAAAATTTATAAATATATATATACACACACATACACACACTGTGGAGGGGATGTTGCCAACATTTGGTGTATACATTAAGTGCCATTTTCCATGAAATTCACATGAAAATTTACATAAGGTTTTATAAGAACTGCAAGAGGCCACTGTGTGTGTCTAATGGTTACTGTTTCCTCCCTGAGTCTTGGCACCAGGGCTTTCTCCTAAGTTGGGTCTGAAGCAGCCTCGCTCATTCAGCCTTGGGTCTCACAGCTCCTTATTATTCTTCCTCCATCTGAGCCTCTCTTACTTTAACAAATTATATGAACAACCCAGGAAGCCCAGATTTGAAATTCAGTGAACAAAATGTTGGACTCCTATGGAGTGTTTCATTAGGCTAAAGAGAACTTATTCAAAAATCTGATGGAGAAAGAAATTCATGCATTGTCTAGGGCCAAAGAAAAATTCTAGATTATTTGCTTTCATTGAAGTATATGTGGTAGTATTTGTTTTTATTCAGGAAGAAGTTCACAAAATCCTCTGGCCATCAGACTCAAGCTTGTGTTATGGAGACAAGGTTACACACTCTCATGTGGCATCACTGGATCGGAGAACAATGCCATGAACCTCAGAGCTCCGTGTGTTTGGGAAGCGCTATGGTCTGAACATTTGTGTTCCCCTAAAATTCCTATGTTAAATCCTAACAATAGATGTGAAGGTCTCAGGAGATGAGACCTTTAAGAGACCAGTAGATCATAAGGGATCTCCTCATGAATGGGATTTCTGGCTTATAAAAGAAGGTTCTAAGAGATTCCTCAACCCTTCTACCTTGTGAGGACACCATGAGAAGTCAAAATCCCTTTTCTGGAAGAAGGCTGTGACCAGAACACGACCACATTGGCATCCTGATCTCAGACTTACAGTCTCCTGAACTGTGAGAAATACATTCCTGTTGTTTATAAGCCACACAGCCTGGGCTTTTTTGTTACTGCAACCCAAAGGGACTAAGGCAAGAAGATTCCATCTATTCTCATAAAATGGTACCTGGATCATCCAAGGCTGGCAACAGAGAGTAAAACCCCAGAAGGACAGGAAGCTGGATGCCATGACCCCAGCTCTTGTATCCTCAGTGTGAGGTCAGGGAGATCTCTCACTGGTCACTGCTATGGCCACCACGCAGACCGAAGTATGCACACAGATCCCCACCCCCGACAGAGCAGCTGAGGGCAGCTGGGACATCTGAACGTGACTCTGCAGGAGGGGCTGGGTACCCAAGAGGAAATATTCACAAAGGAAGCATCCATGTGGGTGAACTGGTCACCACATTTAGTGTATGGGCCTTGACATTGGCTCATGGCAGAGATATCCGCCTATCTAGCCCTAAACCTGCAGACCCTTCCTTGGCCCCTGCCTCCTAGAGCACCCTCTCCCATGCATCTGACTCTGCAAAGTCCAGTGAAGATGCCTTCCAGGGGCAGCTGTTACATCCGAATGCTCAACCCGCTCAGAGAAACTTAAGCTGCACTCTTGGAAGAGAGTTTCTTCCTCCTCACTACAGGGCAGAGTAAACATTGCCACAGATGTCTACAGTTATTAATCCACATTCATCGATGAACAGCCCATTCTGGCTAGAGACTCCATCATATGGGCATTCTGTTGGCAAAGACAATGAGTGTGACCAATAGTTTCTGAAAGGGAACCTTATAACCAGTGATATATCAATAAGTTTGAAGTTCTAAGACAAAATTTCTGCAAAACACCCCCTGTATCCCATCAACTGCAAAATACGCATATTCCTGTTCCGTGCTCCTGCAGCACGAGGCCTTCGTGCAGTTTCCGACCAGAGAAAGATCTGAAGGAAGCAGGAAGTCTTATCTCCTTCCTCTGTCTTGCTCTCCATTGCTTTTCCTTCTCACATTGTAAAGGTAAAGGCCCTAAAGTACTCTGGTCCTAAATAAAGTGTAGTTAGTTGGTCCTCATACAAGGTCTAAAAGGTTTGTACATTTCATAGATAATAGTTGAGAGGGGACTGAAGTCCCTGTAACACCACAAATTTTATCAGCCAGCACCTAAGTAAGTGGGAGCCTAGGTAAATGGATGGGTTATGAATGCCCATTGGCTGATGTTCACCGGGTTAGTGTTCAGGCCTCTGCAAAGGTGGGGAAGGGTCTGCAATGGGGGAGGTGTCGCACCCCACACTCTGCCACACACCTGCTCTTCCAGGTGCTATAGGAGCCGTGAGGCTCCTGAGATAAAGGAGGCAGCGCCCCTCACTCAATTCCCTCCTTCCCACACTCCTCATTCTTCCATTGTTTTTCAAGGCCAAGGTTCACTTGAGGATGAAGAGACTCTTCTGTATTAGGAACCTATTGAATTATTTGAACAATCAGAGCCAGGCAAAGTTTCAAAGGCAAGGGAGTTTGTCTTCTGGGCCTTTCTTCTGTTTTCATCAGCTGCTTCCTACCCATGTGCTAAGCATTTTCATGTAGTCTCATCTGTCTTTTCATAAGAAAGCCAGTTGATAAACTAATTCACACTCAGGTGGGCTGTTAAACTACAAAATGCTGGCAAGTAAAACAGCACTTAACAATAAATCACACGATGGTAAGCTCCGCAGCCAGCGGGAAGATGTGGGGGTATGCGTAATCCCCGCTATTTCATGGATCATGCTGCATAGACACCAGTGATCACCGTGCCTCTAAAGCCGGGCTTGGGCGTGGAATGATAACAACATTCCAGGCAGTGTAACAGGACCTTTTTTTTTCCTTTTGATCAATGCTCACTGATTCAAGGACCATGTTTCTGCTCAGAAATTCATGCTTAACTTCTTGTGAGGTACTATGCTTCTGGAAGGTTTAGAAACTTGTGTTTGCAGATAGTACTTGGGTGCACACTGAGTCCCAGTATCTCTGAATGGACTTTGTTAAGACTCAATGACACATATCTCAACAATAATGAAATTGCCAATCCCATCTTCCTTCAAGATTTTTTTTAATGTTTATTTATTTTTGAGAGAGAGACAGGGTGAGAGTGGGGAAGGGACAGAGTGAGAGGAAGCCGGAATCCAGAGCAGGCTCCAGTCTCTGAACTGTCAGCACAGAGCCCGATGTGGGGCTCCAACTCACAAACCATGAGATCATGACCTGAGCCGAAGTCAGACGCTTAACCCACTGAGCCACCCAGGCGCCCCCCAGTCCCATCTTCTTATAACTAGAGAGAAGATGTTAGCAGTGTTAAGAAATCTCACCTTTTCCTTTTGCCTCAGTACTTGACTGTCTCAAGGCCGGAGGCCTACTAGCAGCAGTTGGATTATTAAAATAAAGATGGAAGTTTACCCAAGTAGTGCCATCTCTGAAACAGGATGGCTGATGCATTCTGTACGGTCCCCCCATAATCAGTCGAGCATTGCTCCTAAGAATGGGTGCTCTCTGCCTATGAGAAGCAGCACCATGAATTACTTCATGATGCATGGCCCTGGCATCCCATGCAGATGGACATGGAGGGGTGGGGGCCTCTAAAACGAATGATACATTGGTTTTTCTCGTTAGTAGCAAGCAATAGTGAGTTCTCTTTTCCATAGCTCGGCGCCCCTAATAACATCAAAGAAGTAATGTCCTTCCTTACGCACATAATCTGCTACCGGAGAGAGCCATCAGCCACAGGAAGAATAAAACTCCATATGAACTATTTTCTCATTCGTCAGTTCCTTTTAAGAAAATCATTTTCTTTCATTTTCCTACTTCTTGAAACTGTATTTGAAATTTTTTTGCTGGAGAAGAGTCAGGAAAAGTTGCTTCGGAGGCCCCATATTTAACTTGCTGTTTATTTCTCTTACTCTTTCTGCTAAATGAAACGTCATTCTTGGGCTCCTATCACCCCAGTGGCTGTGGCCCCGACTAGACTGACTTCCATGGACAGAATGTTTTGTTTATGGCCCTTCAGCTAATTATCAGTCAATCTGCTTTTTTAGGAGCCCATGAAATTCAGCATCAAACGCACAAGACTTCTTATATATGAGTTGTAGCTTCCCCTAAACTAATGACCATATGGTGTGATCTTGGAGAGTTCTCATGGTACAATGTCAAGTATATTTCTGAAAACTAGAAAATTCAGTTGGTGATCTATATACTAAAATCATGTTGGAGCCCTAAAGCTGGCCTGATCACAGTTCTCTTTGATAACTCATTTAGGCTTTGACTAAGCCTGAGAAACAATCCAATACAGTGCCCTCAACTTAATGAGGAGTTCTGTTTCATAGGATTTTCTGTGAACCTGCCTTTCATTTACACTGATACTTAAAGCCCTGCATGTTAGGGTCTCAGAGTTATTTTAGATGCATTACCTTTTCCTCAGCTCATTTTACGATTCAGTAAAAAGATCATTTTACTGATCTTATTTTTACTTTTCTTTCTGAAGCATGACCTTAAATAAATAAACTCATTATTTATTTTAACAAAGAGTCACTTGTACTATGAACCTTTAAAGCCAGATGTTGTAAACAGTACCTGCAATTATCTTCTTTTTCAAGTTTGGAAAATGAACACCATATTCATGTGTCCTCACCTTCTTGGGTCTCTTCTACATGACTGTTCCTGCTGAGGAATCAGAGGAGGAGAATGCGAGGGGTGTTTGGAGATCGGGAAAGGAGAAACGTAGCCTCTGCACCCCTGTTAAAAGAGGGTAAAGGCTAATCTTAGCAAATGCAAAAACTGATTCTAGAACATTCATTGAGCAATCAATTTGCAGCTGCCTACTAGAGTAGGGATACTGAGCATCAAATCATTTTGTAAAAAGGAAACTGTGCTGGAAAAAGTTAAGACCCTTCCCTGACGGGGCATCGGCCACATGGATGAATGGAATGGACACAGAGACTGCAGCGAGTGGCTTCCTTCCACCCGGGTTCTCCTGGAGATGGCCGGTGTGCCCTCGACTAGGCCCGACGGAGCTCTAATTGCCTCTCAGAGCCAGTGACATGGGACCTTCTAATAGGTAAACCATTTCATAATGAGTCCCTCCTGGTCCTTTAGTAAATAAGTCTCTTGGGAAGAAGGCCAAGAAACCTCAGCCCTTCTCTGAGTTTATTTCTAGAGTGATTACTGTCATGCTTAATTAAGGTCTCTGTGTATCAGATAGGTGCACAGTTAGCTGGAAATGTTTTCAGAGGCTTAGAGTCAAACTTGGGGGAGGGAAGGGCAGTACTGATTTGATTTTTTCTTCCATAGATAAAAATTCCTTCCTCCTCCCACTGCAAGCTTGTTGTGTTTTGTAGTGCACCCAGCCTCAATCAAAAAATTAAAATTAAAATTAAAAACCCACAACAGCACTCAGTCATGTGGGCAGCCACATGTCAGCACCAGCAGCAAGGACAGAGCAAAGCGCTTCCATAGTTCTGCTCCACAGATGTTCACAGTCGTGGCATCAAAACTGAAACAAACAAACAAATGAAAAAATAAAAGTCTTATTACCAACACCCTAGAAATAAGATTTCAACTCCATTGGAAATTGAATTTCTTCCATATTCAATCAATATTTAATAAAGAGAGAAAAGGATCTCATTACCAAGACCGTCTTGTTTCTCCATAAGTCATCAATGTGAGTTCCAGAATTTCAGGGAGCTGAGTTCTTAATTGGAACATTATATATTCTCTTTGCAGCCAGTGAGCATGCGCCCCTTCCCAAGAACACACCTCAGCCAAACCTTCTCCTGGTTCTCACAGAGATTTTAGAGCAGGCCAGGCCTGGGGGCACCGTGGGGAAGCAGGGAGAGCCAAGCACACCCCAGGGGCGCTGGGTTTATGGAGGGCTGAGTGCATATCAGGCATATCCTCAGGTTTTATTTTCAGGTTGAGTATTGCTAACTAGTCTGAACCAGCCACAGGCTTACTGTGGGGAGTTTATTCTATATCATCTGTGTTCTCTCTTCCTTAGCAGGGCTTAATGAGTTGAAGGGATTGGAAAGTCATTCCCAGCCAAGCCGATATCCTATGAGTTATAAATGACATTTCATCCTCATATGCAGATTTCCTGCACTGGAGTGAATTATTTACAAGATAGAGCTTGTGGGTTCCAACAATCAGCTGCCTGAGATTTACACCCACACTCCAGTTTCTGCTCTCCTGCTGCGAGAATGTGAAGTTTCCCACTGCCCTGTAGGATCTGAAGATTTAACAGGAGCAGAAGCTCCCTTCTCTGGGAGCAGAAACAGAAGAGTAAATGAAGCCATTCCAAGCCTGGCTTCTTCCCCTCTCCAAAGAGGATGCTGTGCGCACGGAAATGCAAATGAGGGGCACCAAGGAGAACTTAAATTCTGGGAGACCTTTCTGGCCCGTTAGGAGTGATTTCCTAACCTGGAGTTTCACTTAATTAGTATAATCATTTCCTCCAGAACGTGTGAGAATCTGCATTGTCTCCTAACAAAAGCACTGCAGTGAGCTCTCTCTTCTGAGGAACAGAAGCGCTGACAAGGCTCCCAACCTCAAATAAGGATGCTAGAATTACACGGGTCCAGAACCAGGCAAATCCATGCGTAGAACAAAAAGATAGCTCAGAAACCAGTTCAAGTATATTTACAGCAGCAGTGTAGGATAAAGGGGTTATTTCAAATTAGTGCAGAAAGAGTTTTAAAAAAATACTTAGAATGGGGGACACCGGGGTGGCTCACTTGGTTGAGCATCAGACTTTGGTTCAGGTCATGATCTCACGGTTTGTGAATTCGAGCCCCATGGAGGGCCCTGCGCTGAAAGCTCAGAGCCTGGGCTGCTTCAGATTCTGTGTCTCCCTCTCTCTTTGCCCCTCCCCTGCTAGTGCTGTGTCTCTCTCTCTGTCTCTCTGTCTCTCAAAAATAAACATTAAAAAATTTTAAAAATACTTAGAATGAGAACAATTGACTACCCATTTGGGGCGGGGGAGACGATTCCTACTTTATACCTCAAACAAAAATATATTCTTGCTAAATCAAAGACCTAGTATAAAAAAAATAAGAACCAAAGGAGCATTGAAATAAAATATGAGAGAATATCTGTGTAATCTTGCCATGAGAGTGAATAAAATGAAACAATGAACAAAATGACCTATTTGGCTACAAAATGCTATAAACTTTCTCCCAATGAAATCCAGACTAAACAAAATTAAGGGACAAGTGACAGACTGTGAGGGGAAACATTTACATCTAAGTATTAAAATCTCGTATTCAAATAAACTCAGCAGATCAAAAGAAAATGACAAACAGTTCTCTCAAAGGGACAAAGAATACACATAGGCGAGAAGTGGCTTGAATGGTAAATGTCTATGAAAAGATGCTCCACCACACTTCTGATTAGGAATATGGAAGTACATCACAATAAGATACGCTTTTCCCAAATCAGAATTTGCAATCATCTATTGCTACTGAGGATATGATGAAACAGGCATCGTCTTAACTTGTGGTAGGAACAACCAACTGGTACAGACTTTGGGGGATCAACTTGGCATTATCAATAAAATATGACCTTTGCATGCCCTTTGGCCAGAGAAGCTCACTTTCATGGTTCATTCAAAAAATAAAAACATAAAGATACATGCACAGAGAGGCTGACTGAGTGTTATTTGTAATAAGAAACATTGTCCACAGCCGAAATATCTACCAGTGTGAGAATGGCTTAATAAATTATGATAGATTCATAAAACAGAATGCCATGTTCCCATTAAACCCGGATACAACCAAGTTTCCATCAGTAGGAGAATGGCTAAATGAATGTAGTGTCACCATTACATTAACCATTACATGTGGAAGTTTGGTTAGGACGTTAAAATAATTGGCCTCTGCCTTGGCTACATCACACGTCATGGTCCACCATCTTCCTAGTCTCACTGCCTTCAACAACAGGGACCAGATGGCAGTGAGGAGCCCTCGCCCATCTCAGCACCGGGAAGCCAGAGGGTCTCCATCTCACCTCCTGGAAAGTGACCTGACAAGTTCTTATCACCTATTTCTGTTCCCCAAAACAGCCCCCAGCCTCAGTGGCCACCTGAGCTCTCTTCTCTTGACCCCTACCCTCGGACCCCCCTTCTTCTCCCTTCTTCTTCTCATGGGGAAGTAGCACCGGAACAGAAGCAGGCACATCAGAGCCCGTTGTCACCAAAGGCCCCCAGGGCGGGTGTTCTGTTTCATTCCTTAGGCCCCCAGGGCGGGTGTTCTGTTTCATTCCTTCTTGTAGCCTCAGGCCCCAACACAGTGCTCCGCACATGGCAAGCGCCCAGCCAATGAAGGCTTGTTCAATAAATAGAAAGATAACTCTTAATATAAAAGGAAACACTTTTTTGAGACCAAGACGCCATGTGTATGTTTCCTTAGTGCTAACATATTTTCATTCTTTGGTAATTAATTTTATTGCTATAATTTTATTTCTATAATTGAACCCATCAGAGAATAAATGCAGATAGTCATGCTAGAAAAACCTCATTGAGTGTGTGTGTGTGTGTGTGTGTGTGTGTGTGTGAGAGAGAGAGAGAGAGACAGAAAGAGAGACAGAGACAGAGAGACAGTGAGAGAGAGTCTCTTAGAAGCTATCATCCTAAACAGGTCAGGAATTTGGTTCTTTGAAAAATAAAAAATCTTGTTTGTTTCCTAAAGGAAATAGTATGAAGAACACAGCACTCATTTGAATGTCTATGTGTTGAGTTTGTTTCGTTAATTCATTAAATGTATTTGGAGTGTCTACTGTTCACGCATCCCTGTTCCAGGAGAGGAGGAGAATGTATTGCTGTAGGCAGGTGTTTGAGGATGGCACTAAGGGAAAGGAGAAATCCAAAATCAAGAAAAGACCTTATATAAAGCTCCTGAAACCAGAGGGAGCCTGGCATATCCTAGAAGCTGCGCAATGTGCTCTGTTCAGTCTGGAATGTCCACTGCAAGCAGGGGTGGGGTGGGAGAGGATGGAGGCAGGAGATGCTGAGAAATGAATTCGGAAGGGTAAACACACCACACCACACCATAAATGGCTGTATGTGTCTGGCCCCATCCTGAGAGCACTGGGAGATACTGAAGGGTTGAGAATACTTGAGGCACAGTGGATCCCCGCTCCGCACGCTGGCTCTAGGAAGAAGTCTCAGGAGCAACTTGGAGGGTCAGAGGCAGGCCGATAGCCAAGTGTCTCTCTAATACACAGGTCAACGCAAGTAGGGTAGTTTCAGAGCACACCACAAGCAGAGATAAAAGCAGAGTCGAAGGTATTCAGAATTTGCGGTGTCAGGACCTGGGAGATGGGCTGGGGTTGGTGCAGAGAGAGAAGTGGGGACGAACAGGTGTCTGTCACTGGCTGGGATTTCAGAGGTGAAGGTGAGAATAGAAGGAGCATTTCAGAGGGAAGGGGGATTGGATTCCATCTCATACTTCTTTTTTTTTTTTTTTTTTAAATGTTTTATTTATTTCTAGGAGAGAGAGAGAGACAGGGTGAGCAAGGGAGGGTCAGAGAGAGAGGGAGTCACAGACTGAAACAGGCTCCAGGCTCTGAGCTGGCAGTCAGCACAGAGCCCGACACGGGGCTCAAACCCACGAACCGCGAGATCACGACCTAAGCGAAAGTCGGACACTCAACCGACTAAGCCACCCAGGCGCCCTCCATCTCATACTTCTTGAACCTAGGGTCTCTAAGGGACACTTCCCTGGGTAGAGTAGCCAAGCAGCGCCAACTGTGACGGTCTGGAGCCCATACATCACAAATTACCAATCCTAGTGTGTCCCAGAGTCCAGACAAGAGGAAACCCAGGATGGGGAGAACAGACAGGCTTCATCTGAACCAAATGGCTTATGGACACAGCTAGTGATATTGACTGAATACGTGTCCTGCCAAATTCGTACGTTGCAGCTGTCGCCTCCAATGTGATAGCACCTAAAGATGGGGCCTTTGGGAGGTGACTGGATTTAGATGGAGTCTTGAATGTGGCCTATGAGAGGGCCAGTGCCCCTATTGTAAGGGGCAAAGACCAGAGCTCTCTCTCCTCTCTCTCTCTCCCTGCCTCTCTTTTCAACCCCCTCTGCCTCTCCCCCTCCCCCTTCCTCGCGGGGCCATGCGAGGACACAGCCAGTAGATAGTTGCCTGCAAGCCAAGAATCGGGTCTCACCAGGAACAAAATCCGCCAGCACCTTGATTGTGAGCTTCCAGCCTCCAAAACCATGAAAAATAACTGTCTGTTGTATAAGCGCCCAAGTCTGTGCTGTTTCGTTAATGCAGGCCCCAGACGGCTAAGATGGTTAGACCATACCGGATTTGAAAACTAGTTGGGATTTGAATAAAAGTACAGGCAAGGTGACATTCTAGATAGAAAGAACAGCGTTGAGCCTGGAGGAAAAAGGGACTCATCAAAACTGACTTCTGATCAGCGAATAGATACTATTAGGAATCTGTCCAGTAGTTGGATGAAGCATTTCCAAGTTGAGGCTCCTGTAAGCCTATGATTAGTGTTCCTGAGACCCTCGGGCCTCATGTGCCACAATGAGCCACTGTCTCTAGGGGACCAGCTTTGTGGCCCCGGTGGGGGTGGGTCGGTGTGGACAGGACGATTTGTTGCCTTTTGGTGTTAGAGCAACATGAGCAACTGTATGTCTGTGCCTTCTCAGAGGACGGTCACCACGCTAAAAGTGCCGCCCGATTCCCAGCAGAGTCCAACAGTCTTTGCAGAAACCAGAAAGATCTTGCCAGAAAAAGCAGCAGGCAGCAAAATATTCTTAGTACGTGCCGTGGGGATTCCCTTTCCTTCAAAACCCAGTTAAAGGCTGGCAAATAGAGATCTTGCTCAACTTAGGTTTTACATAGCAATTTGCTATTTTACTTAAGGGCTTACTTTTAATTTGCCAGTGTTTTCCCTTCCCTCCTTCCTTTTATAGCAAAGTTGCCTGCACTCAACTGTTGCAGAAACTCAGAATAAGGACACTGAGAATCCTTCTAAACACTGTTTTCAGATGTGCTTGCCGTCTCTTGGGCGATTTGGGCTTCATCTGTTGGAGAGAAGAAAGAAAGAGCGATGTTGAACCTGGAAGCCCAGAAGGCCTTGGGACTGCGGCCCTTCGGAAGCCCATTCAAATGCTCTGGTGTCCAAGTTCCGTGCCCCAAACCAGTCACTCAGCCCCAAGCAGCAGGACACGTGTAACGATTCAATTTCTTATAGCCACTGTCACCTTCATCTATACATTTGTGGTCATTTATTAATACTGGTTCCACCTGCCTCAGTCTGTAGGAGACCTTGTATTGTGGAGTTCCTTCTACAGAGTGGAGAGATGAAGGGAGCAGATGGGATTGTGACTTATTTTCCAATGTCGAATTTATAAAAAGATCTTTTGTCAGACATTGTACAGCAGTTTGTGGGATGAAATTAATCCTCTGAATAAAATTGCTAACCTCACCTAAAATAGGTGCTTTATTTAAAGAAGGATCGATGAGGCTTGCTAAATATTATTTTTAGCGTTGATAAAAGCTTTTCATAATCTCGGGCTGCAAACGCGGGAAAAATGGAGAGTTCTGGATGTGACTCCAAAATGCAGCAGCCAGCTCACAGTGTCACCCACGGATGTCACCCAACATCAGAGAGACTAAGCCGGTCACCAGGCGCTCAGTCCCTCTATGACAAGTGTGGAGCGGGAAAAAATGTTTTTAGTGCATGTGAATCTGCAGTTTGGATTCATCTCACAGGGTCAGCTCCTCTCTTCACTTGTGACTCAATCAGCAAGACTTTTCGCTGTGTAAACAAAAGTCACTCGAGGCCGAACAGCACACCTCCAGGCTGTCTGTTCCTTACCCAACAGTTGCATGAGTTCCGATTTTAAGGAGAACATGGGTCTATTGTTTTCATGATGAATCGTTGTAAAGGTCCATAAGTATCGTTAATTTCACGTACACTTGACTTTGACCTGCGTCCTCCATTCAGGACAACGATGGGCTGCAAGAACCAGTCCATGAGACATCACTATTTTTGTGGCCTGTGGTTTTAGGGTCTGGCCTTGCTAGAGAATGATTCCAAGACTCCTAGGTGTCCAGCCCTTGAAATTCCTGATAGCATCAAATAGTGCTAACTCTCATGAGCCAAATCCTCAACCTCTAAATAAATACATGAATACACAAACAAACAAATCGAAAAATCTGGAAAGTTCAAGTTCTAGAAAACATTTGTTGGATAAAAATAAACATTAAATTTTCTTCTACCATGGGGTGCCTGGGTGGCTCAGTCGGAGGAGCATCAGACTATTTATTTTGGCTCAGGCCGTGATGGGTTGTGAGACTGAGCCCCACATCAGGCACTGCGCTGAGTGTGGAGCCTGCTTAAGATTCTCTCCCCCTTTCTCCCTCTGCCCCTCCCCTGCTCACTTGCTCTCAGTGTCTCTCAATAAATAAATAAACATTTTAAAATAAATAAATAAATGTTCTTCTGGTGTTTTGATTAAATCATACAAATGTGGTTTTTCTCCCTTTTGTCTGTGTAACTCTCTAAGTTTGAAGTCTCCTCAGACTGCAGGAGAATTACAATAAATAACACTGTATTTCTCTCCCGTTGAACATCATACGATGAGTTTTCGTTTCCTACAATACACAGAACTGCAGGGGGAAATCAGATCATATAGAGATTAGCAAATTGTCGCTCACTTTTTAAAAAGAGCCCCAAGGAGAGAAAGAAGAGTCTGTAACTTTTGCCGTAAGAGTGTCTGCTTTGCTCTTCAACTTCACTTTGCTGCTTTTCTGCTCGGGAACATTCCGGAGGAGAGCCGCCGGTGCCACCCAGCCCTGCCCTGTGAGTGAAACGTATCCGACGGTGCAAAGAACTTCATTAGGACATCAAGCCCGTAGTCATATTTTCAATCGCTGCTGTAACTTTTTTCCTTGCAAGTGCTTTCACTTATTTCGGGACCACCTAAGGCTCCGAGCAGTACACAGCAACACAGTTTGAGACATTTCTGTGATGTTCTGTACTTCATATAGTTGCTAACAACCTGTCAAAGTCATCCTGACACCAAACTGAGAAACTGATGGTTTGGGAAACATATTAGAGGAGATGAGAAAAAAAGATAGTCCTCATTACTGTAATAAAACCAGCAGAGACACACGGAGAATCAATTACTGATTTGTGACCTAATGAACTCACCCTCAGTCAAGTAGAGAACTGCACCGAGCCTCTTACATTATCAAATGATTTAGGATGGAGCGCTGTCTGAAGACGGGCGACAAGTCGAGGCAGGGCCTTTCCTTAAGTCGCAGCTCACTTAATTACCTTGTTCCCAAGAGCAGGGATCAAATTGAGCCACTTAAGGTGCTAACGCTCTGCGCCAGCTGGAAATGAAAAGGAAATAATTAACACCCACATGAGCTACGTCGAAGGTTGTGACACCTCCTGACAGAGGCAAGGACACTCAAAGTTCAGTCGGCGCCAAGTCCATTGCCAGCCCTCTGGCCGCCGCGGCTGTTTGTCCGTCTTGCCTGTGGCTGGATGAGCAGGGTTCGGATGTCTGGGGCTGAGGACACCAGAGCAGGCGCACCGGAGCCCACGTGAGCAGCCCACAAGGCTCGGGGACAAGGCAGAGGGTCCAGGGATGTGCCTCTCTCACAGCCCACAAGTGTGAGTTTCAGAGCCCAAGACTATAAGGACAATGCTGAGTGAGCACACACACTTGCACACACACACATGTGCACTCACACACACACACAGTTCTCATGGCTGATGAAGAAGTTTGTCTTCTCTTTTCTTCCCTAGAGTCACGTTCAGATGCAAACGGGAGACCATGGCCCACAACCGCTAGGTGGGCCACGAGCTCAGGGGAGGGCACGAGGTACCATTGTTCTGCATTAAATTCTTGGGAGCCATTTTTCACCTCATTTGTCCCTCCAGCATCCTTCTCCTTACACAGAGGTGCCAAGGACATCAAACCAAAGCGTGGCGAGTAGGAGGTAAGATGCTGGGGTGCGGCCCCCACCGCCAGGGAGGCATCCAGAAGTAGCAGCACCAACAAGGACATTGCAGGCAATTTCAGGTCTAAATTCTCACCCCTCCCGTGCACGTTCTGCTCACACCCAGAGGTTGTGCCGAGGCTGAACCTCTTTGTCACCTGAACTGGCCCACGGAAACTGGGCATGGAGAGACTTAGCTCTGTCAACACAAAGCTCTGCGAAGCCAGCTCATGCGCTGCTCACATCGGAAAGACTGGGACTCATCTCTCTGCATCAGCCATGAATCAGCCCCATGGGCTGCATGTGTGGCATCATCCGACTTTGATGACTCTTCCTGAAGGGGTTATAAGTGATGATTCATCCCTCAAAGACTTGCATACAGATGAGTCACAGCTGGAAAAGTGTGTGGGCAACAAGTGTGGGTTGTGTGGTCTCTGTAGAAAGTCCGTGCGTCTGGGGGAGTGAGAAAGTCCCCCACTGCAGGCACACACACGATGAATCCGGTCCGGGGTGCTCAGCTCCCCACCCACCCCGGACAAGCCACTGAAGGCAACGCTTCTCCAACTTGAATGTGCAGAGGAATCACCTACTTACATGGGGATTCTGATTCATAGGTCAGGGTGGGGCCAGCGGCCATACATGCCTGATCGGCTGTGCTCCTGGCCGCCAGCCCGTGAACCACTCTTGGAACAGCAAGACCGTAAATCTGCTGTCCCTTCTCCCTGGGTCCTTATCAGTAGGGCGGGTGTACTGACTGAATCCTAGCAGGACAATCACATTAAGTCCTATGAGCAACGCACCAGCCCAGAGAAGGCAAATGGAGTCAAAGTCCTCTGGAAAACATCCAGGGCACCAGGCCCCTCGGCCGGCTCCGGATTCAAGGCCCACTTCTGGGCAGACCAGCAGGTGGTGAGGAGCAGAGCCGATCTCCCCTGGCGATGAAGGACGGGATCCAGCCAGGCCCAGGCCAGCACAGTACAGTCAGAGCAAACCCCTGCAGGCCCCTGGGCCCTGCCCTGGCTGTCCAACCCCTTCCATACTGGTGGGGCCTGATGCAAAAAGAAGATACAGTCCTGGAGGGTAATGTTCAAATCAAGAAATCGGGTGTCGATCGTGACAACGGCTTGGCAATTGCCTGTCCAAACACTTCTGCATAAAAAAAAAAAACTGATGGTGGTGTCCTGAACTGCCAAGGAGAATTACGCGAGCCCCCAAAAATGAGATAAAGAGGGAAGACGGTTTGGCCCAGGCGGCCACCCTCACTAACCAGCATCTCTGTGGAATGAGAGCCAGGCGCCTGGCCGCACAGCCGCGGCCACCAGGGACACCATGCTGAGCCATCATTCGAGGCGGCCGTGAGGCTGCAGCCCTGCCCTCCTGAAGGCTGGGTGATTCATTGGATTTAATATTGTCCCGAGTCTCACTCCAGGGAATGCTGCAGGAATGTTAAAAGAAAAAAAAGTCTCAGCCATTAAAACCAGTCTGTTGGCTCCATCCTATAAAAGAGGTTCTTTATTAACTACCGCAGTGGTAGCCAAAAGGTTCAATTGCTGTGCGGTCACGGGGCACTCAGCGGTAAGGGCCACATTTCAGGTTCTCTTTGAAGAACCTCCCCCTTCTACTGGGGCTTTACCCGGACGAGCAGTGATATCCTCAGTGTGAAGGGCCCAGACTGCAAGGTGCCTCCCCTCACTCACCGGGGCCTGGAACTTGCCTCCCCTGGGCAGCTCTCCTGCCCTCTGCCCGGAGGGCGGTCTATAGGATGGGAGGGGCCACTTTGAGACCATCCCTTCCATCTCCTCGGGAGGCTATAGAACAGCCCACGCAGATGTTTCCTGGTGCTTAAAATCTCCAATTGTCTCCCTCCTCTGCAGCTTGTTTAACTCCAAAATGGCCACCACAAAATGCCTGTGCTGTCCTCCACCTTGACATATAAGAAGCTTCTTTCCACATCATGTTGGGTTCTTTACACCCTCTCTGGGTCCCCAGGAGAGGTCTGGGTAAGCTGTTGTTATCTGGAGTGGCATTATATATGAATGTATAGTTAATTCCTTCCTGATCACATCCAAATCTGAGAGTAGTTAAAGCTTCTACTTCCTTTAAGTGTGACCAGGATAGTGAATCTTTGCGGAGAAACAGACAGTCCCTTGACCTTCCTGTCCTTGAGGCAGGCTGGCTTCCGGAATGCTTAGGCCCAGTGGTTATTGGAGACAAGGGGCTTTGGGAGGAAGCTACAGGCATCGATTTGGGACCCTCATGGTCGGTCCCTCAGAGTCTGACACAATACCCGATTCCTGCGCCGACAAGCTCAGCCCTGCCCATGGCCGCGAGCAAGTGTCACATTTCTGGGATACAAAACCATAATTTAGGAAGCCCCCCGCCACCTCTCACACAAAGAGGGTTCAGTAACCATGGGCCAGCAACTCCTGAACGTGCTCCCTCAGATGCCCTATGAAGCCTGGCACATGTTCTCCTCAGCCTTCCACTGCCCACCAGACTTGACCCCGGGGCCCACCCGGCCTGCCGCCCTCAGGGGGGTCTCTCTCGCCCTACTCTGTGAGGGTTGTCCTTGGCTCCGATGGCTTTAATTTCCCAGTAACTGACCTTACAGACACTTCCCAGGAGCAAAGCACTTCTTCAGGTTGTGTCTTCTTCCCTCAAACAAAGGTCACTTGCAAAAATCACATTCACTATTTGCCTTCTATTTGCCAAGGCGGGACATGTAAACAGTGGAATATTTGTACAATCGTCAATGGCACAAGGAACCTGAGATTCTCTGGTGATCCTACACTCAAAAATAAACATAGACACACCATTTGACCGGCTCAATTTCCAGTCTTCCCAAATCCTAGTGCACAGAGAGCATAAGAAATGATAGGAGAGCTTTGAAAGTTGTCAAACATGAGCGTTAGAAGACAGTCTGGAAGATTCTACCTTTTCTGTTATCATTCTGAATCTTCTGCTCTTATCTCTTGGGCTGGATTCTTCTCCTTCACTCACTCCTTAAACCTTGGCATTTTGCCATGAAACAGAAGGGTGCTTTTCTGGTCTTTTGTTTTGGGTCTATACTTTTTTTTACGTTTATTTATCTATTTTGAGAAAGAGAGCGAGGAAGGGAGAGAGAGAATCCCAAGATGACCCATGATGTCATCAAGGAGCAAGATGCAGGGCTCAAACCCACAAACCATGAGATCACAACCTGAGTCAAAATCAAGGGTTAGACGCTTAGCTGACCGAGTCACCCAGGCATCCCCTTGGGTCTACATTCTTTTGCTAGACAGTACATTCACTCCTTTGGCTTTAATTAACTATTTCTAGATGCTAAAAACTTCAGGTTTTGTATCTCCAGTTCTGACCTATCTCCCAAATGCCAGAACCTTGTGCCATTGCCTTCTGGAAGCCTGCACTAAGTGTGGAGCTTGCATGAACCAACCACTTTTCCTATTACTTTCCAGGCATCTGGCCCCTCACCTGTGCCAAAGCCATCATCCTGTTTCCCAGATAGAAACCACCCTTGATGCCACACTGTCCCTTCTTCATGTCCACAAGCTCACAAGACCCCTCAGCCCTGCCACAGAAGTAAGCTTCATGTCCACGATCATTGCCTTGGATCAAAGTCTTCACCAGGTTCGGGGCTCCTGGGTGACTTAGTCGGTTAAGTGTCCGACTTTCGCTTAGGTCATGATCTCGCGGTTTGTGGGTTCGAGCCCCGCGTCGGGCTCTGTGCTGACTGCCAGCTCAGAGCCTGGAGCCTGTTTCAGTCTGTGACTCCCTCTCTCTCTGACCCTCCCTTGCTGACACTGTCTCTCTCTCTCTCTCTCCTAGAAATAAATTTAAAAAAAAACATAAAAATAAAAAGTAAAATTAAAAAAAGTCTTCACCAGGTTCTTCTCTTTTCTTCATTCATCTAGCTACAATTGTAATTCCTTTCAAAATAAGAAAAAAAAAGCTAAACACAAAGAAGATGCAAGGATAAGAACAAATATCCCTTGTAATCTTCACATACAGAATTAGCTACTATTAATACGTGTTAAGAGTAGAAATTACTGTCCAGGAGGCTACTGTTTTGTTAGCTACAGCCATGATGCTTCCCAGGTCATTTTGTATTTCCCTACACCAGGGTGTAACTGCTACACGACATACCATGTTATAATCAGCACATTATTCAGTTAAGCAAACCCTTTGCACTGTGTATCTACCAGTGACAATGAAAATAGAAAAACAAAACCACTCTATGTATTTAAAACAGGGTATTTAAGGCCAGGAATTGGTTACAAAGGTGAGTTAGGAGCTGAAAAGTAAAGAGAATCAGAGGTAACAATGGCCAAAGCCATCACCCCACCGCCATTCATATGATTAGGCTTAGGTCCACTGTTTTGGGTTTTGGTGTTTTTTGTTTTTAATCTCCTACCATCTATCTCTTTTGGTTCATCTGGTCTTCCTTTCCTGTCTTGTGTTGGGTTAATCTGATATTTTTAGTATTGCATCTTAATTTTGCTATAGGCATTTCAGCCATACTTCTCACAGAATTTTTAGGAGGAGTTCTAAGGATTGCACATGCACCTTTAATATACCACAGTCTAACCAGAGGTAATATTGCTCAGAAATACACAAAAATCCCATGTTCCTAGCAACAGAATTACATTTAGTGTTCTAGCCTATCCTGTTGATGCAAATATCCATCCATATGTGTTCTCAGTCCTACAACATGATGTTATAACTTGCTTTAAACATTATATATCTTACCAAATTAAGAAAAGAAATAACATAGAGCATGTATCCATGCATATGTATTTGTACACGCATATATACTGCATGTCTATTTTCACCCACATTTACCATTAGTTTTGGCACTCTTCTTTCTTTCCTGAATACCCAGTTTTTGTCAGATGTCATGTCCTTTGGCCCAAAGGACAACCTTCTTTGTTGAGCAGATCTTCTGGTAATGAATTCTCTATTTTTCATTAACTGAAATAAATTTTTTTTTCCTCTTCATTTTGAGGGATAGTTTAGCTCGCTATGGAATGCTGGCTAACAGTGTTTTCCTCTAGTACTGTAACTAAGTTATTTTGTCACCTTCTGGCTTTGTTGCCTTTCCTGGAGAGTCAGATTTCTGGATCATTGTTCTTCAGTATGTCATGCCCCGTTTTCTGCAGCTGCTTCAACTCATCCCCTCTACCTTTAAGTCTGAGAAGTTTGGATATGACTTGACAGGACCAACTGCAGTTTTCTCTATTACCTTGCCTGAGGTTTGTTGAGTTTCTTGGATTTGTAAATTGATGTGCTTACATAAAATCTGAGATGCAAAGATTCCTGAACTCCTCAGAAAACCATGACAAATATTTTAGGCTCCGTCTGTACGTGTGGCTTTGCCTCCAACCATCCTGCCTCATGTCGCCTGCATCCCATCCTCCAAGCATGATGCACAAGTTCATGTCTCTCTGCTTCTGCTGTGATTTCCACTAGAAATGACCTTTCTCCCCACCCTTTATCAACTTGCTCATATTCTACTGTCTCACTGAGGCCCAGTTCAAACATCTCCTTATCTGTGGCACTCTTCCGCCCAAGCCCTGGCAGTGTGCACGGTGGCTCCTTCTGCCTTCTCAGCACTCTGCACGCTCTATTACTACACAGGAAACACAGTATTGTAATTATATTTTTGCACATCTTCTCCCATTTGGGGTTTTCAATGTTAAGAATTCTCTCTTTCCAGCCCTTGTATCTAGCACAATGCCAAGAGCATCATATGTGTTCGAGAAATGTTTACTGACTAATTGGATGAATACATGAATGAAACACATTTACTTATGACCACGAAGTAGCATCTCTGAAGCTCTTTGTAAGGAGAAACACGATGAAATTTATCCTCAAAGTTTAACACCTGGGTGAGTAACAGTGTTTAGATTTTGATTGAAGACATACAGGTTCCTAGAAATCTTCAGGGAAAAGCTCTCAGGTACCTCATGGTTTCTGAATGGAGGCCAAGAATGGGTTTTAAATCTGTGATAAGTGTAGAAAAGTGGGAGCAATCCTTTTTTATTATATATTACCTCCCCAGTCATTATGAAATCATTTCGTATTCATTGTGATAACACCAATCATTAATGTACTCATTTGGCATTCATATGACTCTCTTATGCACTTTGATAGGAATTCTGTTGTAATTAACCATTAGTTAATGTTAATAGTAATGGATGTTTAAAATAATGTGCTACCAAATAGGGTCATTGACAGCAAAGGGATCAACGTACTCAGGTGCGAGAGGCAGGGAGAAGTCCTTTTCCACTGGGAAAAGTTCCTAAGATGGTAGAATGAAGTTTAAGACATGGTGGGCACTAAATAGGCTTATTTCCCACACTGGGGCCTGAACCTTGAGAAGACTTGATTTCAGTTTAAGAAGGAAACTATGACAATCTGGCATGTGATTCAGTATTTTTCTTTTGAAGTATATGCAGATTGACTATGTCCTCATTATCTATCTCTTATTTGCCTCATCTGCAGTCTATATTTCCCTGTTGGAGAGTAAATCGGATCTTCCTGAAAGATTATTCTGGAAAAGGGTTTCGAGGAGAATGTCAAAGTAAAATGCACTTCATCTTCAGATCAAAGAAGCGATGGTCCTACTAAAAACACTAGTTTGTTAAGGGTGAGTTGATGAGATGCACATTCAAATAGGATCATCCTGCAACACAAAGTGACGATCACGGCCTGAACCCCCAACTTTATCGGGCTTCCGTGCACTTTTGTGAGGTGCTAATGAAGGTGGAGCTTCCAGAACCCACAGGGCTTCCTTAACAAAGTGGCCTCATTGTTACTGATGGCAGCAATCACAGGACTTGACCTAGCAGATACGGGCTTTCAAATGCCCACTTCCTCCCTCTCACTCTGATGCCCGACATGATGTTTCCCTTCCTGAGCGGACACCCAGGAAGAAGAGAAAAAGCCCAGCAGAGATCTGGAAACCCATGGCTAAAGCCCCAGAGGCCTTGGCGGTGTAGATCATGCTGCATCTTCCCCTTACGAGTCTATGCTGGCCTTGGACTCCACACAGAGGTGAGGCACAGACTCCCCATGCCCGTGCAGAGGCCAGGAGCACCTTGGTCCATATAGTACCACTTCTGCGTGTGTGAGGATGCCTTGTAAGTCTACAAGACAATGAGATTAGCTCTTCCAATAACAAATCCACCGTGTACTCAATAGGCAGATATAAAAGGTAAAGCCGAGACAACACATTGATTCCAAATGACACACTTGGGCCACCCACTGGTTTCTGGGCCTGAGAAAAAATTGTCTGGTGTGGGTCTGGGAGAGAAACATTTGAGCACTGAAAGGGAAGGGGGAGAATAACCCCAGTGGGGCAAGAATGATACACCCACCCAAACACTGCCCCACCGCGTCGGGATCCATCACTGCCTTCCTGGGTGATGGCAGTCGGGACGGCCGTGGACGTGGAAGGTGCCAGAGCAGCTCTGCACAGACAATTCTGTCGAAGGAGGGGCACAGAGGCCACGGGACTTTGGGTTTCCAGGCTGAAGTACAGACACAGTTCTATATTCCTAGGACAGAGAGTATGGCCTGGGTCTGGAGTGGGGTGACAGAGCTGAGCCGGAAGAAGCATGGGTGCCCGTGCAATCGCAGGACAGGTGGTCACCATGGAGAAACACCAAATGTTTTCTCCACCCTGCAGCAAACTGGCATCTCTTCTCTTTATGGAAGGCCTCCCCTGGATAGGATCCACCGAAGTCTAGTCCACACCAACACAGAAAAACCTAGGATGTCAGAGTTGGATGACTCAGGATGACCTCATCCAACCACTGGACTTTACTGATGTGGAAACTGAGGCACCCAGGGAGAAAGCTACCCGGTTGGCAGCACGTTGACTGGACTTGCCCCTGTGTGGCCCTGGAGGCATCATTTCTGCACATGTCCCCTGGCCTCAGCTGGCTGATTCACAAAGCATTTTCCAAATCCATAAAGTATGAAGAATATGGCTGTGGTGTCCAGCCAGGGTGTTAAGGGAAAAGACAAAGGAGGTGGTGGACTTTGGAAGGTCTCAAGGCTGCCACGTGGTTATGGGGAGGGGGTTCCTGGCTGCCACTCCATTGTACCAGCCCAGCCCTCCAGCCTCCCAGCCCCCAGCACATTGCTGCACATCACAGGCTTGGGCCATGCTGTGCTCTGGCCGGACATGTTAGCCATGAGTGCCTTGGTTCACCTCCTACTCTGTAACCGGGCAACTGCTCCGGGCTCCTCCCCAGGGCTGCCCTCCTGTGAACTGAAGCTCTGTCTCCACTGTGACCATGGGCGCCCAAACCACCGCCGCCACAAGCCTACCTTCTGCCCAGCGTTTGGCCCTTTAAATCCCATGCAGCAAAAACACTCCACACTCTATCCACCTTAATCATTAAAGAGGTTCTTCTTGCCTCTACCGTTCCATGTCTATAAAAACCATAAAGTAGAAATCTTTAATTACTCGGAAAGGTCAGGCTTCAACTTGTATATTTAATCTGGATTTAAAGAAGTGTGTTCTATGAAGAGTTACGCTCTGGTGTCCAAACACCTGCTGCTTCCATTTGTCAAGACACACGCAAGCACTCCCAGGCCCAGACACACAAATAGGCCAGCTCTGCTCAGCCCTGGCTACCTTTCTGTTCAGAACTGAAGTCAGGTGGACAACAGGTGATTCTTCTGTGGGGGAAGCAATAGAAGCAAAGGAGGCTATTTCTACTGCCTTGATTACTAGCTTGGGAAGTGGGGTATTGTGAGATGAAAAGTTCTGGGAATACCGACCTACCCACCTTTTTCCATCTCCTGCCTTCCTTCTCTTCCTCCATCCATTTTCAGGTAAAAGCGAGCCACGCGGTTTCGGGAGGTATATGTAGACACCAGCCAACAGCAGCGACTGCCACCTGGGAGAATATCATGTGGGTTAGCAGCAGGCAGGGGTGGGAGACTGGACCCATCTGAGTCATTTATGTCATTTATGTCCCTGTAACAGGAGCCAGTGCTTGGACTGTTGGACAAGGAGGTGCAGATATGCAGATATTCTCTAGCTTTGAGGACCTAGGGCAGTAATGTACCCCAGCGGTGATTATGCTAACCAGCTAGTGCTTGGTGTGTGTTTTGTTTTGTTTAATGGGTTTGTTTGTTTATTATTTTTGAGAGAGAGAGAGAGCAGAGGAGGGGTGGAGAGAGAGGAAGACACAGAATCTGAAGCAGACTCCAAGCTCCAGACTGTCAGCACAGGGCCCGACACAGGGCTCAAATTCAGGAACCATGGGATCATGACCTGAGTTAAAGTCGGACGCTTAACCAACTGAGCCACCCAGGCGCCCCTTGGTTCTTGGTTATTAAATAATATTCTCCCCTAAAGGTAAGAAGTTTCCTTGGAGAGATGGCTGATATTAGAGCAGGAAAAGAACAAGATGAGCTTGGAGTCAATTATTGTGCTGAAAGGCACGAAATTGCCCAAATAATGATAAGAATATGACCAAGGGACAGGGGAGTGAGCTTCAAAGCGTTACTACTCACCCAAGCTTCCTGGAATCTCCAGGGAGTCAAACTTAGTAATAATAGCAAATGGAATATATCCCACTGGATAAAATAGTCATCTAAGTGACCATGTGGATAAATACATGAATAAATAAGGAGAAGAAACAAATCTCTTCCTCCTAGTAAAAAGCCACCTAATAAACATGGTATAACAATGCTGTAATTAGAAAATCGCCATTTGACACCCAACACGGTAATAATTAATTCAGGTGAGAACAATCACTGAGTGCTAAAGCTAGGGCCGGAGACGTGGAGAAAGGAAGGCTTTCCCTACCCTCAGAGTGTCTCTCCAGAAAATGCTGGGTGATGACAATGGAGGGCACAAGGGACTTTTCAGCAGAGGAGTTGGGCATGGGTACGTCAGCAGCTGTGGCAAGAGCTTACCCCCTGTGCTTCCAGGTAAGATGCAGTGAGAACACAGCACATCACTTCTGTGACATTCCAGCCAAGAGTGCGTGGCCTGGGTCTCACTGTGAGGAAATGTCAGACAAATCCAAAGTGAGGGGTGGCCATGGGGCGCCTAGGTGGCTTAGTCGGTTGAGCGTCCGACTTTCGCTTAGGTCATGATCTCGCGGTTCGTGGGTTCGAGCCCCGCGTCGGGCTCTGTGCTGACTGCCAGCTCAGAGCCTGCAGCCTGTTTCAGTCTGTGACTCCCTCTCTCTCTGACCCTCCCCTGCTCACGCTGTCTCTCTCTCTCCTGGAAATAAATAAAACATTAAAAAAAAAATTTAAAAAACAAAAACAAAGTGAGGGGTGGCCTACAAAAATGACTAGCCTATACTCTTCCAAGGTATCAGAGTCATGAAAGCAAGGAAACTATTGCATACTGTAGGACCCTAGAGAGGCCAGATGACCCGGTGCAAGCCATTGCTGGGGCAGATGGTAAAGTTCGAAAGGGCTCCCGAGCAATGGGTCTACAGATGTACCATTCCGGGGACTTGTATGTAAGTCCAAAAGGGTTTACAACAAATAACCAGTCCCTGTAACACCGACTGATTGGTCTATGAAGAGACTATCACGGTAAGAATTCTCCCTTTCTTTGCTCCCACTTCTGGCAAGCTTGTTCCTGCTGTATTGATTCCACAGACATATTTTGTTGAAAAATACAATATCCTGGAGGGTACTCAGAATTGGTGGAGTAGTTTCTAGACTGACAGTTCTTCCTCTTACTAAAAACAAAGGGAGCTGAGATAATGAGCAGCTCGATCTCAGCAATAAATACATAATTTTTGCTTTGCAGATGACTTCTTGTTCACCACTGAGCAAAAAGGAAGACACTCTTCTTCTCAAGGAGCTTCAATGTCTCCCATTTGCCTACAGAACAAAGTCCAAATTGTCTGCCCAGAGTCTGAGGCAGTAACATGACTTCTGGCCTTCAGTTACAGGTTACAGTCTTGCTTGGGACTGACCACCCAGGCACACATTTTCCATCAGGCCATGTGATACTCATACTCACTTCTGCTTACCTGGTGCCTTCATGAAGCTTCTCCAATCTTGTGCTTCCTCACCAACTACCCATTAGTACTCTCTCTTTTCACTCCCAGCTTAGTGCTTGTGCTTCTGGTACAACACTTAGGCAGGTCTGTCACCTCACATGGCTATTTGCTTACTGGTCTGTTCCATGCACCAGATTATAGGCCCCTGAAACATGTCTTTAGTGCATGATTCCATGGGCCGACGTCCTTGTATAGAGAAGCAAATACATTCAGTGGGAATTTATTGAATACCTACTATATCCTGAGAAACACTCATTACAGTTTTCAGAATACAGTAGATGGTAAAATCCTACTGATTCTATATTTCCATATCTAATAGTCCATAAAAAAGGACTTTGGTCAAACACTCAAGGAGTTATTGACCTCTGAAACAGGGAGTTTTTTTATATTTTAAAATTTTTCTATGTTTATTTATTTATTTTGAGAGAGACAAAGACAGTGTGAGCAGGGGAGGCGCAGGGAGACGAGAGAGAAAATCTCAAGCAGGCTCCATGTTGTCAGCTACAGAGCCAGACATGGGGCTCGAACCCACAAACTGTAAGATCATGACCTGAACTGAAACCAAGAGTCAGACGCTTAACGGACTGAGCCACCCAGGTGCCCCAGGGAGATATTTTTAAACACACAAACATACACACATACATTGGATGGGAGCCACACAAACTACTACAATGAAGTTTTTTTTATTATTATTTAAGAGTTTGGGGTTTTTTAAGGCAGTTTTAAGTTCACAACAAAATTGGGAGGAAGGGACAGAGTATACTCCCTCCACCTGTACATTCACAGCCACCCCCACGACCAGCGTCCGCACCAGAGAGGTTCATTTGTCACAGCTGATGAACCTACCGATACATTATTTCCCAAAGTCCATAGTTTGCGTTAGGGTTCTCTCTTGGTGTGTGTGATATGGGTTTGGACAAATGTATATTGTCAGGCATCCACCATTACAGTGTCATACAGAGTAACTTCACTGCCCTAAAGATCCTCTGTGCTCTGCCTGCTCATCTCCCCTGCCCCCAACCCCTGGCAACCACGGATCCTTCTAGTGCTTCTGTAGTATTGCCTTTTTCAGATTGTCATGGAGTTGGATAATAGTGTGTAGCCATAGGTGAACTTCTCACTTGAGTAGATGCCAAACGATTAGTAAGAGTCATCACTTGTTTTACCGGTTATGGGGCACAAAATACTAAAGAAATTGTTCACTTCCATATACAGTAAACCCTTGGTTTGTGAGCATAATTCATTCTGGAAACATGCTTGTAATCCAAAGCACTTGTGGATCAAAGCAAATTCCCCCCATGAGGAATAATGGAAATTCAGATGATTTGTTCCACAACCAAGAAATATTCATATAAAAATGATCATAATAGGGGCGCCTGGGTGGCTTAGTCGGTTAAGCGTCCAACTTTCACTCAGGTCATGATCTCGCGGTTCGTGGGTTTGAGCCCCACGTCGGGCTCTGTGCTGACTGCCAGCTCAGAGCCTGGAGCCTGTTTCTGTCTGTGACTCTCTCTCTCTCTGACCCTCCCCTGCTCATGATGTCTCTCTCTCTCTCTCCCCTAGAAACAAATAAAACATTTTAAAAAATGATCACAGTACTGTAATATAACACAAAATAACAAAGAAAATACAAAATATAAAGAGAAATAGATAAATTAACCTGTACTGATATTTGAAAACCTTTGTGGCTGGTGTGGGGGGAGACGAAAGAGGTGGTTACTGCATAGGATGACTTTCACCATCACTAACGTAATCACTGCTATCAGCTCAATGGAATCTTTTCCTGCATGGCAGCCATTGTATACGCTCACACGGATGTTGACTACAGCACAGTTTTAATAAACTCGTGTCATAGACTGTATGTAACGTAACTGACAATAAGGCAGCAGAGGAAAGGGTCTCTATCTGCAGGCAGCCTGACCTAGAATGAAACAAAGCATTCCTAACCTCAGTCTTGTCTGGAGAAGCAACGGACTGTTCATAGATGCTCAGAAGTGACAAAAACCCACTAGTGCCAGTTGTGAGCACCTTCCAATGTTCTGAAAAATCACTGATTTCTGCCAAACACCATGGCTTGAGACCGAGCATCTGAGCATGGGAGACAATCACCCATGATCCTGCACACACACACACACACACACACACAGAGAGAGAGAGAACCAATGGCTCAGTTGTGATCATGTGATGTTTGGCGTCAAGACATTGCTCATGTATCGAGTTAAGATTTATTAGAAATGTTTGCTCATCTTGTGGAACACTCGTAGAACAAGTTACACTCCAATGTTTTGCTGTAATGTAGTTATTTCTGTATATTTTCCAGACTTATTATTAGTAACAAGGAAAGAGAGAGGCAGGAAAGGTGAAGTCGGCGTTCCAGACAACCTGAATCATTGATCCTATCTGGCCTCACTAATACATCCTCTTTGGTCTCAATTCAGTAAGTTAGTATTTAAACTACAGCATGATCTCTCTTATATAAGGAATCTAAAATAGTTTAACATAGGAAGAGAAAAGAATCATGTTTGTAGGGGCTGGGAGGAGGGGAAACAGGGAAGTGCTGGTCAACAGGTACAAAATTTCAGTTACAGGAGCTGAGTAAGTTACGGAGATCAGCTATGCAGCATGACGCCTATAGGTAACAGTACTGGGTTGTATACTTAAGATTTGCTAAGATTAAGATTTGCTAAGAGTGTAGACCTTATGTTAAATATTCTTACCCTAAAAAAAAAAAAACAGTAAAAATAATAGGACAAGGGAAAATTTGTGGAGTTGATAGGTCTACAGCATTGACGGTGGTGATGGCTTCACATGTGTGTTGTTATTTCCAAATAGGCAGAATGTTCAACAATCACTTATATGAAGTGTGTCCACAAATACTTCAGTTGCTGATGGATGGATAAAGCCATCCAAAAAAGCGTGTGGAGTTTTTCCCCTTTTTTATTTGGAAACAATACAGTACCATGAGATATTTCAGCTAAAACAACATTGGAAATACAGAACGCGCTCACACAGGGAGAAAAACATGTTCTTCTGTGCAAGTAGATTATATCCCTATTCTCCACATTCCAAGCTGCATGAGAAGAGACAGCATCTTGTGAGTTGTAAGTGGCTTCTCCTCAGGGCTCCCACCAGGATTTGCCTTTCTAGTATCTAAACATCATTGACTGGGACACAAAACACATACACCTGGTGCCAAACCTCATTGTACAGTAAATGGTATATATGGTATATAAATATATATATATATATTTGAAGGATTTGTTTGAGATTGAGATGGAATTTACATCAACATTATCTATGAAAAGGGTGTTTTCTGTATGAATGAGTAGCATAAATACTATAAATGTTAAAGGGAATTTCATTAAAATAAAAAAATTATCAAGCATTTGGAAATACACTGTCTTCACACGCCATGTTGTAAGATTGAATCGTAAGGGACCTCGCAAGGCCACACAAGGTATGCACCCGAAAATACCAAGCCTGCATTTTCTCTAAGACCTTGCTGCTTGGAGGTGGTCCACAGGCTGGCAGCATCTGCATTACCTGGGAGCCCCAGAGGCCACTCCAGACCAATGAATCATGTCATTGATGAGCAGCTGGGTAGTTGCCAAGCACATGCAAGTTTGGAAAACCACATTCTACCCTGCATGAGGTTTTGTTCTACTCGTGTTTTTAAATTTTTTAATGTTTATTTATTTTTGAGGGAGAGATTGAGAGAGCGTGAGTAGGGGAGGGGCAGACAGAGAGGGAGACACAGAACTGAAAGTAGACTCCAGGCTCTGGACCATTAGCACAGAAGCACAGAGCCTAATTCTGGGCTTGAACTCATAAACCGTGAGATCATGACCTGAGCTGAAGTCAGACACTCAACTGACTGAGCCACCCAGGCGCCCCGTACTCATTTTTAAATAATAACACAAGTGTGTGGAGGCCACCTGGGTGGCTGTCGGGTAAGTGTCCAACTCTTGATTGCAGTTCGGGTCATGATCTCATAGTTCGTGGGATCAAGCCCTCCACTGGGCTCTGTGCTGATGGTGCGGAGACTGCTTGAGACTTCTCTCTCTCTCTCTGACCCTCCCCCCACCTTGTGTGCACACTCTCTCTGTCTAAATAAGCATTCAAAATAACAATGATAATAATAAGACTAGTACATGGTTCACTTAGGATTTACAATGTTCTTAGGATCATCAAACACAAAGAAGAGCAGGAAATCTCATTGTTCCACTCACAATACTTTTGGACAGATCAGAGGTTCATTAACTCTTTCCGCAAGTGCATTTTGCGGTCCTCTCAGATCCGGGAGAGCGTCCAGCTCTTAGCTTACCTTTGCTCCTCTCCTGCTGTTCCTTAACGGAGCCCAGCTAATGTGATGTGGACAGACTAGCTGCCTGCACTGACACCTGGGTCCAGGGGCCGGCGGCTCACGCTGCCCCCCAACTCGGCTCCCTTCGGGCGCTAGCGTCCGGAACCACCACCACAAAATCACAGTGGGCGCAGAGCAACCCTTATCTGAAAGTGCAGTCTTTATACTTGACACACTACAGCCCTACTCACAACTCATCCTGCAAGTGAATCTTCAGAGTGATTCTTCAAGTAGCATCTTCCAGATTTTTTATGCAGGGAAGGAGGGAGAATTTCTCTTTCCTTCCTACAAAAATCACAAAAAATTTTAACACAAAGAGGCCCTCTCCCATCCCAGAGATCTAATTATAACTGTTTTCTTATTCACAGTGCACTTCCTCTGAAATAATGAGCTTTTCAATACAAAGAGCCCCAAAATGGTGGCTGATGAATTAATTCACTAGAGGAGAAAGCTCAGAAAGACAGAAGTGTGAGTAAACAGGATGCCAGTCCCCGAGGCTCAGAGAGGTATGTCATCCATTGCTAAGCATCACAGGGACAAATTGCTTGGAAAACTACTAATGACATTTCTGTTTCTTTATCATGGGTAAACCCGATACTGCACATTTGGACCGAGATGGAACACAGGCAGGAGTGGCCAGTCCCCCCGTGTGACACTGCACTATTGCCACGGGCTTGGTAGCACCATCACCCAAACTATTTCCAGCCCAAATGCTCCCAAAGTCAAAAGAAAGCCCCTGGTGTCATCTGAATGTGCAAAAATGGCTCACGGCATCAGCTAACCATGACCTTGAGGCTTGTCCACATGGCCAGTAGCTTCGGGTGTTCCCATAGTTTCCAGAGAGAAGAATTTAGGAACATCATGGACATAGGGAAGAACTTCCTATTTTTCAGCAAGGTCTGTACTTAACAAAGCTGGAGAAGACTCAAACTGTATTTCCTGGTTATAGATCTCCAACTCCAGACTGGGCTGGATTTTCCTCATATTTAGCTGCTATGCCATTATTTTATTTTATTTTATTTTATTTTATTTTATTTTATTTTATTTTATTTTATTTTATTTTATTTTATTTTATTTTATAGAAAGGGAGAGCGCACGTGCCAGCAGGGGAGAGGGACAGAGGGAGAAAGAGAGAGAATCTCCAGCAGGTTCCACACTCAGTATGGAAATCAATGTGGGGCTCAATCATACAACCCTGGGATCATGACCTGAGCCAAAATCAAGAGTTGGACGCTCAGCTAACTAAGCCACCCAGGCGCCTTGATTTTGTTTTTTATTTTTGAAAATTGCCTCCCTTCTGACTTGGATGGGCGTGGCTTCCCCAAAGCTCTGCTGATGGGGTCTCTCCCTGCCTTGCAGGCTGCTTCCAGCCCTTCCTTCGGGCATCAGCCCCAGCGTGGGTGCAGCTGCAGTCAGAGAAGGGCCCTTCACGGAGATCTCTTCCTTCTGGGTCTGGCTGCACTTGCTACGTAAGACTCAGGATCCGGAAATTGTCTCCTACACCAGCTTCTGGTTTGGTTGTGGTTTTCCCCCAATTTAAAGTACCCACAAGTTCCCAGGGACTGCATCCCGGAGCCGGCCCGCAGCAGTAGCATTTCAGGCAGGCCAGGAGGCACGGAGGGCACAGAATTGTCGCAGTGCCCTGGGCACCCCCTCACTCTCAGATGCACTGCCCACCACAGGCTGCAGCCCTCGGCCGGCACACGGCCATTCCCGGGCTGCAGGTGCCTAGAAGTCTCCGCTAAAGCTGAGTAATCCGGGCAGGGCCACTGGGGACAGGGGACCAGGCTGGGAGGGGTGGGCGGGGGTGAGGAGGGTGTGGTTGTCACCCCGGGGAGAGACTCACGCCTCCACCTGACGCCCTGGCTCAGGTATCAGGTACCTGCGACAGCTGTCCAGGGGCGGCAGGGACCGAATGCGGTGCACCTGTGTGCCACACACTTCATTATCATCAATAGCCGCGGGGTCATTAAGGATAAAGCATCGATAAAATGCAGCTGCACAGGGGACCATGCCCCTCCAGGTGATGTGGGGAGTTTTACATCATCTGGGGTTATGAGACGACGGTGGCCAAACCAGGGGCCTCCCAGAGAAAGTTCCTGATGATCTCACGTGGTCAGAGTCATCAGTTGTTCCTGAGCTCGTTTTATCTCACGGTATTTTTTCCTGAGCCCGTTGTTTCCCCGCGGTTGCTTTGAAGGGTGTTCCCACTTGTTGGCCGGTTGGCTGGACGGCTTTTCAGGGACCTAACGCGCCCTCGCTCTACCTGGCTCTCCTCTGCGCGGAGGCGGTCAAGGCCGCGCTCAGGGGCACAGCTGCCGATAAGGGGAGCCGCTGAGAAACGGTTTTCGGGCTTTGGACGCCTCGCGCTCCTTCCGCGCGCTTGGGGCCACCGCAGCCCTCGGCCCTCCGCCCGCCCGAGGCGCCGCGGGGCGGCTCCGGCACCCGCGGCCAAGGTTGCTCCTTTTCCAGAATCTCTGTGAGTCTGCCTGGCACAAAGAGCAGAGACAATGACACGCGTTGGTTCAGCAGTGCCGGGCGGGAGCCGGGCAGGGCCGGCCCTCTGCGGGCTTCCTTTCGCGCCAGCCCCAGGGCGCACGTCTGCCGGTGAGGGGCGCCGGCCACGCGCACGGCCAGGGACTCCCCTCGGGGTCGCACGCGGCCCGGGAAGCCCCCCGCCCCCCTCCTCTCCAGGCTGGGGGCGCGCGGTCCCGGGTCAGGAGCGGGAGACACAGAGCGGGCCTGGAGCGCGCCGGGCCCGGAACCTGGCGCTCGGGGTGTCCCTGCGATCGTCCCCTCGAGGAGCCAACAGTGCAGTTCGTCCTTGAAAGAGGCAAAGAAAAGGCTGACGCCGGAGCCCAGGCGTCGGCGGGGTGAGAGGTGGTTTTTCTCCCGGCGGAAAGGAGACCTCGCTGACAAATCGTTTAAGTGATTGATTTTAACTTTCCCCCTCTCTGCAGCAAGAGGGAAGGTCTGCGAAGTTTCCAGTCAAAATGGCTCATGAATGGGTAATCACAACAACGCTAACAGTCTTTTGATTTCCTGACAGATCTGTGGTACTCGTGAATTTTGCATGATTGATGGCTGTTGACTGACAATGGGTTTTATGGAATAATGACTAGAGTCCCAGACGGCAAACGGCTGAACGCACAAATGAAACACCCTACCCAAGAGGTGTACACAAGTCGTGATTAAAGAGCCTAGCTTTCAAAACCGCTCCAAGCAGACCCAACTGCAAAGAGGCTGCGGCAGTGCCATGAGCCACCGAGCTGCAGGGGACGGCTCTCCTTCTCACCGATCCTGCCGCAATGGTCACGTGCAAGCCCGTGACACGCCCAGCCCTCAGGCAGGCGCACTGTGGCCTCATCGATGGCCATCGCTCCATGGGAAGCTCGTAGTCATGGCAAGTGACCACAGCCGATGTCCAGGAAGCCCAACCTGTGTTCAGACCACATTAAATTACACGCTGGGGAAAATATTCAGGCCCATTTAATAACCTCAGTGAAAACCAAAACTCTGTCTACTTCTAAGGCCCCACAGTTAATAGGAGGAGAAAAACAAGTGAAACGGTGCCTGACTCCCACATCACTCAGAAAACCAGACACGGCCCCAGGCCTGCAGTTTTGGATGCAAGGTCGTTGTAAGTCACACCGCGTTCCATTGTCACACAAGGTGAGTTCTGTTGTATTGGGGAACCTCGTTGGGCTTGGCCCAGGTAAGGGGATGCTGGGAAGGGGCTGGCCCAGAGCTGAGCTGCCCGCTCCCTGGGAGTCTGGAGCAGGCAGGGGCTGTGAGTCCCTTCCATTCACCGAGGATGGGATGCTAACTGCATGGCCCCTTCGAGCAGGCTGGTGAAGACACAGCTCTTCTCAGAAGCACACAGTAGGCCAAGTAGCGGATACCCTAAAACATGAGCAGGGCACCCTACAGGGCATCCCGCAGAAAGCAGAGTTCTGGGATTCAAGCAGACAGGACAGAACACCTTCAGCAATAATGGCGTGAGGGGAGGGCACGCACTGAGCTCTGAGTGCCTTTGCTGCTGTTCTTATCTCCGTCCTCTTGAGCCCTGGGGAGGGGGCTTAGTGGGCAAGAGCTACTTGCCAAAGACTCAAACCCAGGCCTGTCTGGGTCAGGACCAGAGCCAGTAACCCCAAGACCACACTCCTCGCTGCCAGCCAGGGGAGCCGGGGGTGCACTGGGGCCTACGCTGGCGTGTGCCAACCAGACAAGACAGCTGCTTCCAAGACCAGGACCACAGGACCAGGGGGCGTAGGGAGTCAGGCCTAACCCCAGCTACCCTAGGAACCCGGGGCCCGGCACACATCTCCAGGAGGAAAGGCTGGACGGCGCCAGAGCAGCCACTCCCTGCCCGCCCCCTCCCCCCCACCATGGGGGAAGCGCCTCTTTGCCAGGGCAGGGCCTTCCATCAGTCGCTCCGACTGGACAGTTTCTAGCAAGTCAGCACGTCCTCATCTTAAAGGCAAGAACTCTCGGCTGCAAATGTACTAAAAACGTATGCAAAGCGAGTCCTGAGAATATACGCCGTCTCTAATGGCGGGTTACTTAAAATGAACTTTGAGGGGTGCCTGGGTGGCTCAGCTGGTTGAGCATCTGACTCTTGACTTCAGCTCAGGTCACGGTCTTCCGCTTTGTGGGTTCGAGTCCTGGACTGGGCTCTGTGCTGATAGGGTGGACCCTGCTTAAGATTCTCTCCCTGTCTCTGTCTGCCCCTCCCCTGCTCCCTCTCTCTCTCTCTCTCTCTAAATCCATAAATAAACTGTAAAAAAAAAAAAAAAAAAGAACTTTGAGATCATTCTGAGTCTCAGTTCTCCGAAAGAAGAGTGTGGCTATCTCTCCACCAGAGGGAAGGTGTGGCCAGGATTCATGAGCAAGGTGGATGCATGCACGATTGCCCGTAGTTGCTGCGGGAGACGTACAGGGCTGGGTGAGGGCCGGGCCCCGGGGAGACCCCATGTCACTGTGAGGTGGGGAGAAGCGCCCAGGCCACGCGGTAAGTGCCCACGAGTATGGGTTCTTAGGCCGTCATTCACCCCTCGGTCTAGTTCGGTCTCTGCGACCAAATGGAGAGTGTCCTCCCCACAGGTCAGAGCCACAGAGGTCCCTCAGCTAACGCAGCTTCCACAGTGCCTTCCCCCCCACCCCAGCTTCGCTTGGGGGGGTGTATCTTTCTCGTTCTGAGAGGTGCAGAGGCTGCTAAGAGCCTAGCCCACTGCCTGCTTTGAGAGCCAGACCCACGGCTAGCTCATCCCCAGCTCGTGTGTGTCGGGGCAGAGAGCAAGGATGGCGTCAGGACCCTCAGAAGCTTCAGAGGATGCTTTCCCAGCCCGGGCGGCAAGATGTCGGCACACCCAGGGCCTGGCACATTCACGTGGCTCGAGCCGTGTTTCCCAAACTGCATTCCGTGGAACACCAGGACTGAGGGATATCAGATGTTGTGCAAAGAACAAGAGTTGGTGCACAGCTACACTCAGAACTTGCTGAGAAAAAGCAAAGCTGAACAGAAATCTTTACTGGGGATTTTCTCAGAGCCTTTAACCTGCATCCGCAGCAGAGCCACCAGCCCTGCCCATCTCTCCCCGTCCCCTGCATCATCTCAGCCCCGCCCACTAGATGTCCCGAGCCCTCTGGCACCAGTGTCAGGTCACATCGCTGCCCTGCCTTCAAGCTCCGGAGGCCCCCAGACTCACGGAGGAAGAGGGGCCTTCACCGCCCAGGATGTGCCGCTTCCCGCTGAGCTCGCCTCCCACTCCCTTCCACTGCCCGGCCCGGCCCAGGGCTCAGCTCCAGGGCCCCATCTGGGCTGCGCCCCTCGGGACTCTGCAGGGCTGACCCCTCCTCCTCCTTCCTGTGTTAATCCAGCGCCTCCCACACAGACCGTCTCCTACACTGTTCCAGTCCAGCCTGGCCCGCTGCCCCTGCACCCAGGAGCCACCCGCCTCGCCCGCCTTTGTTTCCAGAGCCCGTAGCCCTTCTCATGTTCTCCGAGATCTCCCTCTTCGCTTCTTTACTGTCCCCCTACCCCGAATATCATCTCCGTGGGAGCAGGGGTCTCTGCCTAGAACAGCCCCCAGGGTCTGAAGTTCAACAAACTTACGTTGAACGAATAAATGAACTTCTACTGAAAGTTGTTGGCATGAAGCATTTCTCCCCAAGTCACTGGAAGATTCGTTATTTTCTTCAACAACTGTTAAGTGCCTGCCACGTGTCCGATAGTGTTTTAAGATACACAAAGTGGACTCACCCCTCACAGAGCACCACATATCACTTTGTGAGAAGCGTCATTGCAAAAACATGTCTATTATAGGGGCATGTTGGGGACTCAGTCAGTTAAGCGTCTGACTTTGGCTCAGGTCATGATCTCACGGTTTGAGGGTTCAAGCCCCGTATCAGACTGTATGCTGACAGCTCAGAGCCTGGAGCCTGCTTCAGATTCTGTGTCTCCCTCTCGCTCTGACCCTCCCCTGCTCATGCTGTCTCTCAGAAATAAATAAAAAAATAAATTTAAAAACCATGTCTATTATTAGGAGGATGATCCAGGCTCCTGGGTGGCTCAGTGAGTTAAGCATCCGACTTCAGCTCAGGTCATGATCTCTCAGTTTGTGAGTTCAAACCCCACGTTGGGCTCTGGCTGACAGCTCAGAGCCTCCGATTCTGTCTCTCGCTCTCTGCCCCTCCCCCACTCATACTCTGTCTCTCTGTCAAAAATAAAAGTAAATGTAAAGAAAAAAATTATAAGGCGGATGATCAGTCCACTCAGTGCCTTTCCTCCTTGGGGGAGGGATTAAACAGGGCATGATCACACTCTAGGAGCCTCCACAGGGCCATGGGTGTGAGTATCTCACCCAAAGTCGTAGAACACGGAGCTATAGAACCCTGAAGCAGGACGCCAGTGAACCGCCAGCACGAAGGTGGGCAGGAGCCAAAGTCAAAGCTGAGCCCTGGAAGCACGTGGGTGCAGACAGGTCGGGAGAACATGGAGCCGGGGGTAAGCTACACCTACAGAGTGGGCAGAGGACAGGACCACAACAGAATGAAGCCGCCAAGACAAAAGAGGGACATAAAATAAGAAACTCAGAACCAGGCGCAGTGCACAAGCCAATATCAGAGAGAGAAGAATTTTGGGTAGGGGAGCACATCAGTCTTTGAAGGGCAAGAGATTTTTCCTGTTTCGCAAGGCACACCAGTTGGTAGAGAAGCCGTGAGCACACACGGCGCTTCCTAATAGAGACGTTCGCAAATTAATGAGATGGCCAGTCTGAAAGATTTCCATCTTGAGGGTGGAAGTCATGCCTTTGTTATGTGCTGAACTGTATTTAATCAATATTTATTCCAGCATTATTAGCTGTAAGCACAATAAGAGAAAAAAAAGTGTCATGTAAATATAAAGTCTTATTATAGCTAGCAAATTGGATGCATAAGCTGATTAATTTGAAATCTGTTTGGATATCCTTTGGATTCTATTGCCAAGTTCCTGGATGTTCAGTTTGAACTGGTGACTTTCAAAATTGATGCTGAGGCCAAAAGACAGTGCTAATTAGTGCGTGAGCTCTTCACGTCTGAAAATCTGGGAATGAGTCCTTCTTGGGTCAAAAGTGAATATGAGCTTGGTTCTCTCACTCTGATCCCTGTTGACACTGTCGTCATTGCAAAACTATCATCTTATTTGGCATCGCCAGCAGGCCGTGTCAAGAGAGCCTCAAAGCCAATGCGGCAGGGCATAGTGGCAGACGCAAGCCGCACCGGAGCAGGTAGGGAAGTTTCCAGACAGCAGTCTCCACACTACAGACGTGGCACAGGCCGGTGGCTTTAGCCCTTTGATTTTGTGTGCAGTAAATTCATATGGGCTGATTTTAAAGGGGGGGGTGGGGAATTAATGATGCATATCCAATCTAAAAGATAGTGTTATCTACTTTATTTCACTACTTGTGTTTCATTTCATTGACTGTGCTCTATAATCTTAAGTCACATAAGCATATAAAATGATGCAATATAGCAGAACATAAGCCTTTACACAATAAACTGCCGCACGGCACAGCCCATCACCTCCAAGCTGGCCTGTGAGCTCCTGCAAGCACAGGGCATGATTGAAAGATCTGGCATCGTTTCCCGTCTCCGCAGTCACGCGCCTGCTTCCTGAGAGCAGAATTCAGTGCCTGGGAGGGGGTGGGGGCTCAGGGCTGGACCCGGGCGAGTCATAAGGAAGTGCTACGGGCTCTGTCCTTCGTTCGTTGGTTTGCTCATCCATCAAGCACGTTAAGCTTGCCCTGGGAAATCAGCAGGACTCCAGGATGCTAAGCCGTGGGCTGCAATCAATGCAAATAGACCAAGGGCTGCGGTGAATCCGAGTGACTAGTGAGGCGATCCCTGGCCCCACAAGAAGACAGAAGCGCTTGACCCGACAGGAGGTGGGCACCACACAGCCCCCTCCAAGGTGGGAGGAGACAGAGAGACCAGGCTGTCCGGCTGACCTCTAAGAGCCATCGAGATTGTCTGACAATTGATGAGGGACCCAGCCGCGCATCACAGCCACCATGAGGCCCTTGGCTGCTGGCACTGTGAAACGTGGCACCATCCAGTGACCAGGGTGTAGACCTGGATTGACCCGAAAGCACGCCAAGGACATGGAGTCAGCAGCCAGCCAGGCCCCCACAGACCGTATCTAACTCTGGGTGTGCTGCTCTCTTTTGTCCATTCCTTCAAGGGTTTCTTGGGGGGTCCTACACCCAGGTCCTAAGGTACAATGCTGCATGCCTTCCGCCGTGCAGGGGGCAGCCGGTGGATCCCGCTTCAAGACCCCAGGGCCCCGGCAATCCCATCCTTGGTTTGTTACAACCAAGCAAGTTTGGGCTCCACCACCGAGTCTCCCAGCCGGGCCAGCAGTCAGTCAGAAGCCTCCCGGCGGCCCCTCCCACGCCACCCTCCAAGCGTCGATGTCCCCGAGAATTATCAATCGGCTTTCTGGGACACCTAATGACTTCATCAATAACGTTTACCAGTTCCGAAGGTCACCCGAGAAAGGAAGGCCGTGGGAAGCGCTCCGGCGCAGAAGGGGCCGCGTGGGCTTGTCCGAAGGGTCACCCCTCGGTTCTCCGCGTCCGGATCAGTATTAATTGAGCCTCAGGAAGAGGCGCAGAGGCTGGCGTCCCGAGCACGGGCGCCGTGTTGTCCCCAATGTGCGTACAGCCACTGCCAACACCCTCAGAGCAATAATTCCATTTTATGTCTTTCACATTTAATAGCAAATTCGCCATTTAATCTTTAAGACAGAAGTTACTTATTCTCAATCTACCTCTCCTCGCGCTGCTGTCATCTCACGCCACTCACACTGGCCGGTGGCAGGAAGCCCATCACACTCCCAAATCAGGCCCATTTTTTCATTAGCTCATATCCTTCCTGAGGTGGCCTCCTTTACAGACGGCTGATCAGCAATCAACACTAGTTTGTTTCAATCAGAACAGCACCCGTAACTTCTCATTTAAAAACTGCTCCTCCAGAAGCACATTAGCAGAAGGCAGAGCGGGGGCCCCGGTGATTGTAACAATGGGTTGGGTTTTTTTTTTCCCCAGTAAGAAAAAAATGCAGCTGAAATCCAAAGGAAAAAAAAGGAAAAAAGAAAAGAAAAATTGCATATGCTTTTGCATATCACTCCGCGGACCTCGATGCAGATTTCAGTCTATCCTAACTGTTCATGTGTGTAGTGTCCCCTCTGAGTTAGGAAGGGAATTAATAAATCCTATTTTCAACCTTGGAACTGGAAGCAAGGAGAGGGTGAGTCCCTTATTTTGAACCGCAGACCCAGGAATCATTTGCATAGTTCAAAACATGCACATAATTCTATGCAAAAATCTAAATGTTGAACGTTAATTTCATTACCTTTCACCTCGTAGGAGAGTATTTGGTAAAAGAATAGCCAAGGCTCTATCATCATTCTTTCCTAGAGAGACGGAGGGGAGAGTGTGGAATTCAGGAAAGGCCACAGGCAAGGGGCTGGGAAATGTGGATGAGCATGTTCAGGCGCCCCCCTCCCCACCCGGGCTGTCACTCTGACCCTTGGCTGTCCTTTGTGAGCCAGCCGGGTCTTACCCGTGACCCTGCTGCACCGAGGTTAAGCATGAACACTTTTCAAAGGCTAGTTCATCCACGCTGGGAAATGTTGACTTCAATAGCAGGAGGCTTTAAAATGATTTTCTTATCTTGCTCATCCTTCCTGTATTTCACTTGGGTAAATGCAACATGGGTACGCACACACTCAGAAATCACATTTGTCATGAAGTGAAAGGGACAACTTAACATTCGATCCCTGGTGAGTCAATGCCATTGCTTAACAGGGAGGGCGATGAAAATTTATCAGTGTGTTCACAGGGTATGGGCCGCTGAAGTTTAACGTTGGGGGTCTTTGTGTATTTATTATTTATGAGCTGGAATCGGTAATGTTCCCTAATTCCTGTCCCTAAAAAATGAAATCACAAGTTGTTTTGAATATATAGTAATCGCCAGATCCCAGGAGATAAACCGATACGTGACTACTGCTTCCTTCCAAGGAGGCTTACTGGCATGTTTTAACACTGTGTCTCTCTCAAAATATAATTGGAATTCCTATTTTGGAACTGGCCGTGTGAGTAAGTCAAAGATGTGTAGAACCATACAGTTGAACATGCTCTTTTAGATGAAGTCATCCAAACCCGGGGGTGACAGAGTTTGAGGTCACTGCAGAGCTGGGTCAAGGTGAGTGCTGGCCAAAGGCTAGCTTGCCAATAGCCCCAATTCCCCAAGTCTGGGGTGGGGGAGGTCATGGAGAGCAGGGCAAAGCCAGAGCAGGAAGTGCAGTCTTTTTTTTTTTTTTTAATGTTTATTTATTTTTGAGAGAGACAGAGCGCAAGCGGGGGAGGGACAGACAGAGAGGGAGACACAGAAACTGAAGCAGGCTCCAGGCTCTGAGCTGTCAGCACAGAACCTGATGCGGGGCTCAAACCCACAAGCCGTGAGACCTTGAACTGAGCCAAAGTTGGATGCTTAACCAACTGAGCCACCCAGACGCCCCTCAGGAAGTGCATTCTTAAGGCAGAAGCAGGCTGCACACCCCTGACCCCCTCACTCTGTTCATTGGTGGCCACACTCCCAGACCACAAAGGGAAAATGGCCAGACCACTTCCCCTGCTGGGTAGAGAAGAGGAGGGAACCTCCTCATGCACAGGTGGGGTTTTCATGAGACTCTAAACCGAGCCCCGTTTTACTAATTACACTGATGTCCAACAAGTTCATCTGACAGCCACTGATTTTTAACCCTGAAATCAGTGTTTTGTTTTGTTTTTAATAACCAAGATTTGGAAATTTTCAAGGAAAAGAGAAAAAGAGTAGTGCCAATAAATGTACATATTTTTGCACCATGCACTGAATTAGGCTCTTTTAAACCATAAGACGAGTCAAACGTTTTTCTTGTGTTTTACTGATATTATTGATCTTTCAGAAGAAATGTTTTATAAATAACTCCTTGGTCCCCGAGGCCCCAGCTTCACACAGTCTAGCACTTTGGATCTACCAGTGTGAAAGGCATGCATAAAATTGGAGAAAAAATTAGAACAATAACGAGAAGAGAATAAATGCCGCAATGCCTGCTGCCGTCACTGCACTCTCACACGTTTGCTGAGGCACAGAGCTGCCTAAACCCTTCACTCAGCAATGTCAGTTCGGGCCAGTCCTGAGGTCCTGACTACTGGCTTCAAGGTTGTGGCATTGGCGAGGGACCCAGGAAATCAGCAGCAGTGGTTTAACCAGAACTTCAGGCCCTCCACATCTGGATTTGGTATATAGCTGCTACCCATGGCTGGCACTTTTCTGTTTGCGTGAGCCCATCTTTTGCAGAAAAAGAGCAAAAAAGGGTGAGGAGCAGAAGGATAAAGTGTAGTAACAGATTAGTCCTTCATCTTATTATTATTATTATCCATAGATGGTGCTTGACTTTTGCCAAAAGTCGAAAGGATCCATGCTCTTTGGGACATCCAGAGGGACTTGACTTGTCACAGATTCTGAAGGTAGTCCCCGAAGGAAGATAAAGACTGTTTCAGTTCAGATTCAACATCCTATTGAACACCCACGAAGCAGAGGAATTCTCCCACGAAGGTGAGAAAGCCAGAGTCCGCCCACAGACCCCAGTTCGTAGGTGGCAGAGCAGGGACTGGAACTGACTTCCTCAGCTGGGACCATTCCGGCAACGCAGAATCCTTTGAGTCTCCATACCCTATCCAGGTGATTGCTTCGGAAAGAACAACCTTTACTGGGGATGTGGTTCTGTTGCTGGTTAACTAATCTATCACTGATGTCTAAGGCAGAGGAAAACCTAATACAGAGTTAGGACGCGGCCTTCGCCTTCCAGAAGCTATCCTAGTTTGCCATGCTGATGGGCTCCTGCATTAAGAAGATGAATGTCTATGGACTTACCTGTGGTCTTGAGCACACAGCTAGAGGGAAGTTCACATTCCTACCCACACTAGATGCGTCATTTATTTCTTCAATAATTGTTTTTTTTTTTTGAAAGAAAGAGAGGGAGGGAGAGAGAGAGCGTAAGCAAGGGAAGGGCAGAGAGAGAGGGAGACAGAGGATCTGAAACAGGGCTCTGAGCTCACAGCAGAGTCCCTGATGCAGGGCTCAAACTCATGAACCATGAGATCATGACCTGAGCCAAAGTCAGACACTTAAGCAACTGAGCCACCCAGGTGCCCTATATTTCTTCAATAAAAAAATCAGTTGATTTCTACACCAAGTCAACCCCAAATAAGCACTGTTTCCAAGAGGTGTGCACAAAGCCCCTCAGGAACAGACACGGGCATATAAACAAGACGGGAGGTCAGAATGGACATCTCAGGGGGGGCCCACGCACCAGTTTCAAAAGGTCAGCAGGAGCTGGCAAGACGCAGGGAAGGCTGGGGCATCCATGGGGGTGGAGATGCATGTTGGAAGGAGACGAGGCGCACAGGCACCCGGGCTTGGGGACCCTGGAGGACATGTGATGTGGGTGGGCTGGAGCAAAGCACAGCTCAGGCAGGGAGAGCTGCGGCCAAGACGCAGCTGAGAAGGGCCAGCGGGGAGCCCAGCGGCAGAGGCGGCACACACAGCGCCTCCTCCGGGCCCCATCCCACACTTACACCCCGCTCACCTCTGCCCTGTCAGCTTTCAGGGTTCATGCAAGATCCTGATGCAGCATTGCATGTTGTGTGCCCTTTGAACTGATCCCCATAACGTACCGTTGTGTCCTCAGCCGGATGACACTCAGCTGCATTGGTCCCGTCTGGTAGGCCATGACCAATGCAGGGCAGCAGACCTCCCTCCCCCTCCCCCTTTCTTCATTTTCCCCATTTTCCTCCTTCTCTTCCTCCTCCTCCTCCGTCTCTTCTCCTTTTTCTTCTTGGTTTAGCATACTGTACACCATGAGTGAATGACAGCTAGTAGATTTTTCATGAATGAAATTTATCCTAACACTACAAAGACCACTTGAAGACTTTAGGCAGGAAGTAACAAGATCACATTTGCCTCTCGCCCCCCAAATCTGGGGAAGAGGGGAGGTGGGCTCATTTATTCTTTCATTCATAAATTAACCCATTGAACAAATATTTGTCGAGAATCAACTATGCGCAGAGCTCAGTGTTTGCCACAGCGATACAACAGTAGGCAAAGTCCTCCCTTCCCTGACTGAGGTCATTAAATAGTCAGGAAAAGAAACATTAGACAAAGAACCATGCAAACACCCAAAAAGGTACATGGCTCCTGCCCATTCAGACACAACAGATGAACATGGGCTAAGTATTTCTTAACAGTTCATTGAGTACCATCTAGGTACTAGGGATTATATTGGATGTGGGCACTCAGCTTCAGCAAAGCCTACTCTGACAACACGTCACTGCTGTAAACCCCACAGGATGCAGGCCTCACAGCTTGCTGCACGCCATTCAATTTCCAAGACAGCAACATTTTGTTACAGGAAAAAATCTGGACAGTCTTCTGGTTATTCTCTACACTGATAATACTTCTGGGATGGAAATCATTAAGGAAGAATTTTGAACAAAGGTACCTCCAAGGTGCAAATGAAACTGGACCTTCCCCCTCTTCTGGATTGTGTGCGGATCTGAAATTGGACACAGTCCCTCACCATCTCGGACTCAGTATCTTTTCTCAGACTTTTCCTGAACAATGTACCCAAACACCGGTGTGAGCAGAATCACATGACCATCAAAATCCATTAGGGACCATTTGCTACCAGGAAATGCTAAAATCAACTGCTTGTCTGACCTCTGGTACAAAACTTCTGAGAGCAAGGAAAAGTGAATGTGGCCTAAGAAAGTGCAGAAAGAAGGGACAAGTGTCCACATGACAGTGCTTTTTACATCCTCGTGTAACTTTTTACAGATACAGTTCTGAATGCAACAACCCAAAAGTCCTTTACCAGTAGTTCTGAAATTGAGGAAGTGTGATGGCTCCCAGGAGCAGCTGGGGGGGGGGGGTGGTGAGGGGAGGGAGGGGGAGGAGGGAAGGGGGGAGGAATCTGAGGACCTGCTCCCAGTCTGACCCTGACACCTCCTTGCAGTCTGACCTTGAGTAAATCGCCCATTCACTGTGTCCCTCCCTTTCACCCAATCTGTAAATCTGAGCTTGGCAATGACCCTTAGTTACCTCACGGGTAAGCTATGAAAAGAAATGAGATAACACTTCTGCACTTACAGGAAAACCTGAAGAACATGCAGAAAAACAGGGTGAAAATGATTAAGAAGAAGCTGGGTTCCTTGAACAAAGGCTAAAAGACACTCAAGATAATTTAGACTAAAAAAAGAGAACACCAAGGAGTGACTTAATTGTGGTCTTCAATTTATCATGGTATTTTCGTGTAGATCTTAGTCTCTTTCTCTTTCTCTCACTTGTGTACGCCCTCCCCTCTCCCGGCCTCAGCAAGTAAGAAACACTGTCCTTACCTATCACTCAACCTCTCCCAAGTCAACCGAACTATTAGCCTCATGACTTTGCGGGACCCTGCACTGAGGTTACCGACTGGAAAGTTGCCTTCTCCTACCACCTTAAACTCCCTTCAACCTCTTGCATGTCTGCTGGCATTGATCTGAAAATCCCCAACCTTGTATCCAATTTCCTGGCTCCTGGGCCACCTGGAATTGCTAGAATAAAATACAGAATTGTGCAAAGTTGTCAGACGACAAAATTCGTGTTAACCTAAAAGCAATTCTTGTATATTTGTCTTTATCCACTCCTGTAATGGCTCCTTCAGCAACGGCCTGACTTGAACTTGACTGAAAGTACTCAGACTATTAAGGCCACAGATATATAGAAAGGAACCCAGAGAGGGGGACACCGTGGAGAAACAATGTGAAATGCTAACGTAGTCATCACATGACCAACTCATTCTGAAAACAGGATGAGGATGAAAGATGCTGAACCCAGACCCTTGGACAAAGCATTATCATTTAGATCCAAGTCCCTGAGCTCTGCAAAAAATACAAGAAGCCTGCCACCAGCAAAAGAGATGGGGGGAAATGTAGCCACTCTACTCGGCTGCAAGAATTCAGTTTAGCATCCAGTTGTTTGAGGAATGCAATAGTGAAGAAATTGACCTACTTTCAATAAGCGCAAAAAAAAAAAATCTCCTTCCCTGTCACTCAGTATGCACCACATCAGCTGGAGCCCTAAACAGACAGATAGACAAAGAGGAAGATTAGGCTGCTTGGAATTCCTCATAATGAGAACCACTGGTCACACTGGAGAGCCTTCTATCTCTTTATTATCATGGAGTTACCAGCCGAGCAAAGCAAGCCATTCTTCCTAGTCATTGTCATTCGTCAGTCATCAATAATTATTAGAAGCCCAGTGAAGGCTGACTGGCACCTGCATTGACATCAAAACTTGGCCCTTCCCTGCTTATTCATCAGCGGTGTCAAGGATGGAACAGGGCAGTTTTCACAGGAAGGAATCGGTGAGTTGGCCTTTGACTTGGAATCATAAATCCAGGTTCTTCAAACCACTACTTCTGCACATAGTAAATCAATGTTTCTCCAACTTCCATGTGTTCGAGACCAACACGCATTTGTTGAAGTGCATATTGCTGGGCCCCACTTCTGAATTATTAACCAGTATCCAGTACGCAGGGCATTCCAAGTCGTAGAGAAACACCACAGTGAGCGATAGTTCTGCCGAGGCTCCGTGCTCCCTCAGTGAGAACAGCCATGAGATCCCGTGCGTAGTGGGGAACCTAGGGGGAAGAATGGGTATCAGTTCAGTTATTAAAGCCCCAAAACTCTATTTTTCTAAGAAGTAGGCTCAGCAGTGTGTTTCATTGAGTCATAGAGAGTCCTGCATTTGTCAGTCATCACTCAAAGCCCTCATGGACATCTCTAGAATGGGAGCTTGATCATACTCATGCACCTTACAAGTTGTTTTTTTAATAAGTCCACATTGCCGGATCACTCTGAGACCATTAGATAAAAGCTAATGCAGAATAATGCTGCATTTCCTAGTCTATAAGATCGCACAAGTTCATTTTTGTATATCCCAAAGAAGCATGACCATCAACTGAGAAGTATCATCCCAAAGAATGCCATCCCACAGTGAAGTCTCACATTCACACATGTAACTCACTTTGGTGGGGGGAGGAAGGGTCATTTTTAAAAGACATGTGGTGGCTACCCTTTCGAGATTATTTTTGGTAGGAATGGGTTAATCTTGTCACCTTTTCTGTTCTTGTTATAGCGGCTGGGTTGTCAAGGAGGTAGATAAACATGGTGCCATTTTCCAGTTTTGTTTCACTGTCAGGAGAGTAGGCCAATTTCATACCATTTGCTGCTTTCATTACTGTCTGAGGATTGTCACAAGAATTGATAAATTTCAGACTGTTTTTCTTGTCCTCATTACAATCTTAAGGTTGTCATGAGAATAAATTGATTTTGTGCCATTTTTTTGTCCTCATTACAGTCTTTGTCATGAGAATGGCTTCATTTGGAACCATTTTTGCTCCTGTAGCCATTTTCATCATGAGAGAAGATATTCTTCAGTGGAAAGGAAGAGACACCACCTCCCATGCCGATCTTCAAGCAGTGAGTCCTCTTACCCATCCTGGGGGCAGGACGGGGTGGGGGGGGGGGGACGGGAAGGGCACTCAGCCCTTCTTGTGATGAATTTTCTGTTGTGATTTTTGTGATCTTGATGTGATGGAGGAAAACAGACAAAAAGAAAATTCCATCTCCAGTTACCGTTACCTGCATTATGTCCTTCTGAGGGCCAGAGAATGTTCCAGGTTGGCCCTAGCCTGATGATCCAGGAGGAAAAGTGTATGACAGAAAGCGAGGCCTTTTGGACAGGAGGGGTAGAGGTTCAGATAGTCGCACTTTGACAGGACTCTTATCTACTGAAGCAACCAGCTAAAAACCATTCATCCCAGCAGCAACGCTTTTGTTAGAAGTGAGAAGACACTGTACAAACATTTCCCAAACATTCAAGTCTGCAAAATACATAACTACCCCAAAATATGTTTTCTATCCTTTATTGGAAAAATATTCAGATCCTAAAAAACCCAAACTAGATGAGAGCAAAATGGGCCATCTTCCTTCAAAACAGGGTGAGGGCTCAGTGTCTGAAGGCAGAGCAGGGTGGGCCCCCAAATTACACAGGTCCAAAGTAGCAAGAGATTCAGTGTCTTGAGCTTTGAGCGGCTTGTCACCACTACAGATTCTTATGGAGTTAGAACTGAAGGAGGTTCACTTGCTCAGCGGGCAAAGATATGCATATGAGGAAGCAAGAGTGAGCTTTGATGTGAATCAACTGTGTTCATTTCTTTTGCCCAAACTCAAATCAAGCTAACAATTTTTATCTGCTTGCTTTTTTATATAAAACACATCAATTGGTTGACTGAAATTAATTATAGGCCGCAAACTTAAGACTGGAAAAGGATTGTGTAAGGGCTCTTTGGACCAGGGAGGATAATGTATTGAGTAAATATGTGTTTGGGGCACTCTGGGCTGCTTAGAAATGGACATGTTTCACAGCCTCTAGCAGAGAAGGAAGGATCCGTAACATGGACCTATGTGTAGAGTCGGGCCCAGGTACAAAATTGTAGCTTAGATTTGGAAAATCCAAATGTCTGCTAACAGGTGAGTATAGCAACAGAATGCAGTATATATACACAATAGAATACTATTCAACTCTGAAAAATAATGAGATATGTCACCTGCTACAACATGGAGGAACCTCAGAAACATTCTGCTAAGTAAGAGAAGCCAGTCACAAAAGACCACACGGTGTGTGATCCAATTTATATGAAACGCCCAGAATAAGCAAATCTGTAAAGAAAGAGTTCAGTCGTGGTTGGCTAGGGCTACTGGGGAGGGAGGGGGAATGGAGAGTGCTGGGCTTGAAGTTCTGTTGGGGAGTGATGGAAATGTTCTAAAGTTAGATTATGGTGCTGGTCGCACAATTCTGGAAATTAGCAAACACTCATTGCGTTATATCCTGGAAACAGGTAAATTATACCTCAAGAAATCTGTATTTAAAAAGTAGTTTAGAGGGGCGCCTGGGTGGCTCAGTCAGTTAAGCGTCCGACTTCAGCTCAGGTCATGATCTCACAGTTTGTGGGCGAGCTCCGCGTCAGGCTCTGTGCTGAATGTTTGCTCAGAGTCTGGAGCCTGCTTCAGATTCTGTGTCTCCTTCTCTCTCTGACCCTCCTCCACTCACACTGTTTCTCACTCTGTTTCTCAAAAATAAATAAATGTAAATTTAAAAAATTTTTTTGAAATAGTTTAGAGACTTTGATGTATTTTCCCCAGTAGACCACGGACATGATCAAAGGAAGGGAGGACGTCGGGGAGGCTCGGAGACAATCCACAGGAACTGATGAACCTGTTTGCTTTTGAAGTGAAGAAGAAGAACCTCAGGAACATTTGCCTTGTGAGGACATCAGAATAAAGAAGGTGGGGACTCAGTGAAAGTGAGGAGGGCGTCACTGGTTAACTGATGGGCAGCAGATGAACAGAAGAGGGAGAAGGAAGCATGGTCAGCATGAGCACCACCAGCAGAGAGGAAACACAGACACCACTGCCGTGAACGCTGTAAAATGTTCTAGTGAGAGAGGAACATTTGATTCTATCCCTGGTAAAGTGCACTCATCCCCTTTCAGGTGACCTTGAAACTCGTAGGCTGGGCATCCAAGATTCGCGGGGACGTGTTCTGCGATACTCCAGCACGGTGTCTGTGAGGCACTAACGATCGTGTAAACACCTGTCCAGGGAGGAGAAACTGAGGCAGCCAACCTGCCCTCAGAAGCCCCAGACGGGAAGAGGGAGCCCAAGCAGAGTTTTGGAGACGCGGGCAGGAATGACAGAAATGCCCGCCATGTGGGTGCTCCTGCCCCGGGTCCCCGCGGCCGTGGGGACCAGACACATTTCCCTGGTATGTGGCGGTGTTGCCAGATTAACCTCCTGGGCACAGCCTGATTAGGAACAAAGAGTGTAACAGGTTGAACATGACAGGATTTCTGGATTGTTCTTATAGGGCATGGAGTTGTCAGGTGGAAGGGAGTGTCTCTAAGTAGCACAGGAAAGTGTTATACAAGGGTCTGTGAAGGGCTGCTTGTCAAATAATGAATCTGCCTGAAGACTCGAACCTTCCTCAGCTCACCTTACACTGGGGCTGGACTGACGGCCCGACGTCACTGCCTGTCCCCGACAGGGAGGCCCCGGCCATGCCCCTCACATACCCTGTGCCCTCACTGCATGAGCCGAGTGACCTCCTAACGCCTCACTGCCTTCCGTGCGTTTCTCTGGGCCATGGTACATGTTTAGGCATCATTTTCCACAAATCGTTGAGCTTTGTTACCCAAGGGGTAGTGTAGTGTGTGAAGGGTTCTGAAATACATCCCCGCATTCACAGCTGTCCTGCTAGCATGAAAGGCTTCATGAAGACTTGGAGAAGCAAGCACCTGGGCTCTCCCCTGCCCGCCACCTGCCTTTGTCCCCTTCAGAAGGTGGCCTGCGCCTTCCGGGGCTCGGCCTGCGTGCAGGCGACAGGAGTCAGTCTGTAGCCCAGGAGAAGACACACTTCTCTCAATGAGAGATAAATCCCGGCTGGAAATACAGGTCCCTGATAACCTAATCGCTGAAACCCTGTCAAGTAACCCCTAATTTTGAAGAGAGTGGTTAATTCCCAGCAAATTGATTTACGCACTGTTTGAGGTTCGGAGAGTTGTGCTGTTCATCTGTTATTACCAGGAACTCGGCTCTGCCTGTTCATTTAGATCATTGACACAACCCAGTGCATCTCCCAAGAAAATCTCCTTTGTCAGCACATCCAGAATTTGCTAATTAAATCAACGATGACATTATTCACTCTCTCCAGGGAAAAAAAGCCATCCTTCTCCCCCCTCCACCATGCCTGTCCTTCCTTCCTCTTCTTCCTTCTCTCTCTCATTCTCCTCGATTCTGAGTTTCGTAAGCACCGAGAATCTCAGAAGTTTATCTGGCCTTCCCGGACTTCATTTCGTCTGCCAGGAAGAGCAGATCGGTAATAGTGACCCTTAATCCCAACAGGAGTAAACACACACACGTCTGCGTACAAGTCCACATGCACAGTCAAGCTTGTGTGGGCGCAACATGGGCAGAACCACCCTCACAAAAAAACCACGATGATCCCAAGAACTTTGACTCTGGCTTTTTCATACTCTACCGAAAGTGTGGGTCTCATTAAAATGACAAGGGGGTCGAGCATGAGAAGCATTGTCTGTAGTCTTCCAGCTGAAGCAAACTCCAAAGGCAAGGACAGGCCGTCCCCAGGGCTCTATAATTATGGGCCCATAATATATCTGCTTCTCTTTAGCCTCCAAGTCATAAGGAATTATAGAAGGGGGGTACATGAGCCGTTTCACAAAGCCAAGAAGGGTTAGGTCACGTTTTTCTCTACATTGGAATTTTCCTTTCCAATTCACAGGTATTTAAAACAGGGAAAGATTGGGACACTGTTTTGTGTGAATAACAACCTACAAAATTCTCTCCTCCTGCAGATAAGAATCAAAATGAGAGTAAAATCAGAAGCAGAATAATTAACCCTCAAAATAGGATTACTTATAAAGCAGTTTGTTTTTTAACGGCAGCCTTATGATTTTTAATTCTTAGCAAGAAGTATGGTGTTTGTTTGTTTGTTACAATTTTAATTGACTAAGAAGACCATAGACAACTAACGTGAGATGCCATGGGGCTGGGCCCTGTTTTTATTTTGAAAGGTCAGTGTAGTTTATGGGTACAAGAGCTGGGTACCCAACTGACCAGGCTTGAGAAGCATTTCTGCTGGCCCCATCTCCTCCACAGCCTTATCTGAAAACAGACTAGGCGTGGTCTTGACGCCTTTGGGTCAAGGTTTAGACCTAAAATGCAAATTTCACCTGAAAACAGTGATATATTTACAAATAAGTGTGGCCTTAAAATAACAGACCCTAGGGGCGCCTGGGTGGCTTAGTCGGTTAAGTGTCCGACTTTCGCTTAGGTCATGATCTCGCGGTTCGTGGGTTCAAGGCCCCATCAGGCTCTGTGCTGACTGCCAGCTCAGAGCCTGGAGCCTGTTTCAGAGTCTGTCACTCCCTCTCTCTCTGACCCTCCCCTGCTCACGCTGTCTCTCTCTCTCTCCTAGAAATAAAATTTAAAAAATAAATAAATAAATAAATAAAAAATAACAGACCCTATATCAGGTCCAACCAGGGTCAGCAAGTAGTAGAATTACTTAGAAGCCAAAGAGGGGACACCGAGGCAGCTCAGAGATTTGCAAGAAGACATTGTGTGGGGAGCTGGAGGGACAGGGGAAAGACTGGTGCTTCCCAAGCCCTGGGTGGAGTCAGGCTCCCGGGAGCTGGGGCCACAGAGGAGGCCCCACCCCAGGCAGAGAGAGAGAGAGAGAGAAATACCCAGGCATCTCCCTCCCTTCCTTCTGCCCCTACATTGGCCAAACCAGAGCTCGGGAGATGCAGCCTGCAGACACACAGTCATGTGGGGGGAAAGACCCAGCTCCCACAAGCAGTTATGAAGCCCTCAATACAAGCTGAGCCCTCTCTCGTGAAAAGTCAAGATGAACTCACCGTGGAAAGAACATTAAGAAAGCACCTGTGAATGATCTATTCTGCCTCTCACGCCATGGACTTTGTCTTGTGTGAAATGGGTTAGCAAAGTGCATGTCACAGGAAGCAAGTATTCAACACTAACCACACCTCGTCTCCTTTCTTCCTCTTCCCTAAGGAGCTAAACCCCTAGCATGACAGACTGGATGTCCTCAAAGAAGAAGATGCAGCACGCTTTGGACGACACCAGGATTTGGCCATTCCCTCCAGGGAACTCGGTGGCCTTGTCGTCTGTAAATTAAGTGCACGGGTCTTACATCCACTTTTGCCTCATGATCATTACCCGCCCCTCTGAAGCACCTCCTACATGTTTGTTAATGACAAACCTATCTCCTTGAAGACTCTTTCTGTTTTCCCTCTTACCCTTTAAGTCAAGACTCCCTGAGGGCGCCTGGGGGGCTCAGTAGGTTGAGCTTCCAACTCCTGATTTCAGCTCAGGTCAGCATCTCATGGTTCGTGGGATCAAGCCTCCCATTGGGCTCTGCACTGACAGCACGGAGCCTTCTTGGGATCCTCTCTCTTCCCCTCTCTCTGCCCTTCTGCTCTCACCTACTCTCTCTCTCAAAATAAATAAATAAAATCTTAAAAAAAAAAAAAAACACTCTGTATACTAGTCTGCAAACCAAGTCCACTGTGTTGCCTGATTTTGTAAATAAAGTTTTATTGGAACACAGCCAATGTTCCTTATTTATTCATTGCCTGTGGCTGCTATAGCAACAGAGTGGAATCACTGATCAAAGACTGTATGGCCCAAGAATCCTAAAAGATTCACTCTCTGGTCCTTTACAGAACGAGCTCACTGACCTCAGATTTTTCTTTTTCTTTCTTTTTTTTTTTTTTTTCTATGTTTGGTTAAGTTAGAGTGGGGGTGGGGCAGAGAAAGAGGGAGGCGCACAGAATCTGAAGGAGGCTCCAGGCTCCGAGTTGTCAGCACAGAGCCTGATGCGGGGCTCAAACTCACAAATCATGAGATCATGACCTGAGCCAAAGTCAGACGCTTCACCTACTGAGCCACCCAGGTGCCCCTGATCTCTGCTTTAAATGGTTCCTCTAAATTCATCTCCTCCCTCCAGGATGAATAAATATTATTAATCAGCCTCGGCCCTTCTTGAAGCACATTTGAAATTCCATCACCACAATGCCTCCTGGCTTGAAAGTAGAAAGCAGGGGAGGAGTGGAATCCGAAAAATAGAACAGCCAGTGGATGGCACAGAATACCTGGCTGAGAGGTTTGTGAACAACAGGACATTTCCGTGCGGAGCGAGGGGCCTTGAGCTCTGAACAGGTCCGCCTCCAGGCTGTGGTCTTTCTAGAAGCTTTATGGCAGACCTACACATCCATTTGTAAAGTATGATCCTTCTCCCCACGCTTCATCTGCGCCAGCGGAGAGAAGGAAGATTTGGACCGTGTGTGTACTAACTTCCCTTTCTCAGATGCCGGTCTGAGATGTAGGTTGCATCTCCAGGAGCCAAAGAGGGAAGGCACGGGAGAAACCTCGCTTTCCACGGGCCTCGCCAATCAGTCCAGGCTGCTGAGTGGGCTAGCGGGCGAGGGCGCCAGGATGCGCCGGAGATGTTCATGGTGACTGTCCCCAGGCTCCATCCGGTCTGTGCCCGACCCCCATGGCTCAGGGTGCAGCCCTCTGCTTTCCATGAGCAAAACTTCACTGAAGATATCTGCACCACGTTACAAACCACATTCCTGTTTATAAGAAAGGTGACTGCATTTGTTGACTTAAGTCTTCATTTCCAAACCTGAAGGAGAGTTTTCCTCAACACATTGCTTACTAATCAACTTTTTTCCCCCAGCTTGTCATTTTGTTTAATGTTGCAAAACACGGCAATTTTTTAAAGCAGGATCTGATTTTGCAAAGAGATGTCTAAACTTAAGTGAAATAATGGCTGTAACAAAATACCACCAAATATGACAGCTTTGTTCTGCCAATGTAATTTGCTGATTCTGGAAACCAAATGCGGAACCGTCTGTGCCATTCTCAGAAAAGAGCCGTGTGTGACAGACGTAGACCTGGGTAAGCGCCGCGCGCTCCACATTAAATAGCAGGCTTCGCCGTTCGCTCCTGCTCTTTATTCACTTGTCAGAGCCGGCTTTTTAATACTCCGCCGTTCCTTCCAGCCTGGAGCCCAGAAAAGGCGGTCTCGCTTTAGAGCGAGATGCTACGATTTAATGATGCTACCAAATTCTTTTATTTGGAATATTCTTTGCGGTGATGTTTCGGGAACTTGGAGGCGGCCCGGCGCTCGTTTGCAGGGAGATGCCGAGTCAGCGCGTGGAGCGACCCCGGGGACACCACGGAGGGCGGGGTCCGCCCCAGGCCTCGAAGGGCACGGGAGCCCGGGCCGATCTGCTGCTCCTCCCTCCGCGGCTGCACAGAAAGTCTAGAAAAGCCAGGAAGGTGGTTCTTCAACAATAAGAAAAATCACCCCTGACACTTCGTGGGTTTTTCCGTAAGAAGGCCCAGCATGCGCAGCTTCCGGTAGGAAGGCGGACAAGCTCAAGTTCACGCAGATCCCCGCACAGACCAGGACACGCACGCTGGGGGCGGGGCCGGCGCGGCGCAGGCGCTGTGGGAACCCGCGTGGTGGGGGGCGGGTCTCCCGCTGCGGTGGCCCGGGCGAGCAGCGGCCCCTGGGGCTCCCTAAATTATTTACTACTCAGCCCCTTGAAGAGAACGTTGGCCAATTTGACATAAATGAACACAGGTAAACATAGAAATGCAGACCCCCGACGGTCATCTTGCAGTGACGGACTGGTCCCCTCTCTCTAAACCACACTGCCGTCCCTGCCCTCGCCAGAATCCATCCCGAGGGCTCCTGCGCGGAGCTTGTCTCTCAAAAGGGAGGTGAGGAGGGGTGTGGTCGGTTGTTTGCAAAAAGTGTGGCTCTTGCCCTCCTCCCTGTCCCCTCCCCCTTTGCGGTGTGATTCAAAGTTCCTCGCATCAGAGGTCGGTTCTTTCCCCACCCCTGGCACTTGGGCTGGTGCGGGGACCTGCTCTGACCCACGAAGTGTGGCAGAAGTAGCAACGTGCCAGCCCCGAGCATGGACTGGAGACCCGGCACCCTGTCACCCTCTCGGACCCCTGCCCACCGTCATGTGACAAGCCTCGGCTAGCCCCCTGTGGGAGGCGGCGGCATGGAGAGGAGACCCAAGCTGTGGTAGCCGAGGCCTCCCCACCCCCGCAGCTGCAGGTCACCGCTGAGACCTGAGAAACCAGCCAGCTGAGTCCAGCTCTCCTTGCTGACTGAGGAGGTACAGCTGGATAGCCTGCAGCTGTTGGAAGTCACAACTCCGGGGGCAGCTTGTTATGCACCACAGCTAACTGATACATAGGGAGCATCGCTGAGCTACTCTCATCAGTGTGCAGGTTGGAAATGAGGAGTGTCAGGCATAATGACCAAACCCTTCCAAGGAGAAGCAGTATTCTGCCTCAGAATAAGATGAGAGCTCTCTCGCACTCTCGCGATCCAAGCCCACTGTGGAAGGGTCCCTCTGATGGGGCATGGTGAGAGGGCGGGGAAGCAGGAAGCCTCCAGAATGTATAAAACAGAATAACTTACCCGAGCCTGCACAGCCATGGAGATGGATGGAGAAGAGGAGGTGGACACGATAAGTAAGTGGGGGCCGGGGGGGGCATCGGGAGTGATAAACTCCTTTTTGGAAATGCTGAGTGGAGGTGCCCATGAAACACATGAGTCAAGCCATCTAGTTGAGACTTGGACCTCCATTTGCATTATTACTCACTATACCTTTTCCATGTGCTTGCTCTTGGGTTGATACCATGTCCATCACCCTCTGAATAACTGCACAAAGAAAGTGCCACCTTCCCTCTCAAAACAAGAAAGATGAGGAGCCTGGGGCGCCTGGGTGGCTTAGTCGGTTAAGCGTCCGACTTTCGCTTAGGTCATGATCTCGCAGTTCGTGGGTTCGAGCCCCGCGTCGGGCTCTGTGCTGACTGCCAGCTCAGAGCCTGGAGCCTGCTTCAGTCTGTGACTCTCTCTGACCCTCCCCTGCTCACTCTGTCTCCTCTCTCTCCTAGAAATAAATAAAACATTTAAAAATTTTAAAAAAAAAAAAAAAGAAAGATGAGGAGCCTATTTCTTAGTCCTAAAGTCAAGTTACATAAGAATCCTGGAGAACATACCACGAGTTAGAAGGCCAAGCTCAGCCTCCTAACCCACACTCACGGCCCTATGTGTATAAAAACCCTCTCACGGTGGTGCTGGCAGGTGGTCATTGTTACTCAGCCTCTTCGGAGGCATCACCAGGCGGGAGCTCAGTGACCCATAGGTAACCACTCCAGTGTTCCATTTCTAAGTGAACCCACTGTGTCCGGAAGCATTTATTCCATCAGCATGGATTGCATGGCAGGCGTTGTGCTTGGCACTGGAGGTGGGAATTTCAGTGAGATGTTCCCATCCTTACAGACAGAGCAGCTCTAACGCTCAGAAAGCCTAGATCATAGAGACAGATGGAGGAGGTGAGAAGACCACGCTCAACAAGGAAAAAGTAGAGAGGACGCAGAGCTTGGGTGGAGGAGTCCTTAGCAATAGACAGGATATATGGAAAAGCTCGTATACAGCATGTGAAAACCCAGCTTAGAGACATTTAAGCGACACTCAATTGTTAATACCTAAAACTGACCTCGGAAAAGTAAATGCTGGCATCCTAACTGCTGTCTCCTGATCCACACGTCTTCTTCTGATCAGCGTTACCAAGTGCCCCCAACATGCAGGGTGAGAATAAGAAAGCTAAGTTTGCTGAGCTCTTGTCAGACACTTGCAGAAACAACCTAGGACCTAAACCTAAACCTAATGGTATTAACACTACCATCCACATTTTACAGATGACAAAACTGAGGCACAGAGAGATTCACTTGTTCAAGGTCACTTGGGGAATAAATGGCAGAGCCAGAATGTGAACTTGGGTCTGTCAGACTCTATAGCACAGGCTTCCCACCACTGTGCTAAAGTCCCCGTCATTGAGTTTATGTCCGAGAAAGAAGAGAACGTATGGAAGAGCTTATGTTGGAGTTTGTGAGGCAAACCATATTCAAGATGCAACTGGACCCAAGTAGACTCAGCACAATGCAGTTCTTAGTGTCAAAGGATGCCAGACGTGTCATAGGATTAGCCCGGTGGCTTGTGGGAAACCAGAAATCGTCACTGGAACTGGGCTCCAAACTGGGAAGAGGAGGCAGAAGGAAGGTCCGGATGAGGTCATTCCTCACACAGAGGCGCCAGCACCAGAGCCTTTGAGACTGTGTAGGACGCAGAAGAGGATCTGACACAGCTGGAGAGGACAGAACTTTGGGGGCTGGGAAAGCAAGGTCGCAGAAGAATAGAAGTGGGCGGACAAAGATAATCCAGAGCTATTGTGGGCTCTGCAGCAGGGGAGTAGCTTGATGAAAATAGCGTTCTTGGGAGATTATCCTGCCAGCTATGTATAGGACAAACTGCAGCAGAAGAAGCGGAAAGAAGTGAGCCTCGCTGGGCGGCAGACGATTCAGGCAAGGTGGGGGCTGGTGGAGGGAGAGTTGTCGTCGAAACAGAGAAGAAGCGACAAACCAAAGAGGCAGGTAGGGAAGGACGCAGCGTCGGGGCTTTCCGAAGCTCAGAGATGACAGTGTTCAAGGAGATTCCGTGGGAATAAAGCCACCCGTTTTCCCAAGAAGACCTGAACTGAACACGATCACTCTGTTAACCTTAAAACTAAACTTGACCTTGTCAGGAGGTTTCATTTGGGGCACTGCTCTTGGCCTCATGTTTGTCCAAACAGACATCTGCAAATGGAAATGCATAGTAGGTATAACCACCAGTTATTTTGCCGGCGGCTATAAACACCATTTCAACAGATGTTTCCCCACTGATTGGCGTTTTAGCATCTTGTAGGATGGACCATAAGGAATAGGAGTCAAGTTTAGTGAAGGGTCACATGATGGGAAGTGATGTCACTACTGGCCAGAGAAAGTATTAAATGCAAAACTGGTGTCTGGCACCTGTGACCAACATAGGGCCAATATGTGCATCAGGATGTGGTGAAAACCAGCCACACTCACAAAAAGTGGACTGTCAGAAAAGAGTTCCAACCACTCTGGTCTCAGTGCCACTAGGCTTGTGGGCAGGGATGAGGAGTGCTGGCCCCACGGGGGAGGGAGGGCAGCTTCTGAGTCTGAATCTTCCAATACAACCTTCAGGAAACGGGGATTGGGAGAAAGGTGGGAGGTGGCGACAAAGGTTAAGGATTTCCCTGCAGCTCATTGCAGTGACCTGTGATGGCTCGTAGACACGTAGCCGTCATACTTGCTTTGTAGAAGCGTCACAGGAGCGCCCTGCAAATAGACATGAGGCTCTAGATCCCCGAATGCATTTTTCTCTTTTTCTCTTTTTTTAAATGTTTATTTTTGAGAAAGGAGAGCACAAGCAGGGAAGGGGAAGAAAGAGGGATTCTAATCCACGTGAGATCATGACCTGAGCCAAAGTCAGAAGCTTAACTGACTGAGCCACCCAGGTGCCCCAGTGAGTTCTTTTCTCTATAGTATTCTCTGTGTAGGAGTGCAGCCCAGCAGTACTTCCCTACATTTCCGTACTGGTGTGTGCTGTTCATCTACATGTGCATGGCCATCTCTCACACTTCTTCCAGCCCTCAGATGAGACCCATCATGCTATAACACCACAGCAGTGTTGGGCTTTTCTTCCAGTGTGCACTTAAGCTCACCAAAGCCCATGTACTCAGGGTCTTGTTTTGAAGCTCGGTGTTGTGGACTGTATTGTGGCCCCCAAAGAGAAATGTCACGTCATGTCACGTCCTCAACTGCAGTACCGTGAATACAATCTTTCTTGAAAACAGGATCTTTGCAGGAAAAATCAAGATGACATCATACTCCACATCCAAACCCACTGTGACTCATTTCCTTATAAGAAAAGGAGAAAAGACACAGAGACACACAGGAGAATGCCATGGGACAATGGGGACAGAGATTGGAATGGCCCATGTACAGGCCAAGGAATGCCAGCCACACTGAAGCTAAAGGGCATCAACAGGCCTTTTCCTAGAGATTTCACAGAGAGTTTGGCACTGCCAACACCTTGATTTAGGACTTGGGGTCTCTGGAACCCTGAGACCATACTTTTCTGTTGTTTCAAGCTTCCCAGTCTGTGGTGTTTTGTTACGGCAGCTCTCAGAAACTAATACATTTGGAATGAAGATAAAGTAGAATTTTGTTATTGTAATAATAATGATGATAAGGCTAATAATGATAAAATGCTGATTGAATTCTTATCTGAGTCCTGGATTTCCACTAATCCTTATAACAACCTCATGAAGTAAGTGCATTCATTATTATTCCCATTTTATGGAATAGAAAACAAGGGGACGGACAGGTTAAAATAACTTGGCCAGGCTAGACAGGACAGGACCATGCATCAGATGAAAGCCTGTCAGAGCCAAGAGCCCACACTATTTTCCTGAATATTTCCCTCAAGATAAGGTATGCATTCATTTTATAAATAACAACAAAGATTTATAGCGAAGTTGTAGACAGAGAGAGTATGGACCCTTTGCCAAAAATCTCAGTGTTCTCTTTTGGAATGATCTGCAAAATTGTCATTTGGAATTTGTCTTTGATTTCACCCAGAAATATTGACACACATGCTGTTATGACAAGGCAAAACAGCCATCATGCGTAGTTTTCCATGAATCCAGAAATTAAATTTAACTGCATTTGCTGTAATTCATCCAAAATTTAAAATAAATATGAAAAGCATTGCTTTCTCCAAAGCTAGTCATCTCAACATAAATGCAATTTAGAGGTTTAAATATGTCATAACCATATCTATATCCATACCTTGTGCCTTTATAGAAACAGGGTTTCTAGAGTATATACTTCAATAATAAAAAAAAAACAAGGTTTAAAAATACCATATTAATAAACATTTATCAATTCTTATCAAGCAGAAAATAGAAGACATATTGTCTTCTCTTATCTTGCACCGGCTAGAATATATAAATTCATATTACAAACAGCTTCATTTTTCTTTCTTTCTTCCTCCTTTTCCCTTCCATGCAAATATGTACCCTCGGAGGGTTTTGCTGTGTATTAATCAAAGCTTCTCAACGTTGCCCCTGTTGATATTTGGGGCCAGTTCACTCTGTGTTGTGGATATTGTAGGATATTTAGCAGCACCTGTGGCCTCGACCCACTAGATGCCAGGACACAGCTCATCCTCTGCCCCCAAAACACCTCCAGACATTGCCCAGGGCCCCTGGAGGAAGGAGCCAAGTTGCCTCAGGTTGAAAAGCCTGAGTAGATAACAGGCATATTTCCAAATCTGTCAGGTGTTAAGCTGAAAGACCATGAATACTGAGCCTGAAATCAAGCCATTCAAATAGCAACCCAATAAAGACATTGCAAGAATGAAGAAAGAGTATATTGTCCAGCAAATTCAGCACTTCTCCTTCCCAGGATTCGGTCACCTCAGGGTCATCTCCCAAGGGCTGTGTCCTTCCGCAGGGTGACATCAGCCCCGGTGATCCTCTGATGCTCCCCCCGCCCCGAGAGCAGCTTTGTGTGTCTTCCCTTAAAGCTCCCAGCATCCCCACTTGTACTTCCCTCTGCTTCTCCCTCAGAGGCCCGAGGTTCACCTGCATTGAGTGACTGTGGAATGGGTGTCTTCTCCGAACAGCTAGTAAGACAACGGGAATCACCAAACCAGCTGTGGTTGAATAATTTCAGTCCTAGGACAACCTGATGACATCCCCATGGGAATATTTTTTAAGAACATTTTGTGGTCCGCTCGGTGCCAGCTGTGTTGTCCTCAACGAATGGAAAAAGCAGGCCTAGCCACCAAGAAGTACCAACCACTCAAAAACCCCACCATGTACCTGAGTATTGCGACAGTCAAGCCACTGTGTGCCCAGGGCCTCACACCTCACCTGACACACAGTCGACGCTCTACAAATATCTATGGAGTGAATTAATAAATTAATCTTGGAAGGCATGAAGAGAACAGCACCATTCAGAAAGATAGTGGTGATAATGCTACTCTATTGTGACTGGATCCCTGGTCCAATCACATATGGTGGCTGTGGCCAATGCAGGTGGCTTATGGGGATGAAGACAATGCTGAGGGTGCACAGAGGTCGGGGGATGGGGGGGGCAAAGAGAAAGGAGGAAAGGATAGAAGGCCAACCCAAATAAGCAGAACCCAAGAAATACTTAAGAGACAGGAGTCAGGAGTTTTCCCAACATTTGAAGACCTACCCACTGTAAAGGGAGTTGGACTTGGCCTCGAATGTCCTAAGACACAGAGCAGGAGTGCGTGCTAAGCATGCTTGACGATCCTCACCTTCCACAGCCCAGCCTTGCTTCCTGATTTTGCCTGACCGTTCTGAGGACACATCGCTCTCGCCTCCTTTGAAATCACAGAGGTGGCAAGGACTTCTTGTTTGGTGAGTGAGTTGGTCTCCTCATGTGCAGATAAATAGATGTTGAAGTTATCACATGCTGTTTATTGAACACACAAGTTGCCAAATGAGGCTGGCTACTCACTGATTTTGTTAAGCTGTGAGTACTTGAATTCAATACAGAACATATTGCCTCTTGAAACACAGTAGAGAAAGCCATTTTCATCAAACTGTACTCTTCTGAATTAGCTATTCAGAAGTCGCCTTCTGAAAATGCCTTTCAAACGACCCCCTGGCTCAGGAGCGCTCCCAAGTTATCGGGACGTGTTGATCTCACCTCCGTCTTGGCCCCTGGTCATCCCTGCATGAGACTTGCTTACTCTCTTGTTTAATTTCTTATGTCAGATATTGGGAGACATCTTTGTAACTGCAAAGCTTTCTAAAAATAAGTTCTAGCAGCCACTGTTTGGGTTCTCGATTTCTGCAGCAAATCCCAGAGAACTAATTAAGCCACAGCCCCTTCCCCAGCAAACCTTGCTCTGTCACTGGCTTGGCTGCCAGGAGAGTTAACTGATGTGTGTTTCGAGTCCTGAGATGAAAGATGGGCCCAAAGTAGGAGCAAAGGCCAATTAGTTTACAGTGGGTCCATGAAGAAGCCAGCGGATGGCAATGACTTTACTTGGAAGCCACCGATAATGTGTTTTAATCTTTCAAGAAGGCTGGTGAATACCCGTGGGTTCCTAGGACTCTGTTGGCTGCATACTTGTGTTGTATTCCACGCTGGGCTTATTTATACTTCCTTGCTTCATTTTAAAGATAACTGCGTGATTTTCCACGGCCTTGGGTGTCTGCGCGCGCCAGGATTCCGCCGGACACGAGTGTCTTGTTTGAATGATTTCTACAACGGTTATCGTTCAGCCAGGCGAATGCCCTTTTAAAGGGCAAAGCAAATTCTCTCTTAGATCGACGGGGGGTGAAACATTACATGGAAAATTCCGGTTATCAGTTAAAAAGGAGCTATTCCTGAAAAAGTTCCACTCTGCCATTTGAATTTATGCCCCTGGGGAAAAGTTGGAGAAATAGAAAATACAGCTCATTATTATTTGTGTAGATTATGCAAACTTTGCCTTTTAAAAAACAATGACTAAGTTGCAGAGGATCAGGGAAAGAATTTGGACTGTGTTTAAGTGAGAAGGATTAGCTAGCAGGATGTTGATTTATAAACGGCAACAACCAATTCCTTATATTCTCCACTGCGATCCTGTCTCCCGCTCGGCAATTCCCACTGTTCCCTTTTGAAAGCCCTTGGTACTCAGTTAGCCCCGAGGTATAATGTTTGATAATATAACTACTGCTTCTGTCACTGCGTTTTGTACAAACGCATTATATGTGGCCCAGAATGGTAAAGATTTATGTATGGGTATGGAAAATAAAAATCAGCATTGATTAAAAGCCCCAGATAGACCATCCAATACCGCCCAAAGAACATCAGTTATTTTGCATTTTGACGTGGCGATTGATAACTCATAAATGCAAGCAGGAATGACAAATGCGGATGGAAACTGGCTTTGACAAAAACGATAACAGTATCAGTCTCCAGGGGCGATGGAGGTATAAGCAGGAGCTGTTTAAAATATTTAATCATTCTATGAAGGCTGCAAGATGCTGTGTGACCCTGAAGGAGTGTGAATGTCACATGGATCAGAAATTGCCAAGTCTTTGAAGTGAAATAAAAAAATGGTGTTATTATAGATCCTTCTTGACATCCTATCATTTTTGTATAGGATTAAAAATATGTATACAAAGCACTAGATAAAGGACTCCAGGAAAGGATGTCTTGGTTGAAGGGAAAGAAAGTAAAGACATACCGATTGTGAAATTTTACCTCAAAATCCCAAAGCGTTTCTTTTATTTTCTTCCGAATGGCAAGAATAGAGCCAAGGGCTCCCTGTAAAAAGATGCCTTTGGATTTTAAATAAAGGGTCAATTACCCTTTACATGTGTTACCTGGGGTCCAACTGCCAGAATTTTTTATCTCTCTTCTCCGGGGCTCCCTGCCTCACTTGGGTGTTGCATCTGTGGTGTTTGGTTAGATGCAGGCGGCCGTACAGGACATGGTGGGCTATAAATAAACAAGGGCTGTGCTCATACACCTGCAAGTGAGGGCTTTTATTTGGTCCGCAGTGGATTGGTAATCTTGGTTCTTATCTACGGTGCTGTTCAGGCTCCCTCCTGTCTTCCAGCAGCCTGCGCCCCTGAGGACGTACAGGGAGCCAAGCAAGTTCACGGGAGCGTTCCCCCAGAGGGAGCACCACCTCGTGTTTCAGGGCGCCCTGGAACCCCGTGGAACACTACGCGTACCATTTCCGGTATTTCCGTCTTCCTCCTCTGTTTCCCCCATCTTGAATTCTCTGCCCTTTCCTGTTTTGTCTGTTGCATGTGAGTGTCGGGAGTGGTATCTTTCAGGATTTTCTCTTGTTCACTTTCCTAGGCCTGTGCGCTGTTTGCTGTTCTGAGGCATTTCCCCTACTCGTTTTGGGCCATTCTGTAGATTTCCTGGTGGCTGGGAGTCACTTAGCCTTGGCTGGCCACATCTGCTCTCTGCCACGGGAGCTACCCGTGCTCCCTCACAGGGGAGGAGGCCGGGCGACAGCTTTCCTCTCTGTTCAAGTATTAGCTTTCTCTCCCTCCCCTGTTAGCAGTTTCCAGGCCCATCTACATTTGGGGGGGGGTGTCCCTCACAGTGTCGGCTTGTGCAGGAGGAGGTATCCATACCTGAGCGAGGCTTTGCTGGTTCCTCTGATGACCCCCACCCCATCCACTTTCCTGCCCCCAACACTGACGCACACCATGCACATGCCTGCTCACGCACACTGATAGCACACATGCTCATGCACACACATGCTCACTCATGTATATATATACTCACATGCACACTACATCATGCATTTCATGCACACACTTGTACACATTCACACTCACAGACCACATAGCTCAAACATGCTCATACATACTCAATGCACACACATGCTCACACGTATAGCTCACACACACTCATATACACTCACACATATGTCATATGTTCTTGTGCACACATGCTTACATACACACACTCACTCATGCACATTCATCCTCACACACTCCCACCATGCACACTCATACACCCATACACTCATACACACACCATACATCTCACACACACTCATACATACTCATGTCCATGCTCACACACACACTCACACATGTACCATACATGATCATACACATGCACTCACACTCTCCCACATGCTCCCACATACTCCCTCACACTCACACCTACATACACTCACACACTGTATCTCATGGATGCTCTTCTCCAACACTCAGGAATAATGGGAGTTTGTCACCAATGCTTTGTCCCCAGTGTAACTTCATTCATTTGTCCCATTTACTCTGCTCATACCTGACAGGACATAAGGACATGGCCATGGGAAGTATCTCTGCCCCTACAAAATGCCACCTGCATTGCAGCCCATTAAACCACAAGCCACACCTCCTTCCTCCTGCGCCACCCAGAGACCCATCACCGTGGCAGAAACAATGCAATACATGGTGGTCCCCCTCCAGACCCAATTAGTCTCGCTGCCACAGACCAACACACTCTGCCTTCAGCAGAACTGAGCTGTGGCTCTCCTGGAGGAAGGCAGGGTGCCCACTAGCCATGACTCCCTATAGTTTCAGAGAAATCCAAGAAATCACCAGATAAAGCCACTCTAGCCTCGAGATCAGGTGGGGAAACCCAGCAGAGGGAGTGGGCATGAAGGCCACTTGGGTTGAAGTGACCCATCATGATGAGCCTCACTTGCCCTCTGTGTCAGTCTAAGTACCTAGAGGCCTCTCTTCACCTCATTACCTCCCCCCCCCGCCCCCACCACTTGGAGTAAACCAAGGCCAAGTAACAGAATGTACTTTGCAAGAGGCCACACCACAAGGAATGAATGAAAAGGCATTTGGACTCAGGTCAATGTAACTGCAAGCTCCAAGTTCTCATCTTTACTCAGTATATGAGGAAGCATATACTTCCTCATCCTCTTCTCCACGTCCTCTCTACCTTGTACAAGGCCTCCAGACTCTGCATCCAGCTGCAATATCACCATGCCTCTTCTCAGCTCGAAGCCCTAGAAGCTACTGGAATGGCACAGATGCCTGAGTCAGGCTTTCCAGGCATGTGGTAACCCAGCCACCTTCTCCACCCAACACAATTCCCCACAATTTCTATGGGCTCCCCTTGTTCCAACCAATCACATCTGCTTCCTTCCCCACCTTTGGGTGGGCATTGCCTCCCTCTGTCTACTTGCTATGGGGAAACGCAGACACTATGAAGTTATCCTAATTATTTGAGTCCATTTGACCATCTCCATCATCTGAATCCTTGACATACGGGTTAGTATACATTTACTCTTCACATGGGTTAGTTTTGTCTTCCCTAGATGGACTTTACATTTCTGGAGACTTCTGAAGAAAACTAGAAAAGGATCTCCATCCTCATGAAACCTGCAGTTCAGCTTGGGAGACAACATCTCTTAACATCAGGACAATCAACATCCAAGTGTTGGATCAACTGGGAAGGCAGCAAGAGCCATGTTGAGAACATAAGACCTGAAGTCAAGAGAACTTGGTTCTAGCCCTGGTTCCGGGAAGCACCTCCCCCTCACCAGGTTTCTGTCTTGTTGTCTATAAAAGTAGACACTTGAGCTCAATGACCTCTAACATGTCTCCAATCTCTGACATCCTCTGGTCCAGAGTTGGCATTAGGATGTGCCCCTAACCTGAGAACACCTCTCCCCTCACTTGAGATTTCTGCCAGAGACTGTGTGAGTCACATTTCCACAGGAGCACAGGGCTGCAGGTTATTAATCATCCTGAAAACCTGGGTCATGTATAATTCAGATCCAGGGAAGCCCTACTTGCCACCAAGTCTTTGCTGGCACTGAAAACTTGAAAGCTGTCCCTGACTTCTGCTACCTTGGCAGGATGCAGTCAAACAATGCCCTCTTATCCAAGTAACTGGAAAACAGAACCAAAAAGCTAGGGCACATTTTGGCCACAGTTTTAGTGTCTGGCATGAGCATAAGAGGAAGTTCTAGACCAAGAGAGAGGCCTATGAAGCCACGGCTGTCTCCTATGAACCATCCTCCTGTGAACCCTGGATGCACGATTAGCTTCCAGGCAAACTTTATAGGCACTAGCGTATTGCTCTATTTAAAACTAAATGAAAGGTCATGATTAACGAGGGTCTAGGGCACAGCCCACCAATTTGGCATTATCGTGACAACAATGGGCATTCTGGTAGAGATGGGCTGTCCCCCACAGAGAGATGGAGCGGCTCAAATGAAAAAGAAATGTTGTGTCACTTCCCAGGAAAAGACAGCCCATCAGTGATGACAGGCTCTACAAACTACAATCAAATATTTCCCCCAAAAGGCCATTACAAGCCCATTCTGGCCGTGGCTACACACAGTAGCAGCAGCAGAACAGATGTGACGATGGTTCCCATCTTCACTTCGAGTCCAGCTAGTGAGCAGTCCTGACTCCATGATGGCACCACAGAATCGCAGGGCTGGCTTCCCCACCTGGCCAGCCTGTGCAGACAGAGGACTCCCTCGGGTAGAACAAAAGTGCTGACCAGATCAGTCCCAAGGCCCTGCCTCTCTCTCATTGCCAAGACACCCTACTTGTGTGTGGCCAATGGCGTTGTTGAAGTTTTCTGACTTATGGGGTTTTATGTCTTGCTAATATTAGTACCGTTATCATTTTTCCCATCTCAAAAACATTTGTGTGCAAGGCCTTTAGAGAGACAGATGTTGAAACCAGCAGCACGGGTCGGAAAATGTAATGCTGCTGTGCTGCCCGTCAGAACTTTCCACAAGGATGGAAATGTGCCATGATCTGTGCTGTCCAATGGAGCAGCCACTAGCCAAATGAGACCATTGAGCACTTAAAATGTGGCTAGCATGACTGAGGGACTGATTTTTAATTTGATTTAATTTACATGTATTTACATTGTAAATGCCACATGTGGCTAGTGGCTGCCATGGTAGGCAGAGGAAGCCATGTTTTCTCACCCTTTTTCTGATTTTTGTCATCCATTTAATAAACATTTATTGGGTGCTTGCAGTGTGCTAGCATGGTGTCAGACATTAGGGACATGAGAAGGAACAAGGGACAGTCCCTGATGACAAGAAGATCATGACAAAGGAATGAAAGCATGTGTTTGCACATAGTGTTGAAAGATGTAGGTACAGACGGCAACAGAGATACTATTATTAGTTATTACTCAAACGCCAGTCTGCTCGGGTCTAGTTCTGTAGGAGACACTTTCCATGTGTCGATCTCACTTAATGCTCACAGTAAGCAATGAGATCAGCCTTCAATAGGTGAAATTGAAATTCAGAGACCCAGAGGGGGTAAGTAATGCAGCTAACGATGGGTAAAAGGTATTCCATGGTAGAACCAGGGTTTAAAACCAAAATTAAATAAGAGATATCTTCCAAAAGGAAATGAAACTCGGCCTGATTCTTCAAGGTTTAATCCAGATCAGGGATTGGGGAGTGAGTGCAAAGCAAAAGGATGGGGTAGAAGGCAGGAAGATGGTGGGGGAAGAGCATTCCTACAGGAGGGAACAGCATGTTCAGAACAGAGTTCCACTTCGGGGGAAGAGGGTTGGAGGAGAGATGGAGCCAAGAGGCAAAGCAGCAGTCGAACCATGGCCGTGAACACTGTCCTACGGAGCTGGAGTTCTACCCCAAAGGTCGCAGGAACACCAAAGGCTTTTCAAGGAGAACTGAGTGTCCAGTGTTGGAAAGTCAGTGCCTGTGGCATGAAGAAGGGCACTGAGCATGCAGACTTGGGAAGGAAAGAGGCCTGAACCAAGAAGGTGGAGGCAGTGAAAGTGGAAGTGAGTTGGAAGTGAGGTCTCTATGACTCTCTAAATGACCAGATGTGAAGGGGAGGGAGAGAGACACGCCCATATCTCCAGACGTAGGGAAATGCTCTGTTCCCTGCTGACACTGCTTTCCATGTGGCTCAATTAGCGCCCTTCTGTTCCCTGTGGAATGTTTTATTCCACCTTCACTAATTTCAAACCCTCCCTTCACTGAAGGCTGTCTGAGAATCAAAGGTTCTTAGAGGTTCCCTCTAGGATTGGCGTATACAGGCTCCCTTCTTGGGCCAAAGCTGTGAGCTCCAAATTATTTACTTATGAACCCCTACCAAGAAAAAAAATACCTTTAAGAGTTTGTGCACGCAGACCCAATATAGGTACAAATATGTGTTTATAAATTATAAAACTACCACTCTACTAGTATCATACCCATTATAATCTGTAAGAAATAGATATTAATCAAGATTACATCAATACTATTTTAAATTATTGTATTTATTAACGGTTCAAATTTCAAATTAACTAATTTACTTTCTATTCATTTCCTTATTTTAAGCAATATGATTGAATATTCCTTACCTTTGAAAATCTTGCTTTAGGGGCACCTGGGTGGCTCAGATGGTTAAGCGGCCAACTTCAGCTCAGGTCATGATTTCATGGTTTATGGGTTCGAGCCCCGTGTCAGGCACTGTGCTGACAGTTCAGAGCCTGGAGCCTGCTTCAGATTCTGTGTCTCCCTCTGTAGCTTCCCCTCTCCCACTCATGCTCTGTCTCTCTCTCTCTCTCTCTCGCAAAACTAAATAAACATTAAAAGAAATTTAAAATAGAAAGAAAGAAAGAAAGAAAGAAAGAAAGAAAGAAAGAAAGAAAGAAAATGTTGCTTTAAATCAGTGTTTATCACGTGGTAGCTCATTGTTGCTTAGGGTCCCCAAAACCTGTTCAGTCAGTTCATGAGGCCAAAACTATTATATTCTAGCTCTGGGGTTTATTTGCCTTTGTGCACTAGGTCAGCCTTTGCTCTCATGGTCCACAATCAGTGGTGAGCACAACTGCACACAACTACACACTACTACCCTCATCATTGTACTTTTCACAGCCAGAACCCCACCTTACCAAAAAAAAAAAATCCAGTTTCACTTTCTTGATGAAGTAAGTAGAATTATGATTTTATTGAATCTTGATCTTCAAATGCATGTCTTTTTAGTGTGCTGAGGGGCGAATAGAATCTGCACAGAAAGCATTTGAACTGTGCGCGGAAGGAAGGAGGCAGACTCCGGACAAGGGTCTGCTCGACAGGTTGGAGCCAAGAGCTCAACTAGGCACTCTGTTCACAAAACACCATTTTCCCTCAGAGAGTGACTAACAGACACGCGATGGTTATTCACACTTGGGTATTTGGCAGATATTTTCTCAAAACAAATCGAGAAAGCCTGTGATGAGAAGGAAAACAACGGATGGTATTTGTTGCCAAGGATAAAATTCAATCTTTGAAGTGAAAATTAGAATTTTGAAAGACATTGTCTATCACCAGGAGCTTGACAGCTTCCCAAAACTCAAAGACTTTGCTGATGAGAGTGGGTGATATTAACGAATGTGATACTTTGATAGTGTGTGATGAAATATGTCAACATTTGGAAGATCTGCATAGCTCAGTGGACCAATGGGATTTTTCAAATTTATTCTGAGAGAGAGAAAGTGTGAGCATGCACAACTGAGGGAGAGACAGAGAGAGAGGAAGAGAGAGAGAATCCCAAGCAGGCTCCGCGCCACCAGCATGGAGCCCAACATGAGGCTTGAACACATGAACCTCGAGATCATGACCTGAGCCAAAGGGGGACACTTAACTGACTAAGCTCCTCAGGCACCCCCCAGTGGGTTTTAATATTACCACAGAAGTTCATTGACATAGTTCCAGACTCCATATTACTGTTAACTTTCAGGAAATACACACATGTTGAACTTTGGTGTAGTGTCAGAGAAGATATCTACAATTACCTGAAAAGACTATTAAAATCTTTCTCCCCTTTACATCTACATAACTGTATAAGGCCAGATTTTCTTCATGTATTTCAGTAAAAACAACATATGACAGTTGATTAAATGCAGAAGCAGATACAAAACCCCAGATACGTAGTAAACCATACATTGAAGAAATTTGCTAAAGTGTAAACAATGCCACTCTGCTCATTAATTTTTTTTTTTTGCTTTGGAAAATATAGCTATTTTATTTTATTTTATTTTTTACATATAGTTTATTGTCAAGTTAGTTTCCATATAACACCCAGTGCTCATCCCGACCAGTGCCCTCCTCCATGCCCTTCACCCCTCCCCTCCCATCAGTCCTCAGTTTGTTCTCAGCCTTCAAGAGTCTCTCATGGTTTGCCTCCCTCCCCCTCCCCCACTATTTCCCGCCTTCTTCTCCCCCACGGTCCTCTGTTAAGTTTCTCCTAATCCTCCTATACGTGCAAGTGTATGGTATCTGTCCTTCTCTGCCTGACTTATTTCGCTCAGCATAACACCCTCAAGGTCCATCCATGTTGCTACACAGGCCAGATTTCATTGTTTCTCATTGCCATGTAGTATTCCATGGTATAGATAAACCACATCTTCTTGATCCATTCGTCCGTTGATGGACACTTAGGCTCTTTCCATGTTTTGGCTATTGTAGAGAGTGCTGCTATGAACATTGGGGTCCATGTGCCCCTATGCATCAGCACTCCTGTGTCCCTTGGGTAAATTCCTAGCGGTGCTATTGCTGGGTCATAGGGGAGTTCTATTGTTAATTTTTTAAGGAATCTCCACACTGTTTTCCAGAGGGTCTGCACCAGTTTGCATTCCCACCAACAGTGTAGGAGGGTGCTTTCTCCACATCCATTTCTCCACATCCACGCCAGCATCTAGAGTCCTCTAATTTGTTCATTTTAGCCACTCTGACTGGCGTGAGGTGGTATCTCAGTGTGGTTTTGATTTGTATTTCCCTGATGAGGAGGGACGCTGAACATCGTTTCATGTGTCTGTTGGCCATCTGGGTGTCCTCTTTGGAGAAGTGTCTGTTCATATCTTTTGCCCGTTTCTCACTGGGTTGTTTGTTTTTCAGGTGTGGAGTTTAAGAGTTCCTTATAGATTTTGGATATTAACCCTTTGTCTGATATGTTATTTGCAACTATCTTTTCCCATTCTGTCAGTTACCTATTAGTTTTATGGATTGTTTCCTTTGCCTGCAGAAGCTTTTAATCTTGATGAGGTCCCAATGGTTTATTTTTGCTCATGATTCTTTTGCTTTTGGGGATGTGTCAAGTAAGAAATTGCTGCAGTGGAGGTCAAGGAGGTTGTATTCTGCTTTCTCCTCTAAGGTTTTGATGGTTTCCTGTCTCACGTTCAGGTCCTTTATCCATTTTGAGTTTATTTTTGTGTATGGTGTGAGAAAATGATCTAGTTTCATTCTTCTGCATGTTGCTGTCCAGTTCTCCCAACACCTTCTGTTAAAGAGGCTGTCTTTTTTCCATTGGATATTCTTTCCTGCTTTGTCAAGGATTAGTTGGCTGTATACTTTTAGGTCCTATTCTGAGTTCTCAATTCTATTCCATTGGTGTATGTGTCTGTTTTTGTGCCAGAAAATATAGCTATTTTATTAAAAATACGTTATTTGTGATAGCATAAAATAAATAGCAATTTGTTTATTGATGTTGTGTTAAATGAATTATTAAAGAAATATTTCTAATTTTCTGTTTTAATTTCTTTTTTTAACATTTATTCATTTTTGAGAGACAGAGAGAAACAGAGCATGAGCAGGGGAGGGACAGAGAGAGGGAGACACAGAATCTGAAGCAGGATCTAGGCTCTAAGCTGTCTGCACTGAGCCTGATGTGGGGCTCAACTCACAAACCCCTAAGATCATGCCCTAACCCGAAGTCAGACACTTAACCAACTAAGCCACCCAGGTACCCCTTTTTCAATTTTTATATAGTAAATACCAATACATATGTCCCACATAAACAGAAGTCACCAATAAATGTAGAGGGGCCTTGGGACCAAAATGTTTGGGGACTGTTGATTTAAGTCACTGGGATACTATTGAAAGAACACTTCAAATTCAGGTTCTTTTTCACATATAACCTATATTTCATTATACTTGTTATCACTGTTGGAAGTGATAAATCACAAAGGTACAATACATATAATCAACACTTAGGTTGACCTCCACCCTAAGGACAGTGGTTGTAAATATTTCCAATTATACCTTTGGTTACTGAAGGATTTTTGGTCAACTTTTTGTCAGATTAGGCCATTATTGTGGCAGAGGCAGTCTTCCTATGAAGAATGGAGACGTCAAAGTTAGCGGTTTCTTGTTGTTGACTTGCATCTGCATTATTAGCATGGCCTTTGACCTGCAGCTTCATTTTGAGAATCTTATGAAGTGTCCATGTTGCAAGGGTAGATTTGGTTAAAACTGGGAGGTGTGATTTGTAAAGCCACTTAGCTGGGCACACACACACACACACACACACACACACACACACACACACACACATCAACACTCTGAACATCACTGTCGATTTGACTTCTGCTTTAGAGTTCCCTCCTACACTCAACTTAGCTCAGGGTCTGAGACACACGTGATTGATTATCTAACACACTGAAAACGTGAGCTACCAATGTCAACCTGATTGGTGATGCTGACAAACCTAACTTTCTTCTTAAAAAATGGAAATACATGCATGCATATATATATATATATATACACATAATATATATAGTACAGGTATATGTTACATATATAATCTTCTTGCACCCCAGTAAATCACTGAGTATACTTGGTGTCTTCACTTAGATGCTCACTGGATAAAGGACCATTTTAGGTTAACCAAATAGGCCATTTGTCTCTTCAGGACATTGCTGACCACAGGCACTAGCAATGAGTGGAAACGGAATGGAGCTCTGTTCATCTATGAAATGTCCAGTACCCAGAGACTCTTTAATCTTAGAATCGTAGGGTTGAAGACAGATGAGTAGCTTTCCCCAAGGAGGCTCCTCAATGTCTTTGGTAATCTATTTTTGTGATGAACATCTTCACTTGTGAATTTTTCTTAATATTGGTAGTCGTTCAAATATCTTGAGGTTCATTTGAACTCTGTTCCCTCCAATTGGTTGCTCGGGAAGGATGAGAAAGCCGGCCCCACCCTGCTATGCAAGTGGAAAGACCACAGCAACAGATCAGGAGGCATTTAGAAAGGCTCAAACAGGCTTTGTCAACTTCCGCATTTCTTGCGAGGCACAGGGGGTTTGAAATGGTGCTAATTATTGCAAAGAGCTGTCTGTGAATCCGCCGCCCTCTGAGTAATGGGGGCCGCTGGGCATCACACTGCCCAGCAAAAGCCTTGGCTTCTAAAAGCCGTTAGGACCGCCTTGTTCTCTCCTTCCAGGGCCTCCAACAGCTGCTCTCAATGCTGCTCTTTCCGGAAGGACAGCACATCACAGGGGCTTCATCTATTTTCCCAAGAGGCACTTTAGGAACCTGGGTGTGACTCCCAGTCATGTGGTTTGATGCTCTTCTGGCATTTTTGACTTGGGTTAATCACAAAATAAAGGGCATTTGGAAGTGGGGCACCAGATACTCTGGAAGATTAAAGAGTTCACACGTGGCCAGAGTATGGAGTCTTAAGTCATTCAAGTTTCAAGTGTCCCTTTTCCTTGCCTGGAGGAGGGTGCGCCGGCAGGGATGGGGAGTGAATTCCATGGATGGATTATCTCATTTCATTTAGCCCGACTCTTTGTCTAGCAAACCATGCAATTAACAGCAACACAAATGGAATCTCCCTCAATCAAAACAAAGCATGAGTCCACTCTGGAGGATTTACTGGCAAGGCTTTCTCAGAGTGGCTTTCTAGATCTATCTGAAGACGAAGTGGTGAGTCAATTTGCAGTTGGCTGGCAAGGTGTAGACTTGGCCCTCTCCCTCCTCCTCCCCCCACCCCCCCCCACGGCTTCCCCTCCCAGCACGTTCATTTCAATATCCTTATAACTAAATCTGAGACAATGTGTAATTATACAGAAGAAAAATCTGTCAAGGATAGCTGAAGTTGCTTAAATTGTGCTGATTTACAAAGATGAGAGATCTTTTTTTCCCCGGCTGAAAAAAAAGATACCTTTTTACGTATGTAATGGCAAACAACCTCCTGCAAAGTCAACTCCTTTTCTGAAAGTCATTGCTAGTTTTATAATTTCTGAGTCATTAGATAACAGATAGAACTCCACACTTAGTGGTTTCAAATGTTTATGGTCTGCAATTCATTCTTAATGAGCTCTCTCCATGTCTTCATTCTTCCTCGTGCCTCCCTGCTGGGAAGTGTCTTACTCGGCCTTGCCTTTTGTTAATGATTCCACAATCATTTCAGAGCCATTTCTCCTGCCTTATGTAATTCTGACACCACCGAAGAGCCCAGCTCACTGCCTCACAGTTGGAAATGTAACCTTTAATGTATTAATTTCTCTTGCTCAAAACAATTTAACCTCTGTCTTGGTTTTGTGATTGCTAAGTGTTCCAATTAAATGCCTCTTTCATTTTTTGTCCTGGAGGGCTGGATCTTCCCCGAATTATGTTTAACACACCCTGCCTCACCAGCCACGAGCACACTGCTGGGCCCCCTTGCGCGCTCACCATCCATCCATTATCTATCTCATGAGTGCCTGTCACGTCTTCAAAACACCTCCTTCCCCAAAAAAGATTAATGAAAGTAGTTTTAAGTGCCAGGCAGCATTGTTTGTGGAGGAGAAGCAAGTCACATTAGCTCGAAAGGTAGAAGTGTCCAGCAGGACAAAAGGTCCCTCTTCCCAGGCTCTACTCCTGAACCCATTGGATCCGTTCACATTGATGAACGTGTGGCAGCTGTAACATGGAGGAGCCCTCGTCAGGGTGCTCCCCGAGTCAGCCGGGGGGGACAGGAACGTCAGTCATGGTAACAGCAGTCTCTGGACACTTGACTTTGGCATTGTACCACCTACCTCGACGCAAACTAGGCCCAACAAGATGGGAGACGCAAGGAAGCATTGTGCTCTGGGGCCTGGGGTGCCTGTGTCCTGCACCTCCAGCTCATAAAACCACTGCAAACAGACCCCTGGTAACTTTGGACAAGGTTCTCACCGCCCAGCACTCAGAAGCGTCACCCCATTCCTGGCTGGGCAAGCACCATCCTGGGACCAGAGTTTGTGAGCACAAGCTCCCTTCCCTGGAGGGCGCTCGTTCGTTTTGCTGTCTTGGCGCCCAACTGCTTATGCTTTAGATGATGCCCTTTCCTTCTTTCAGAGGCTTTTTTTTTTTTTTACAAATAGTTTATTGTTAAATTAGTTTCCACATAACACCCAGTGCTCATCCCCACAAGTGCCATCCTCCATGCCCACCCCCCCCACCCCCCCACATCCATCAGTGAAGATATGAACAGGCACTTTTCAGAGGCTTTTTGAAAGCATGGCGGCCCAGAGCTGGAGCACCTCCCTTCTTGTCCAGCTGGAAAGTGTCCCAGCAACGCTGATGGAAGTGATTGGCAATCAAACGTTCAATGGTCTGATCAGTGTGTGGAGACAAATACCTCTGGGTGGGTCGTGAGCTCAAGTTTGCATTTAGAACAGCTATTTACATATCCGTTAGTGGCATCTCATTTCCATGCCTGTGGACAGTCAGGTGGTGAGCCAGGGACACAGCCAGAGCCCCGTGGACTGGGGAGGTGGCAATGAGGCAGTTTGCCGGATTGGCTGCGTCCTTTCTTTTGGGCAAATACATGGACGGTATGGTAAAATTTTAAATGCCATGTATAGGATACCTTGAACTACAGCTCAACTAATATGTCATTTTTTATTTCTTTAATTTTTTAATTTTTTTACATAATTTTAAAAAATGTATACAAACCATGTCCACACTGTCCAAATCTTCTCTGCCATATTTCCATATTGACCACATCCTTTCTTGATGAGTCTCCTCCTTTGTTAATGGGAGAACCAGTGGCTGCCGTGCCCTTTCCAGAGCAGAGCAGGAATTTGTCACCTCCTCTGAAATTCTATTAAGGGCCTGTCAGAAGTTTCTTATTTATTTATTTATTTATTTAGAGAGACAGACAAAGAGACAGAGAATGAGCAGGAGAGGAACAGAGAGGAGGAGAGAGAATCTCAACCAGGTTTCATGTTGTCAGCACAGAGCCTAATGCAAGGTTCGATTTCACGAACTGTGGGATCATGACCTGAGCTGAAACCAAGAGTCAGATGCTTAACCAACTGAGCCACCCAGGTGCTCCCAAAACTGTCTATAGTCATTCTCTATTAGGTCTATAGCACTATAGATTCTCTATATAGTTCTATATGTATTAGTTCTACAATGTTCTCTATTAGTTTATTGAAGACTCCTTTGGCCTCTGTCCAAGTTTATCCTGACATTCAGAGAGTCAAAGTAAAAATCTTCAAGTAGAATTCCACTGTCTGCTGGAAGATTAGATCACCAAAATAATACTGCCCCCATTTTTTGAGTACTATCAAAACTCATGTAAGTATCACATTTAAAATAATCAGCACTGGAGTGTTTTGAAATTGTTCAAAGTCTTCATAAGTACAAAAATTTTTTAGCCAGTGCCAGTAGGCTATAAATTACTCTTCCAAACAAAAAATTTGGAAGTGATCTAGACGTAAATGTTAGTTATTAGGAAACACAAGGATAGAAGAACATGTTAAACAACACAGAGGGGTGCAATCAATGAGATCCAGAATGCTGGAAATTCCGTAAGAATTTCCAAGAATACAAGAATACAAATACTCCATTTCTTCAACAACTAATTAATCAGGAACAGAGAGAGGCAAGCCCATAAGTTAAGATTCTTTTTTAAATAATTTTTAATGCTTATTTATTTTTGAGAGAAGAGAGAGAGAGAGTGAGCGCATGTGCAAGTAGGCGAGAGGCAGAGAGAGAGAGGGAGATACAGAATCTCAAGCAGGCTCCCGGCTCTGAGCTGTCAGGACAAAGCCTGACACGGGGCTCGAACTCACAAACCATGAGATCATGACCTGAGCCGAAGTCGAACGCTTAACCGACCAAGCCACACAGACGCCCCTATAGGTTAAGATTCTTAAGAGGTAGATGAAGCAAATACAATGTGTGGACCTTGTTTGAACTCAGATGTGGAAAAAAATAAGGGGGGGGCGGTGATACACATAAAACGAAGAGAACACTGGATATTCAGTGAATTTAGGGAAGTTTTGTTTAGTTTGAGGTGGGGTGATGACACTGTGCTTATTTTTGTTGTTGTTTTTGTATTTAAGAGTCCTTACAGAAAAATACTGAAGTGTCTACAGATGAAATACTATGATGTCTGAGGTTTGATTCTTAAAAAGCCCACCGTCAGAGGGAGTGGTTGGTTTTCAGAGCTGGGTGATGGGGACACAGCTTGCCCTATACTGTTCTCTCTACTCTTCTACCAATTTAAAGTTTCTATAAAAGGCGCTTTAGACAGGCAGTGAGTGGGTCTTCCTGAGCTGGAGTCCCGATCTGTACAATCATCTTCATCTTGCTGCGAAGAACCCAAAGACCTTCACGAGCTTGTCTGAGTCATCAGCGTGAAGGGGAGCCTTAGCCACTGTGTCTCTTTGTTCACACGAGCATCCTGGATCACTCTCCAAGGCCACTCCATGTAAGTGACGCAACACAGATGTGACGCAATGTCCCCACCTTTTCAATCCTAAAGAGAGTCTGGAAAGAGATGTTGCAGGCTCCTGCCCTCAATCTCTTGCACAGGCGTGTTTGCTTGGGGGTCACGAGGACCTCATCCTCCAGGAAGAGATCACTTCCAAATGTTCACCTCCACACCCATCTTACCTAACATATTGCAGCACTTTTTTTGCTTGATTTAAAAGAAAAACAAAAACAAAAAAACGTATGTTCCTTATTACAAACATGCATATGCTTATTGCCAAAAAAAAAAAAAAACAATAAAAACACAAGCCAAACAAAAGAAAACTAACCATAATCTCACCTTATCTTTTTTCAAGAAAGAAAACTACTATATACAAATCTTTCACTAAATAGCTCTCAGGAGGTTAAGGGGGGGAAAAAATCCCTCCATGCTTTCCAGAATTGGGTTAAAAAGAGTTTGAAAATCTTAGCACCTCTCCTACTTGTAAAGCAATTTAAAAGGGAACTGGGCCATGTTTTTTAGAGTTTTCTTATTTTAAAAGCAAATGGAAATATTTTAAGGGTTGCATAAGAATTCTGAATTCTGGAATGCGGCAGATGCCACTTCTCAGTGCTCCCTTGGCATGCCAGCCGGGAAGGGGGGAGGCTGTGCGGTTCTCAGGGCCAGGTGGGGAGGTTGGGAGTGGAAACCAAATCCTTTTCATTTGATTTTTTGGAATATGGCTCTGGAAGGGCTGCCTAGCCTACCTTCATCTCAGTTTGCTGGGCGTCCTTTTGCGAGGGGTTGTAATAAGTAATCACAGGAGCAATTGCAATGTGACAGATAGCGCATCAATGAAAGTTGCCTTATAAATCTTTCGTAATGATCACTTGGCCAGGCTGCCCTCTGAAAATCAGAAGCAGTCTTTTAGTGAGCCCTGCCAATGCTTTCTGCATATACACTTGTTTTGGAAACTAACCATTGTGATTTTTCCCGAAGGGATAGAAAGATCGGACTTGGCTCTGATTTTCTTAGGTAGGTAACATTTGTCCTTTGCTAATGTCAGCCTGGCTGATGAAAGAGGATACCCTTTTGGTAAATGGGGTTTTTTTTCTTTTCTTTCCTTTCCTTCATTTCCAGCCCTCTTTGCTCCCTGGGTTTTGAGTATCTTTACAATGAGGGAGGGGCCAAGACTCTTGATCTTGAGCAAATTAGAGAGAAAAATCCCTATCTTTCTTAGGACTGAGTTGCCCTGGAATAAATCATTTGCCAGCGAGTCTAAGCAGATGTGCACCTGAGCAGGTAAACCTGTTTTTCTATGTGGTAACTCTCTGCTTCCACGGCGTTTTACTGTTTCTCAAGCAGGATAGATTACTACCTTTCTGATAATAATTTTTAAATGTTTAACACAGAAAAATAGGGTTGCAATAGTGAAGAGTCTGGGAGGGAAAAATAAAAGGAAAACAGGACCATGTGCTACGGGAATAAAAATGGTTTCTTCAGGTAGATGTAACCACATATTACACTGTCCATGTTCAATTCCAGCAGGCGCTTTGCATTTTGGCCTCTTTGCACCAAATCTGCTGGTGTTTTGTCGACATGAAGTGGCTGCGAAGCCAGTCGCCCCATAGGCACGCGTCCTGGGTCGCCGGGCTCCCCTGAGACCCAGCTACACACTGGAGGGAGATGATCAGGCCGTGAGATGGGGCACTTGCACAGACATAACCGAAATGCATGTTCACACCCAAAGGTAGAGGCTGCAGTGAACTGCGAATAAAGACAACCTCTTAATTCTTTCACTGAGAACTTAGACCCTCTGCCCTGGTCTGCACCAGCCTCACCCCAGCTTTCTTGTAAAACAAAGATGGCTGCCAAGGGGTCCCACAGAACCGAGAGGAGCACCCAGACACGGACGGTGCTCAGGGCTTCTGGTCTCTCTGCGTGAGGAGCACTGAGGCAGGTGGGAGCCCAGGGAGAACAGGAAAGCAAGACCCTGGGCGGCCTGTGACCACCGCTGACCTCAGCCCCCTTCCTCCTTTTTGCCTCGGCCTCTTGGCTTCTTTCACTCAAAGGACAAACTCAAGGACAGAAGCAGAAGCAGCGGTTCACTTCCAGATTCCACCTCGCCGGTCTTTCAAATCCCTCTCGAGCTCCTGAAAGCCCCATTGTAAACCCCCCCAACCCCCCAGGCCAGCACATCCCCTGACCTGCTTTTGATCCTTTACCATCATTGGCAGGACCGACCCAGCTTTCTCTGCAGGCTGTTTACGTGGTGGACGGAGTAAAGCTGTACAGGACAGTGGTTCCCTCTCTGCCCCTCACTGGAGCACGACGGTCCCCCGGTCCTTGCGGAGGCGGTCTGAGCCTGAGAGTCCTGCACGCATCAACTTTCTGCTCTGGTGGAACTTTCCTGAAAGGCAGATCTGAAGAAGATACGCTAAGAAAGAGCAAAGCGGAAACTCTTCATGTCGCTCAGTTTTTATGATTTAGAAGGCTCATGGTACGTGACCTCCCTCAAGTTGTTTTTATTTTATGTTCACACGCGATTTTTATTTTATTTTTATTATATGGCTAGCATAATATTTATTCATATTTTATTTTTATGTAATTCTAATTACAACCATGCCAAACCGTATCACTGAAACAAGCAACATGCAGACAACGCCCCTCCTGAATGACGGTTTCGGCCACAAGAACAGGCCTGTTGCCTGTGCTGCGCAGTCACCAGAAAGGCTATCAGACCCCATCACGGACACTGAGGCCCCCCGCCCCCCCCGACAACCACCGTGTCCTTGCAGCCAGCGTCAAGATGTGGCTCCCCAGCTTGCTTCCATTAAAGGCAAAGGGACACCAGAGATCGTGCCACCATTCCTCAAGTGTTTTGAGGTTGACGTCCTTCCCTGGAATCTTGAATGAATCAAAACAAATTGAGGGTCAAGTCAAGGGCATCCCGAGCGCACCGGCCCTGTGCCTGCGGAGCCGGACGGATCATGCGTGTCTGTTCTGGCATGAGCAGAGCGCTGAGCTCAGCAGCTCTCGAGGATTCGGGAGAGCAGAAGAAGTTGGGGCCCAAATAAGAGAGGATAATTAGAAATTCTTGCCTCATGTAGCCGCAGTTTTAGCATCTAATAATTATTGTTTAAATGCAAATACTAGTCCCTGGGATTCCTTATGCATGTGAATCAATCTCTTAAAAACAATTGCCGGCTCCAGATGAAAAACAATTTCTCAACAGCTGGAGAACATTTGCAGAAGGCAACTTTTAAAGAACAGAGCGGGGAGAAAGGCAGAGATAGACACAAAAGTAATCATCAGCCTCTGTTGTCTGAAGAAGTCTGAACTCTTGAGTCGGGGTGCTCCTAATTACGCCGCCTACAGCTATGCTCGCTGCCAGGCCACAGGGAAACCAGCGAGTGGAAGTCAGAACAGATCTTGTGCTGTCAGTGCAGTTAATCAAAACTTATCCTGCCTTTTCTTTTCTTTTTTAAAGGTTTTTTGTTTTGTTTTGTTTTTGGGATTTTTTTGTGTGTGTTTGTTTTTGTTTTACTGTCAGCATCTTCTTATTGAGTTTTAAAGAAGAAAAAATGAAAGCTAGATCATTAAGGAGGTTGGGGCGCCTGGGTGGCTTAGTCGGTTGGGCGTCCGACTTTCGCTTAGGTCATGATCTCACGGTTCCTGGGTTCGAGCCCCGCGTCGGGCTCTGTGCTGACTGCCAGCTCAGAGCCTGGAGCCTGTTTCAGTCTGTGACTCCCTCTCTCTCTGACCCTCCCCTGCTCATGCTGTCTCTCTCTCTCCCTCTCTCTCTCTCTCCTAGAAATAAATAAAAAAAATTTTTTTTTTAAATTATTAAGGAAGCATACAGAGAGTACAAGTCTGTCTCGAGCATACTATTTAGCAGGGGCAACAGGGAAGCTTCTTTCCACTGGGCTGAAATGAGTCACCAATTTACACTAGTTCAGTAAAGGGCAGGGGCAGAGGTGAGGGGGGAGGGGCCTGCCACCAGCCCAGAGCTCCTATCATTAGTCTGAAACTAGTTAAGTTCGTGCCCCAAACCACCACATGAGTCCTAACCAAGGCCTGACTTTCTAAATTAAGTATCTACGGCTCACATCTTACTCTTTCTAATTTGCCACAATCCTTTAGAATTCAAGTTCAAAAATAATATGGATAATAAGATAATAGTAATGAAGATGATGGTAAAAATAGCTGGCACTTTATAACACATTCTACATGACAGATGTTGCTGTAACGCCTTTGGTCCTCATCAATCTTAAGAGACAAATACTATTATCACCCCATTCTACAGATGAGGAAACCAAAGTACACAGAGGTTCTGTAACTTGCTCACGGTCACTGGGTTAGTAAGCGGTGGGGTTGGTTTTCCAATCTAGACATCTGGTGCCAGCAATTGTGTTCTGTGAAAATTTTGGGCCAACATTTAAATTCTGCTTGAGAGTGTTTTGTTCCTTGGTTGGAACAGCGATCACCAACTAGAATGCACATACCCCCGACAAGATATTCTACTGGGAATTTATATGACAGGCTGATTAGTTGTCACATGGTACAGTTTAACTGTGACTGGCTAAGTGGGCTTACAGATTTATTGTGTAGTTTTAACCAAATCTCCCCCCACAAAAAGGGCAGGAGGCTTCATAAAGATTTGTACAAAGAACAAGAGACTTGAGGATACTACTCCTACTGCAGAGATTGGCTACAAGAAACCGGCGGGACCCATCCTCACTCAGCCAAACCACAAAACAAAAACATCCAGCACAAAACCAATGCCTCATTGTCAATGGCGGACCCTCCCTTCAGTCCATACTGCTCACTGAAATATTAGTTAAGGATAACAGGAAGCCATTATAATTAACAAGATAGTTTATAGCTAAGTATCAAGAAGATGAATGCAAACCTTTACAAATTGAAAGCAAAGATATGTTTGTACAATTAATAAATTTTAAGAAGCTTGCAATCTTTTATTTCCCCCACACTGTAATTTCTATTTTATGTGTGTTTTACAATACACTTAAAATATCAACATGAATATCATTGTATAGAATAAAGAACAGGCGTCCAAAGAGGGAACTGCTCACAAAACTTCCTGATGGGATTATGCAATCAGAGGGTGGGACTGGAGCACAGAGAGTTTAGTCCACCGTGTGGGGCTAGTCTCAGGTAACCATGGTTACCCTAATCTGTGGCCAAGTGTCTGGCAGAAGCTTAGCAACCCAACCAGTGACAGAGGAGAAGGTGGATGCATGCACAAGCATCTCCTCTACACGCCCGGGACCCCTCACCTCTGCAGGGCTCAGGAGCAAGAGGTGGGGCTGAGGCTCCCTGAGATGTGCTGCTCTCGTTCATCTCGGAGGTATTCTTTGTACCTAAGAAAATATGAGGATTGCCTCCCTGAGCTGATCCTATTAACAACAAAACTGTGGCGCCTGGGTGGCTCAGTTGGTTAAGCATCTGACTTTAGCTCAGGTCGTGATCTCACAGTTCATGGGTTCAAGCCCCATGTCGGGCTCTGTGCTGACAGCTCAGAGCCTGGAGCCTGTCTTCGGATTCTGTGTCTCCCTCTCTCTCTGACCCTCCCCCCCCCACACATACACACACTGTCTCTCTCTCTCTCTCTCAAAAATAAACATTAAAAAATAATTTTTTAAAAATATTTTTATTTATTTCTAGGAGAGAAAGAAAGAGAGACAGCGTGAGCAAGGGAGGGTCAGAGAGAGAGGGAGTCACAGACTGAAACAGGCTCCAGGCTCCGAGCTGGCAGTCAGCACAGAGCCCGACGCGGGGCTCGAACCCACAAACTGCGAGATCATGACCTAAGCGAAAGTTGGACGCTTAATCGACTAAGCCACCCAGGCGCCCCTAAAAAATAATTAAAAAAAAAAACAGAACCGAAGCTAAACAACTAATGAATTGTCTGAGGTCACAGAATTTTCAGCATGGAACATTCAAAACCAGATTTGCAAAGCAAGTTGTCATACTTCCAAAACCATCAAGAGAGAAAAATTATGTGCTCTTTTATATGAGGAAATAAAATTCGGGAAATGTAACAGAACTGCACATGAGAAGATAATAATGTTCAGATATTGAAAGGCATATATTTGGGTAATATTCTACGCAGAAAAAAAAATGTTGTAGAGGGAATCCAAGAATAAACTCCCAAAACCCACACACATACATGATACAATTCACCCAAATGGATTTTCCTCTCTAGGATGCAAGATGTTGTGTGGTGGAACTTTTCCTTCTACTTTATTCAAAACGAGATGTGTAGGGCAACCGCATTTCCAAGGCATCACTGGGAAGGAGTTGAGTAATACTTTGTGTCTCTCAAAGACTTGGTCAGGTAGGTGTTTCGTACTGAAGATTTAAAGCAATCTCACTGGCTTTGCATTTTGTATTTTATAAGTCATTAACAGGAACAAAGTAAGAACCAAAACAGAAATACCCATTTCTAAGTGTGAAGACAGTTAACCTTTAAACAGATGGGTAATCCCAGACAGTTCTGTAAAATTAATAGAGCTTAAACCTGAGGTCTCAGAGCTGCAGAATACATCTTTGGAGACCATGTTTTTGAGATCATCATAAATCAACCTTTTTTTTTTTTTTTTTTTTACCTCACCAGTCTCTTGTGCCTACCCAGGCTCCTAGAACTGCCGGGTTATGAATATGTATCTCGTGGCACACTGACTGATCCCGTGCTCTGGTATCAAACATTCTGAGTGAGTTTCCTCCGTAGTCCCGGCTCCCTGTGGCTGAAAGGCAGTGGTCCTGGTGGGCTGGCAGCTGGAGACTGTGCCGGAACACGACGCTCTTCCTGCTCCGAGCCCTGAGGACCTTCAAGCACGGCTCCCCTTGGGGAAGCACTTCCATTCTTTACTTGTAAACCTTCGCTTATTAAATCAAAGACACCGTGGAGGATTGTTTTGTTTTCATGGCACTGCGTTTTTCTTTGGCCAAATTGGTTCAGGTCCCAAAAGAGGCTCGGCAGGTCTCCAAGCGGGCGTCACCTGCGGGGGGAGGTCGCTGTCCCCTGGGATTGCCACCTTTGTTCCCAACGAAAGGCGGAGCTGTCCAGTGCGTGGAAGATTACACGTGCGGAAATGAAGCAAAGGACTAGTCTGCATCATCAACGTCACCATTTCCAACGATTTAAGCAGGTATTCTGAGACATTTCTTTAAAAACTTGGATGGTTTTTAAACGTGGCCACAAACCCTACAAGAATGTGGATTAAAATGGAATTAAAAACCCCAAGATATGATATTAGCATGCTGCCAGCCTTGACCTTGCCAGGCCTGGGAGCCCCCTCTCATCAGCCACGGGGAAGACGCTGGCTGTGCAATAAACATGAAGTTGGACCGGATCATCTTTTTGCCTGGATTCCATGCGGACCACTGCCCATCAGAAAGCGACGGGACAGGCGCACTGCGCTCTGTGTTTCCAGAGTCCTACAGACAGACGCCAATGTCTTTCTAACGTCTGCAGGGGCGTCCCCTTCTTTCCCTGCGCAGTCAGAAACAGGAAGCATGGAGCCCTGGCCTTCATGTAAAGAGTTAACTCTGAGAGAACATCTGAGGGCAACGGCATTTTGTTCTTTCAGCGCAATCCTATCCAAGAATATTTTCCCACTTGCACGGAGGAGCAGCCCTGAGAAGTCCATAATGACATATTTGCAGCTATTTACTATTGGAAAGGTTAATTTAGCAGTATTGCTGCAACCGTCAGGATGTTCGAAGCTTGAAGAATTCAATGGGAACTAAGTAGAATACAGATCGAGGACAGAGGTGCACGAGGAACAATGGCCCAGGTTGTCCACACGCACAGAAAACTTGCCGCCATGGGAGCGCGTGGAACCGAACACACGGTACCACACTCCACAGCAACATGCCAGCCTTCCCGGCCACCTTCTCCTACCGAGTTTCCACAGTGCATTAGCATAAATGCCATAAAATTTTGGCCCTGTATCTTCTTTATTATTTTTTATAGGTGTATAATTATTGAAAGGAGGCCATTACGTTTTTTATGGACTTGTGAGTCTATCTGCCTCTGACTTTCCCACTCTGCCTGCGATCCCGGTCCGGTCATCATGCCGCGCTGTTTGGAGAGAGGAGAGGAATGCCCTTCATGGGGTGGGGGGGTCCCGCAGAGCCCACAGGTGTGCATGCAGTAGACCCAGGGACCCGGAGACCTGCCATCCGGGGACCCGCAGCCTACCCAGCCTCTTCCTTATGAAAGCAGGGCTTTCGGAACGTGTGTTACAACCCCAGGAGTTCTGAGCCATAAAAATCATAAAGAGTAACGTCCCATGTCTGGAAACAGAAACGATTTCTATGAGAATTTATGTATTCGATGTAATTAATCTGCATGTCTGGAGCAGATGATCCCAGACCTTTCTTCTCTTGCTAATTATTAAAGCCCCGTTCAACGGATCCATTTAATTATATCCCCAGATAAACAGCCCCCACCCCATAATTTCTTTTTAGCAAACTCACCCGAAAGAGTTAAGTATCAACTGTCACCCACATCATGTGACAGTTCCCTTCCTTTTTTGTTTGTTCCCCTCAGAAAGAGGCAGTCAGCGAGGTGGTTTGACTTTCTGGGGTCCGCAAGATGGTACAGGGCTCCATAAATTGGTTTCAGGGCATCAGTATTTCCCACCGTGTGGGAGTGACCACCTGCACTCACTGTAGAACTCTGTGTAACCAAGAATGTTGTCTTTAACAAGTTTATTTCAGCCTTAGATGCTTCCCATATGTTGACAATAGAAATTTTCTTTATTGTCTCAATGGTGGGGGAGGGGGGATACAAAATCTGCATATCTGTGCCTTAACTGCGAGTAGAAGCCACTCTGGCTTATGCCATCTCAGGGACCATCGTGACCGCTGGTGGCCATGGAGCCACCTGAGCGTGAGTGTTTACAATGAAAGCAGCTGTGAGAGAGCCTTGTGCAGCTACGCAGCGCATCAGTTCACAGGAAACACGGGCTGGTCTGAACGGAGAGGACAAAAGGAACACCCAGAGTCCTCGGGAATTTTGTGCAGGCGACACAAAAACGTATCAAACACGCGACAAAACACCATTTGTCGTTGCTGGTTCACCCAGGATTTTAGTGCAAAGACCCCAGCAGAGGGAACAGATGGGCCTTCCTCTTATCCTGATTCAAGTGTCTCCAGGACACAGAGATTTTTCTTCCACTACAGTGTGGTTGGTTGTTTATTTTTCTCGTAAGCACCTCCAACGCTCACTCACAGCTGTCCCTCAGACGGGCCCGGTGACGGGGCCCCGCCCCTCTGGTTCCCGACCTCAACCAGCAGAAGAGACCCAGGAACCTCGCACAAAAAAGTGGATTCCACAGCTTTATGTTCCTGTTAAGGTAAATGACAGAAAAAAAAGGTCTTGAAACTAAAATGGAAATACAGCCTCTTGCATTCTCTTTACGAGCATTCCGAGTGCCTGGATTTTCAAGCGCCTGCTTTATATTTGCCTCGCTCCTGCCACCTCCCAGTGTTAGGAAACCCGGCTCCTGCATCCGTCTTGTCTCCTCTCTAGAAACAGGTCAGTTTTCTGTGTTAGACATGGTGACGGGTACTTTCCATGCCCCACTCGCTAGCCATGCCCTGCGCCCCTTGGGCCTCCTCTCTTCCTTCCTCTACAAGGATTTTGTCCGCTGCCACACAGGTGGCCTGTCCTCAGGGGAAAGGAGCCACGTTCTCACTCCCAGACATGAATATTATTTGGTCCAAGCTGAGTGAGTGCTTTGGGCATGGGCATGAAGCACAATTCTGGCCAATGAGGCTTGGGGTGGGGGGGTGGGGAAGGAAGATTTTCTTCATCCTTAAAGAAGGACACAAGACCTTCACTGTGATATGTGATGACGAGAGGCGTGGACAAGGAGATTCAGGGTGGGAAGGATCTGTGTCCAAGCCTGGAGCCAGAAACGTGCAGCTGGATCTCCTGAGTGATGGAGACAAGGTCTGCGTTAGCCCGTAGCCCCAAGCACCCCTGCACCAACAGCTCCTGCAGAGGACTGCCTGGTCAGCGGTGGGCATGCACACCCTCCCCCGGCTCGAGCCCCCTCCCAGACCTGGCCGAGCCCAGCACAGGGAGCGGGGCCGTCAGACCCTCACACTGCCCATCCGGAGAACTGTCTTAGCTTCAGTGTGATGCCCTGATGCCTCCCCATGCTGTTGGTGTCCTTGTAGAACCCCCAGAATAAACGATTAGGAGTAAAGGAAAATAGTGCTAAAGACAACCGAGGAATTACACCAGCCCCATTATGCTACCTCGAAAGTAATATTCAATAATAAAGTTTTGAATTCCATTACTGAGTTGCTGAATAATATGGTTCCTGGTAAACAAAACTTTATTGTCTGCATGTTTGTTCCATAAAATAAATATATATTTTATCTAATCCAAATTGTACCCGACTATTATAATTTGTCAGAGGTGTGGAAATGCTTTCCTTGCCGTTATTTTTAATCTGCTTCCCTAGACAGCGAAGTCGGGCTTAGAATCACAGACGTTAGAGACTGAAAACAGCTTCTGGGTCAGCCTGAGTGACTGGCTGTCAGACTCGGGCTGGCAAGCCCTCTGCCCAGGGGACAGTCCCCGTGGAACCGGAAGGAGGGGAAGATGCTAGAGTTCTACTGGTCGTTTCCATCTTGATGGCTTCCAGTCTCCGGCAGGCATGTCCTCCCCACAAAGTGATACTGTTATTCTCAGATACCGTCCCTTTTCATTTGGGAGTGAAGGATGCTAATGATAAAATTTGATGGCCCCAGGCCAGATTTCCATGTATATAGCTCATTCACTACAAATCATAGGAAAACATCAAACCCCTCTACCCCCAAAACCGTACTCCTGACTGGAAATCCATGTTTTGAACAAATAGAATTTTTTTCATTCCATTCTATTACTAAGGAAAATTTTAAGTGCAAAGTAATATCTTAAATTTGTGTTTGGTATAAATGGCAGGTAAGGCTGTTCTCTGGGAAGGTCTTTTAAAAAAACAGAGAAGATTAGACCAGAGGAGAATAAAATAGCACCTCAAACTATAAAGTTGGGGTACATTCTTCCTCCTTCACAACTGGGATATAATAAGGGCCCTCAAGTGTATAAACTCTGCCTGACCCTTGTGCCACCTCAGTGTTCACCTGAGAAAGAGGTCCTGTGGCATCAGAGCTAGACCCTCCCTGCCATTAGTGCTGTGAATGTGAGCTTGATGGGGAAATAGGGTCACAGGGAGAGGTACACACACATGCACGTGGGCCACATTTACATAGCAGGGCTCCTGCTGTGATCAAACTTCTCTGGAGGATCGCTGGGTTATAACCAGAGATAGTTTATCGTCAGGAGGTGCAGGTGAGCCTCCTGGAAATACACACCCTGGATGAATCCAGGAAATTGTAAGAATGTGGTCTAAGGCTGATAGGATTGGGCAAATGGGCGGGAGGAGCAATAATTCCAACCAGAGCTTGGTGACTGTCCCTCAAATGAACCCTCTTGACCCAGTACCCAAGTTTCACAGTGTGATTCATCTGTAGTAAGATAGGCTGTGAGGGTCATTCTATGCCATCCAGTGCGCAGGCAGCATGTGAGTGAGCAGAGCCATTGCTCGTGGACGGCAAGGTCATTGGCCCAAAAGTCAGCCATATGGTCGACGTCTCTCCCCAAAGACCCAGAGGTGAAATTGTCACCCTGAGGACACTGTCCACCATGGTGGCATCCGAAGGACATGACAGGCTCTGGGAACTGCAAAGGTGGGCTGGTCCTCAAGACTCCCTTGACTCCTTAAGCCCCAGGCTTTGGTAACTTAGCCACAGACAAAAGGAGCACCCAGAGTGGCAGAGACATCACCTCAGCAAGGGGAACACAAGACAAGACAGCCCATGGGCACCACACAGTAATCAAGGAATTCTTCTAGAATATTCTACAACGACAGGTCTCCAACATTTTGATTTTAGGACACCTTGCCATCTTACTATAGAAAATAACTTCAAATAACTTCAATTTGTGTGGGTTGTAACTATTGATATTTATCGTATTAGAAATTAAAACTGAAAACTGAAAACTTTAGGATTTATTAATTCACTTAATTCACTTAAATTAATTCACTTAAAAATAACAATAGAACACTCATTAAACATTATTATGCTTTTTTATTAAAAATAACCAATCTTTCCAAAAAATAGTGAGAAGAGTGCCATTGCTTTACATTTTTGCAAATCTTTTCAAAGTCCGGTTTAATAGAAGACAATTGGGTTCTCCTCTCTTTTTGCATTTAGCTTACTGAAATATCATCTATCACTAACCTGTCAAATATGCTTATGAGAGAAAGAGAGAATTACATCTCAATATTATTAAAATAATTTTGACCTCACAGATCCCCTAAAAGTATCTCTGGGGCCATCTTGAGGACTGTAGGGCTATCTGTCTAGTAGAATGGGTTATTGCTGGGTCCTCAGTCTGTATGATCGTGGACAGAAAACATGACCCATGGATGATGGAAAACATGGATGACATTCAGACAAGCTGTGTTTGGCTCTTTGAGCTGGATTCCATTAGCGAAGAGTGGTTCTGAAGGGAGTAACATGGCGTCTCAGTCCACTCCAGCTGCTGTAACAAAATACTCCAGACTGGGCAGCTTCTGAATAACAGAAATTTATTGATCACAGTTCTGGAGAGCAGAAATCCAAGATAAGGGTGCCAGTGTGGTCCAGTCCCAGTCACAGCCCTCTTCCAGATCGCACACAGCTCACCATGTCCTCCCATGGCAGAAGGGGGTCTCTTTTTTAAGGGCACAAATCTCATTAATAAGGGCTCCACCCTCATGAACTAGCCACTTCTCACAGGCCCCACCTCATGGCACCACCAGCATGGGGGCTCCGATTTTAACCCACGAATACAGGGCGTCACAAAGATTCCATCACAGACTGGAGAGTCTGCTTTCCTGACTTCCAGGTGTGAGATCCCAAACACCCTCCCCACAGTTCTGACAAAGAACTGACCATTCTCTTTCTTGAGGTGCGAGAAAGTTCCATGGGCTCCCTCCCCGAGCGGCATCAGGTGAGGGGGCACTGATTCTTAGGGACCTGCTCCTAGCTACTGACGGCCTCATGCGTCACTGAGTCCTACAAGTAACTCCATAAGGTAGAATCTAAAGAAGAGAAACCAAGAGTCAGAAAGGTGATAAGTAATTTGCCTGATGATTCACAGACAGTTAAAGGAACAGCAAGGACTCAAGTCAGTTTACTGACACCAAAAATCCACATCTGTTGGTCACAGAACTTCCTCTGCTGCACAAGGCAGAGGCCACAAAAGTAATGTTAAGCAGCAGGTGTGTTTTCTAAAAGTTTCTGCACATTGTCTCCAGGATTCGTTGGGTGTCAGCTGTCTGTCTGATCTCCTCATTGCTGGATTCAGCAGACACGGCCTCATCCTCCGCCCCGAAACTTCACCCAGATGAGGAGGACAGGCACCACGGTGGCGATGCGCACACGAACAAGGTCGCTGGAGGGTGTGAAGGGCCGGAGGGGAGCAGCCCACGGCTGAAGAGGCCATCTCTGGGAAAGTGACATGTGAGCTCAAGGTCACAAGGCAGAGAAGGGCGTCTCCCTCCACCAGGCTGGCTGACCCCACCTCCAAGCCCTGACACAGAATCCCGAGGGCTCTGTGAGCATCTGCTATCACGTTTCATCACAAAGAAGAATCAGCACCATTCTTAACGATGTGACGCTTTATAAAAGGAAATTCTCACTCCTTCTTTCCTTGGAGACAGGGAGACGCTGGGCCTCTCCTCAGCCAAAGGCCCCCAGGTCCGTTCCATCTTATGAGGAGTCCCTGAATACAAGCCACGGAAAAAAACTGTGTGCCAACGTGGAAGGAAGGAGTAACCGTGGGGCCACCTGCTGCATCTCTCCACGCTGGGGTCAAGGGCAGGTGACCAGATGCAGAAGGTACAGCTCGTTGTCCTGGTGAGGAGGAGCCACAGCTCCCACACATCTGGGACAGGAGCAAACCACCCAGCTGGCCCGGCCCCTCTCCGAGCTGAGTAGGCGCCAGGCCCACGGAGGAGAGGAAAGGGCCTGTCTCTAGAACCACCCCGCCTCCACCCCTTCTTCCAGGCCCAACCTGTAGGAAAATGGAGAACATAAAACTACTCCTGGTTGCTGGTAAGAGCCAGAGAAATGATGAGTACGAAACACTAATATTGTTCCTTTAAGCAGTTGCCGGCTTCGGTGGACAGCCCGTTGTGCGGGAAGCCTCAGGTGGCTTCGGTCAGAAAGGATAACGCAGTCCGTGTGGGTGACAAGCAAGCGAGATGTGTAAATACGTTCTCTCACCGTTTTTAAATACCCTTTGAGTTTCTAGAACATAATGATGTGTCATTTCACTGTCCCTGTAAATTGTGCTGGATTCAGAAACGCAGGGTTCCCTTCTCTTTGCCCCACACATTCATGGTCAGACACATCACATGTGTGCGTAAAGTTCTAAAATAGAATAGCATGTTATAGCCTCATGCCTTCAGACGTTAAGGGAACCACACGACTTTCTTTCGTTTCCTCGCTCCCTCCCTCCTTGCTTCCTTCCACCCACCTGCCCATCCATCCGTCCTACTCTCTCCCTTCCTTCCTTCCTTCCTTCCTTCCTTCCTTCCTTCCTTCCTTCTTTCTTTCTTCCTTCCTTCCTTCCCTCCTTTCTTCTCTTTCTTTCTTTCATTCTTTCTCTTCCATCATAAGAGTGGTATTTGCCAGACACTCGGTACAGAATAACGACACCATAGAAAAGAAATAGCCTGGTGACCTGCTTCCTCCACAAGATGTGGATGGGGGATGGGTGCTTCTGAATCACAGAAAAACCTGCTTTCTGCACTACTGAGTAAAGGGGGGGGGGTTAAATAACAACAACCCAGTGCTTTAACATGTCACATGTGCTCTCTGGGTACACAGTGCAGAGCGCCGTGAATGGGGACAGGATTCAGTATAAATCTCTTCTTATTTTGTGTTTCCGAAGGTGCGCGATAGAAAACCCATTCTCACAATAAATGCTAGTCACTTGAGGTCTATAGCTTGTTTTGTAGCTAAGAAAATAAAGCCTCCGCTCACCCTTGGCCAATTGAGTTACATTTTATGCTATTATTAATGCGTTGCAAGGCTTTTTTTTCATATCAATTTGAAATTATACATCTGGGAAATCCAAGCTCCACGGCAGTCAATGCTTTGTTTCTCTGTGTGGCCCTCTGCAATTACTAGAATGTGCAACTATAATTTAGCTCAGGTAAAATTCAATCAGTCACCCCAAGCACAAAGAAATCTCCGTCTCCCAGGAAAAAGGAGGAGGAGAGGGAGGGGGAGGAAGAGGAAGAAGGAGGGAAAGCAGAAGGAGAAGAAAAGGAGAAAGAACGAAGAAACAGAAGACGGTTTCCCCGCAAAGGGCCCAGGGCAGCTGTGGGAGTTTCTGAGACAAAGCGATCAGAGGACGTCAACTCGGGCTGTGCTGGGCAGCGGAGCCGAGAGGGGCAGCGGCCGAGCTCTGGAATCCGAGCAGAAGAAACCTGCCTCACGGCCTGCTTGCATTCTCTATGAAATGTCATCCCCTTCGTGTTACAAGAAGAGAGGGGAAGAAGGAAGGGTGATTTCTGCTGGGGCGCTAAAACTCACAGGGAGGGACCCGGGGACGAAGTGTAGACTGTCCAAAAACCGCCGTGGGACTGGAAGGAAAGCTTTGCCAAGCGAACCCCGCCCGCCTGCCCGACGGAGGGTGCGCCGGCCTCGCCGCGCTCAGGCTCTCTAAGGAGAGACCCGCGTGTGGGTTTCCCTTTGTTGCTCATTGCCTCTTTGTAATTTCGCAACTTTTACCGGTTGCATGGGCTGGACTGTATGTAAGTGCTCATGAAACAGTACTGCTAGGCTCTAGGGAGGCTTCGATGCCCCACAGTTGTGCCACAGACCTCATGCCTCAGAAAGTGGATCACTTAGCAATAATTCATTTAGACCCAAGCCTCTTTCTCTTCACCCCCGATCGGCGGGTACCCACGTCATGCACTTGCTTTTGAAGGCAATAATTTGGTCGACTATCCTTTCTTCCCAATATGCTTGCTTCTAGTCAGATGACCTTGTAAGCTCAAACTTTTGTTCTCTTCATTCCACGTAAACCCAGCAGTGAGAGACAAAATATTTGTAATTAATCTTCGTATTTTGAGACAATTGTAGATTCACCTGTAGTTGTGAGAAATTATCCAGAGAGAGCCCCTGTACGCTTGACTCAGTTTTTTCATGATAACATCTTACAAAACTCTAATAAAACATCACAACCAGGATATTGACACTGATCCAGTCAAGATACAGAACACTTCCAACCCCAGCAAGATGTTCTTGACGCCCCATGTAGTGACACAGCCTCCTTCCTGCCCCGAGGCCAACACTAACCCCTAGAAGCCATCAATCAGCTCTCAATTTCTATACTGCTGTAATGGAATATGTGACCTTTGGGGATTGGCTCCTTTTGCATGGCACAAATCCCTTGCTAATGCAATGGTGTTTTCCTTTTTGTGACTAAGTAGTGTTCCATGCCATGGCCACACCAGTGTGCTTAAGTCACCAGTGAAGAACATCTAGATGGTTTCTAGTTTTTGACCATCCCAAACAAAACTGCTATCAACATTTGCATGTGGGTTTTTATGAGAGCATAAATTTTTATTTCTCCGGGATAAATGCCCAGGAGTGAAATTATTGGGTCACGTGGTGGTTGTATGTTTAGGTTTTTTAAGGAACTGCCAAGTTGTTTTCCAAAGTGGCTGCGTCAGTTTGCATGTCCACCAGCAAAGTTTGAGCGATCATTTCCCCTCCTCCTCATCAGAAGGTGGTATTGTCATTATTTTTTTATTTTAGCCATTCTGGTAGGTGTATAATGGTTCATTGTGATTTTAAAGTGCATTTCCCTGATGGTTAATGATGCTGAACATGTTTTCATGTGTTTATTTGTCATCACCTTTTGGGTGAAATGTCTCTCTATGCCTTTTGCTCATTTTCTAATTGGATTTTTGTTCTTTAACTTTTGAGTTTGAGTGTTCTTTATATAATCTAGATATTTAGTCCTTGCCAGAAATGTGACTTGCAAATATGTTCTTCAATTCTTTAAACCATCATTCATCTCTTAACAACATCTATCACACAACAAGGGTTTTTAATTTTTATGAAGTTCAGTTTATCTATTTTTCCTTTTTATAAGTTGTGCTTTTGGTATCAAGTCTAAGAACTTCTTGGTTACCCCTATATTACAAAGATTTTCTCCTGTTGTTTTTTTGTTGTTTTTTTTTTTGTCTAAAGGTTTTATCTTATCTTTAAATTCCTGATCCATTTTACATTAATTTTTTGTATGAGACGTTTTAGGTTGAAATTATTATTATTTGGTCCACGGGTACCCAACTTCTTCATTACCATTTGCAGCAAAGGCTGATATTTCCTTCATTGAATTGCTTCTGCACCTTTTTCAAAGATCAGTTAAGTGCACATGTAAAGGGAGGAGTCTCCTTCAGGATTATTTCTTCTGTTCCATTGATCTACATATCTATCCCTCCAAACATTTCTGAAAAGTCTAGAAAAAAATCTAGCCAGGTGCAAATACATAATGAACAGCTCTGTGGGAAGGAAGGAAGGAAAGAAGGAAGGAAGGAAGGAAGGAAGGAAGGAAGGAAGGAAGGAAGGAAGGAAGGAAGAAAGGAAGGAAGAAAGGAAGGAAGAAATGGATCTGGGGAAATTTTCCCTTCCAGAAACCTTCAGAGGCAACCAGAAGTACAGTTGCTGTGCAGTTAGGGGAACTGTTGCCCCCCACCCCCCGCCATGGGTGATGGGGAAGGAATGCCATCATCATCCAGGAGCTGAGGTGGGGCTCCCCCAGCCACAAACAGGGCTAAGAGGAACTCATTGAAGTCCAACAGGCTACACATCTGTGATGGAGGAGGAAGGAAGGAGAGCATGTGCACTGACCTGGGCCAAGAGCGGCCACTCCTGCGTACCCCCAACATTGGCAAAGTATAGGAGTCCCAGTGGAAGAACCATGTCGTGATTGGAGGGACAGAAGACATGAATGCGAGAAGCCAGGAAGAGAAGGAGCTTGCAGATAAACTTGCAAAGTGGCCTAAGCAATACAGAGAACACAGTCAGCAGTCAAAACATGAGATCACTCCCAAGGATATGGAAAGAAACCCACTTCAGAATGACTTTAAAATACATATTTGTAAGATTCAGAAAAACAAAGGAAGGAATATATTGCCACAATAATGCTATGCAACGATACCACATGCAAATCTCGCTAGCAGAGAAACTAAGTGCTTATGGCTCATGCGTCTGGATGGGCTATGTGGCTCTGCTGATCTTAGCAGGGCTCGATTTTGTGAATTTTAAAAATGATGAAGCAAACGTTCTACACCAGTGCTATTCTCAATCTGATTATGAATCTAAAAAATTATATAAGGTTGACCTTTGGTCACGCGGAGTTTGAGAAGTGTTGCTCTAGATGCATGAGGAAGGGGCTGAAGTTGAGGGTTCATGGCAGAGTCAGAGTACACTGAGATCCTTGCCTTTTGGGGAGGGAAGTGAGAGATCAAGAATAAATTTAGATTTAATTAGAAATTTGTCCATCTGCTTAGAGGCATTAGACGAGTGTTTGCCAGGTTTTTCGAGCCATTTAGGGCTGTTTGAACAATTAGCATTACTAACAAAATAAACTCGTGCCCAATGGAAGATAGTATATTTTGCCATTAAAAGTCATCAAAGTAAGTTTCTCAAAGCCTGAATGTCTTGCAATTACCTTCCAATGTATTTTGCGTATTTTTAGACAGAAATAACTTTGCATTTACAAAGCAAATAGCTCTTAAAAGAGCCAGCTGATGCTTCTGCTGGATTTGAATAGTGATCGGAATTGGAGGAAGGTCAATTAAGCCAGCACACTTCACTGGAAGCCTCTTTTATTAACTACAGTGTCTTCTTTTCCCCAACCAAGCTCGTTCCCAGCACACACTGGCCACCCAGGTATTATAAACATTCTGTTGAACTTTTAGTATAATATTCTGCAGCACATATATGTGTGCATCTAATCTTTTTTTATAAGTTTAAAATAAATGTGAATTCTTCTATAGCTCATTACTTTCTGAGTTCCAGTATACTAAGCGAAGCCTTTAGGATGGCGGGAGGGTTCCAGGTAAGCTGTGTAAGGGGACGGATGGGTAAACATGGTTGCTATGGCTATTTTCATGAGAATTGTCCTGAGGGTTGGAAGTTATGCCTATTCACTTTATAAAATTTGGGAAAATGTTAAAGAAGTAAAACAGAACTCCCCATAACACCAGCACTGAGTTTCCTTCGAGCCCCCTTCTTTTGTGTATAACCTCCACAGTGAGTCCTGCCCAGGGTGCTCACTGCGGTGGGTCCACATAATGCCCACGACCCTGCTCACAGGTATGTTGCTCAAGAAGAAATGAAAACCCAGTAGTCTGAGTTTCTTATCAAAGACACATAGCCAAAGGCAGGCTGATTCAGCATTCAAACGGGAGTCAGCCTCGAGAGCTGTGGTGCTCCCAAACACTGCTGTCCTCCAGTCCCTGAGAGGAAATTAGGATTGCTCTGCCCTTCTGCAGATGATTCACAGAGGCTCCGAAATGCTAAGCAGGAAGCCACTGGACATGGCTGGGATTTGGTCCACGTCCGTGGGCCCACGGTGGCTTTTCTTCAGCTTTCATTGTGGCCACCTCTAAACACAGTAGGGTAATCTAAGGAAGAGGGTCACCCCAGTGTGATGAACAGGGGAGAAGGCTCTCAGGTCCTGTGGCTGGGAAGGGCATGTGTGATTATCGCCACCTGTCTCTTCCGAGCTCCTCAGGGGGTGAAAGGGCAGAAGAACGTGGACAAAGAAGAAGAAAGATGGAAGGAGGGAGAGAGCGTGGGGTTCTGTAGGTTTAATACTTTCTTCAGTTATTTTGGCATTTTGTTTGGAAGCAACATATTTTTTAGCTGCGATCAGCCTTTCAAAGTAGTAAATCTTAATTTAGTGGAAACAACCCTTATTTTCCACATGTGTGTACAATGGTTATGGGTGCCTGGGTGGCTCAGTCTGTTGAGCTTCTGACTTTGGCTCAGGTCATGATCTCACGATTCGTGGGTTCGAGCCCCGAGTCGGGCTCTGTGCTGACAGCTCAGAGCCTGGAGCCTGCGTCAGATTCTGTGTCTCCCTCTCTCTCTGACCCTTCCCTGCTCATGCCGTCTCTCTCTCTCTCTCTCTCTCTCTCCCTCTCTCTTAGAAATAAATAAAACATTAAAAAAAAAAGTTAAAAAAAAAAAACCCAATGGATTTACAAAATACTTAGGCCACGTCGTTATCATAAACAGCATGATCAGCCCGGTGCAAACGTGGTCAGGAACAGATGCAAGCGGTTCTCAGCCAGCAGGGGGACTGACGTGGAGGGGGGGGGATGGGGTGGCCGCGGGCGGTGTGGCCTGAAGACCCCCCCACCCCCCACTCCAGGGAGAAGGCAGGCGTCAGGTGCACCCAACAAGTAAGGCTCATCCAGGGCAGTTAGAACGACACCAACTCTTGAATTATTGTGTGTGTGTTTTTTAAGTTAATTTTGAGAGAGAGAGAGAGAGTAAGCAGGGGAGGGGCAGAGAGAGAGAGAGCATCCCAAGCAGGCTCCAAGCTGTCCGACACAGGGCTTGATCCACGACCTGTGAGATCATGACCTGAGCAGAAACCAGGAGTCAGATGCTTAACCAGCTGAGCCACCCGGGCGCCTCTGAATTATTGTTTTAAAAAGCAGTGAGAAGCTTTAAAAACAAAACTAAAGACCCCCCCGCCCAAAAAGAGTGAAAACAAAAAGCAAACAGAAGTGTAGTGTCATCGGCATCTTCCTAATGAAACCATGGCTCCTGACTGTCACGTGCCCGCGTCTGCAGGTGACTGGTCTCCCTCACTCCCTTGCAGCAGCACCGGCAGGTGGGGGCCACACTGTGCATTCCAGAGATGCCACCCTGGGAGCTTGGTGACGGGCCATGAATGAGCAGGGGCCGCACGCCCCTGGCAGGACCCCCACCAGCCCCTCCCGTAGCACCCCCAGCCCCCCCACAGCCCCCTGCCCGCCCACCAGCAGCCAGACATTCCTAGCTCGTGTTGGTCACTCCAAACTCGAGCTCCCGGGAGGCCCCATCTCCCTCCCTCCGACCCCTCATCTCCCAGCCTGTCTGCTGCCACCCGCCTCTTCAGGGGCACCACGCCCGGCTGTGCCCCCAGCACCGCTGCCCGCAGCCCTCGGGCCTGAAAGCAAGCTGGCTCTCTCTTCGCTCCCCGAGGAGCTCCTCGCTCCCCCGAGCCTCCCCCCAGTCTGCAGCACTCGCTACCGTTCCTGCGGCAGTCGGCCTGCAGCCATCGTCTGACCACCGGTGTAGCCCCTCACTCTTCTCGACAGCCACCCCTCTCATGGGTCTTAGAGGCGCCAGTGTCCTTTGACATGACCTTTCCAGTGCCCTGGCCCCTCAGCTCCCAGACCTCGTCTCCTCCAGTGAGCACGTCCTCTGCCTGCCTCAGTGGGCTCACTCTCCAGACCCCGCACTACCCAGCTGTGCACCCTCCGTGACGTCAGCAGCAAGTAGCATCCCCGGAGCCATCTCTTCCTGCTTCCTAGCTCATCCCTTCCAGTCCTCCAGGCCTGATGACCCTTCACCACCCCCCAGCCCAACAACGTGTGGATCTACGGGTGGCTGCCCCTCATCTCCGCTCTAGGACCCTCACCCCTCCTGCCCTTACCCTAACTGCACAGCTGACCCTTCTCATGGCCTCAGTTAGCTCAGCCGCTCTTGTACATCCCTCTCTCACATCGGCACACGGCTTGTTCCTTTATCTCATGCTGGTCTTTGCTCACACCGCCTCCTGGGTGAGGCCCTCCCTGGGGACGCTCTCAGGCCCTGTGATTCCCACGCACGCCGCCTCTCAGCCTTTCCTGCTTCCCTCGTCTCTGTTTCTACCAGCACCTTATGTGTCCTGTTTCACGACGATGGGATATAAAGTCTGCAGGGCGAGAGTCTGTTGCTGTTTTATCCACTGCCACGTTCTCAATGTCTAGAAAAGAGTCTGGTCCATAATACGCACTTAATAAATAAGTGTGAGTGAATGAATTGACTTGACTTTAGGGAAGTGACATCAGTTAAGGACTCGGTTGATTTTGACGCCGATCCAGGAGTTACCCTTTGGACTTGCAGGGAAGGAAATGATCCTCGTTTTCTCCTCGGCCCTAATAATGAGCATTATTTATATAACACATAAACACAGCCTTCTCATTTTAAACTTTGGGAAGCCACCTGAACAAATTTGTTTGTGGTTGTAGGACATAATGTAAATGTTAACAACCTTGTAAAATCGCAGCTGACAGAAAGCAGGATGTGGAAGAGAAGGTAGGAGTGTTAATATCTTCATCGTGCAAATTAGGAAGTCGCCTTGATGGAGCAAGAAACAAAGGTTTTTAGTTGAAGTCGCACGGGCAACCAGAAGTAGAACTAAAAATAACAACAGAAATAGCTAACGTCAAGACGAAGGGGTTCCCTGAGGTGAACTGAATAGTCGTGTCTTCACACTGGGATGTACGTTGGTTGGGGCACAGCCCGTGCTACTGAAATAAGGAGCCGTATGACAACATCTCGCACAAGACAGGAATTCCTTTTTCTCTTGAGTGGCAATCTGGGGGCCAGTTGGTGATTCAGGCCAGGAAGGGTCTTTACTCTACAAGGACCTTCCAGAACCAGGACCCTCTACTTCCTGGCATTGCCAGGGGGCTGGAGGAGATGAAGGACAGGCAGTTTCCTTTCAAGGATGTGACCCAGAAAATATAAAGTTTCCTATTTCACTTCTGCTCACATCCTGGTAGTCAGAGGAAGCTATGCCGACAACTTGGTGAGGAAAGGAGTGAATGAATATTGCAGCATAATTACCAGACTTTAACACAGTGAGTTAATAGATTTTATGTAAGGTTAGAAATGAAAAAAAAAATACTGTGTATTCTTCAGATTGAGGTTAGTGCACCAGTTAGGACAGGCTAGGTTAACTCTGCAACACTAAAGCAGCCCCAATTCTCGGCTGAGATTTGGGGTTCGCATGACATGTTCAACTTGGGGCTTGACAATGTCCTAATTCAGGGACACGGGCCCAGGGGGCAGGTTGTCGTGGAAAATCATTGTGCCCTTTGGAAAGTCCTAATTCCCAGTAGCTCACGATGTGATTTTATTTGGATATAGGGTTGGTGCAGGTGTGATTAGTTAAGACGAAGTCATACCAGATTAGGCGGACACTATATCTAATTTGATTCAGAATCAGGATCAGAGGGCAGGATGCAGACATGTGAACGCCCAGACAAGAAGCCCATGTGATGACAAAGGCAGAGCCTGGAGGGGTGTGGCCACAAGCCAAGGGATGTGCAGAGTCGGGGAGCCACCAGAAGCTGCAAGAGGGAGGAGGGCCCCCCAGGGGAAACTCCAGAGGGACTGAGCCCTGGTGACATCTTGATTTCAACTTTCAGGCTCCAGATCTGTGATATAGTACATTTCTGTTGTGTGAAGCCCCCTGGTTTATGTACTTTATGGCAGCCCCTGGGAAACCAGTACAATTATGTACCAGCTCTTAAAGGCTTTTGCCTACGATGGACTCCACACTCTCCCACTCCATCAGCCAGAGCAAATCATGGTCATGTCTAATCCAAGGGGGTTGGGAGCTCCAGTCTTCTCAGGTGTGTGGAATATTGGGGAGCTGCGTTAATGACTAACAGAAAGTCGGGTAAACAGGGAGCTAGTTGGGAGACAGCTGGTGGCGGTCACTGCCTTGGCTCCAGGAGACTCCGTGCCCATCACAATCCATGCGAACACTGCCCCCTGGAGTTGTGCAGGGGCCAGTCTGCATGGCTGTCTCCAGTAGCCGGGGGGCTGGGGGCTGAGCTGTGAACGCCTCTAATTAGGTCTCCTTTGAGTCAGTTATGTTTTCTTATGCTTGTACAGGATTTCTAATGACTCTAAATGTTTTCTTTTTGACTTAATGAAAAGGAGGCACCGCATGATCCAACCATGCTGGAGGCCGGGACAGCACAAAGGCCCCAGGCTCGGCAGTGGCACAAACCCGCCTCCACGCCAGCACTCCCACAATCCCCAGCGAGCTCAATGGCCCCAGGCCAGCTACCTCACATCCCCACACTGCAGCTTCCTCATCCGTAGAATGGGGGTGATATCTGTCTACATAGCGGGGTCTTTGGAGAGAAAGGGAAAGATTAGTGTCTGCTGGTAGAGAATGTATATTGTGATAGTAATTTTATGTGTCCCGACTTTACTGGGCTAAGAGATTGCCCAGGGAGCTGGTAAGACATTATTTCTGGGTGTGTCTGTGCCAGCGCTTTGGGGGAGAACCTGCACTGAGTCAGTAGACTGAATAAAGAAGCTTGCCCTCCCCAGTGAGGGTACTCATCATCCAGTCCACGGAGGGCCTGAGCGGAAGGTGGAGGAAGCGTGAGTCCTCTCTCCTCTGGAGCCCGGATATCCATCTTCTGTCCTCGGATATCACACTTCTGATTCTTGGGCCCTTGGGCTCAGACTGGAGCATATGCAACCTGTACCCCACTTCTCCGGCCTTTGGAGTAGGATTGAATTATACCATCTGCTCTCCTCATTCTCTAGCTTGCAGACCACAGATCATGGGGGCTTCTCGTCTCCATTAGCAGGTGAGCCAACTTCCATTTTATACATATATTCCTGCCGTATATATATTCTATCATATATAGATTTATTATATATTATGTATAAGTATATAGAAAATGTAACTTATTCTGTTTATATATAAAGTATATATATAAATATGCATAGAGAATACATATCTTGTTCTATTCTATATATGTAATAAATATATATAAATGTATATTATGTATGTAACATTCTTTTTTCTGGAAAACCCTAACACATGTATATTACATGAGTGTGTGCATGTACGTGTATTTTTAAACATCAGATAGCCATCCAACATAGTATTTCCTTTGCATTTGTGAGTCAGCGTTGGCTAATGAACCTTAGCGGTGCCAGAGCTCTGCAGAATCCAACAAGACATCCCTTGTGGGTCTTAGCATTGGTTAAAAATCTCCCATTTACTTTTCTCAAAACCACCTAAAGGAGAGAGATGGATCACAGGTTCAGGGGCCCCCTAAGAGATTATTTTGTTAGGAATCTTTGCCCAAAATTGATTGTGGGTTCAGTAATTAAAACCCATCAGTGTTTGGGAGAGACCGTTAACCGCCCACAAGAAAGGAGCAAGAACCATGTGACGGAAAGCAGACCTCATCTTGGATTTATTTGGAAACACAGGAAGGAATGTTTAATGAGAGATGGCAGTGAGTGGGAGGGATGGAGGCGGCTGAGGGGGTGAGGCTGGGAAGTGAGCATGGGTGGGAGGCTGAAAGCCTTTACCGTGTGGTCTCTCGTAAGTGGACTTACTGTGAACTCTCTCCTGGAGTCAGAGACTCCTAAAGATCACGTGTAAAGCATATCCATGCTGCTGGGCTCATCTCATTTACAGTAAGTTTTGATAAGCAGCGCTACCCATGATTAAAACGGTAATGACTCTAAAAGGAAGGAGGAACACGGACATGGTAGTAAATCTCAGAACACTAGTTTTGCATTTGTGTTGTTTTGTCGTTCTGTCTCTCTTCATCTTTAAACCCTTATCGCCAAAGGATTCAATTAATAGCCCTGACAAGGGGCAGAGGCAGGCCACAGGGTTTTTATGTTTCTATTATTAAGGGGAGCTTCTTTAAGAAAAATAAAAAAATACTGTTCAATACAAACTCATACCCATGTGCAGACACTGCTCCTAGGGCCCCAAGAGGGGACTATGCGAGGAAGGACCTGGAATCACACCTCTCACACTGCCTGGTCCCAGCTCCCTGCACACCCCAGTCCCTCCACCATCTCTGCCTAAACCCTCAGTCCCTAAGTTCCAGCGCTGTGAACTAGGTGGGAGAGGAAGCAGGGGGAGGGAGGGGGGGAGGGAGAGCAAGGCGGATACAAGGATGGAGGGAGGGACAGATGGCCGGAAGGAGGGAAAGGGGGAGGGAGGGATGAATGTATGTGCAATGCAGCAGCCCAAAAGCCAACTTAAAAAATGAGATACTGCAGTGAGATTAGAAGAGACCCCCCCTACACCTGCTGATCACTGAAGAGTTGTCCATATGCAGCACCCATGGGTTCTTCAAAGCGGACTTGCAATCCCCCATATCTAACTAAGCCAGTGCACTACAAAGGGCCCCGCAAAGTCCCGTGTTCTGCGTACAGAACATCACACAGAAGAAGACAATTGGGTCCATGACTGATCTGTGGGGCCTGTACCACCGAGATTTGGTTTTTGAAAGTTCTGGCAGGAAATGAGGCCTAAGTTATCCCTAAAAACCTGCAAATCCTCACTCTCCTGGAAAGACAGATGGACAAATCAGCCCCTGCTCTAACAATCTTTTGTCTGAATTTAGTTCAAGGTGAATAACGGGATCTCAGTCTGCTTGTGTGGACACGGGCTGGTCAGGGGGGCGCCCACGTGGCCCCCACGCCCCGTCTGAGATGGAGGCGCAATCACGGCACGCCGCTCCCCACTCGAGCTCCACTCCAGAGGTTTCCCGTTGTAACTATCACTTCCCAGTAATTGGGCTCCCACTCCGAGATTGGTGATTTCTTCCGAGACCTCCAATTCAATTAAGTCTGGGAGCTCAATGCACAGCTAGACCATGAATATAAGATGTCACATTAATATGAATTTTTTCCAGTCAAAATAGAAGGATCACTTCAAAGCCACAGTCCACACAGAGTCTGGGAGTACCAGCTGGTATTTGCTACACAATCGACTCCCCCGTTACTACGATATTCCTGCGGCCAGGGTCACACAGAGATTGGTCCTCCTCCTGGCCATGACTGAGGACCCCACTGCAGGTCTGGCTCTCGGGCTTCAGGACTGAGGCTCCCTGCCCCTCTGCTTCCAGCCTTTCTGTTCTGATTTCAACCCGATTGCCCCACATCTACAGGACACAGGGAGTTTTGAGCTTGGCCACCTGCTAGGCCATCTGGTGGTTCTGGTCTCAGAGCCTTCACCTTCCCTGGACGAGACTTTTCACAACTTGTCTTGGCCAACTTCTACCCCATCTACAAATCCGCAGGATGCTGCACCCAACTCCAAGCCCTGAAGTCCAGGCCACGAAGTCCCCCGTGGTGTGGGAGAGAGAACGAGACTCACGTGTCACAGCATTCCTTCCGAAGGCAGGTCAGACGGCGCACACGTCATTAGGAAGGAATGATATCCTCAGTCCGTTGGAGGCAAAGATACAGTGGGAGCACATGAATTCAGATATGTGCTTTGCGGGGGACTCTCTCTGCCTGAAGTTTCAGACATGAGTCTCCAATGTATAGCTTGATAACCAAATATGGTAAGGCATTTAAGCAAAGGAGTGTGCCTGGGAGTCAAGAGCACTGGCCTAGAATAAGCATCAGAAGTGCCTGCCTCCTGCCACCACTTGGCCATGTGACCATGGACAGGTCTCCTTCCCAGGCTAGGCCTATGAAGGGCCTTTGCTTTTTCTTCTCATGTGTAATACGAATATAATATAAACTGGTACTTGGTTCACAGAACTGTTTAAGGGATTAGACGTCGTGGATATGTTACTTGCTTAGCAGACTGTTCTTAAAGATCTACTCCCATCAACAACTACTCTCCTGGGTGTGGGAAAGCATCTAGGTGAGCAGCCAGAAGCCGCTTCTGGCTGCTGAAGAAGACTGAACCCAACTGGAATTGGTAAGAGTCAAAAATTTGCTAACAAGGGTCGTCTCCTCAAGGCAGCCACATGGCTGAGCAATGTTAAGTAGTGTTTGTGTTACCATAAACTCTACTGAAACGTTTTTTGTTCTGCAAATATTAATAAAAGTTATTTCAAAACAAAATTTTAAAAAAGTCTGCTTGGAGGCATCCTAGGGATGAATGAAACAAAGCCACACCCTACAGGGAGTTTATGAACTCGTTAGGGGGCCCAGCGTCAACTTGGCCTGGGGTTTCTAGAAGCTTGGAGACATGAGAAGGAGGTGGCCAGATATTCCTCTAGACATAGGGAAGCCCAGCCCCTAAAACTGAAAGAAACAGCCTCTTGGTTTCCATTTTAACTCTTGTTTGTTTGTTTGTTTGTTTGTTTGTTTGTTTTATTTCAAACACTCCAAGCACCAGACCCTCTGGCTCCAGGCCACTCTGTCAGAGAAGAACAAAAGTCGTCATCAAAGAGAAGCAGAGGGGATGGGCCCTGGCCTCTGAGCACTGCCCTCGCGGCGCTGGGAGGGGTGGGTGGCAGGTCCCCTTTCCTGGTCCCTTTTCCTCACTCGATGTCAAACAGGAATAACACATGTGACCCAAACCAAAAAACAGAATCTAAAGGCATCAGTTTAGGGGAGATTAAACTGAATCTACTTCTCTTCCTCCCTTCCTCCTTTCTTTCCAAGTAGAATCTGCAAGTTGAACCACACTTAACAAATAATATAAAAGACTTTGAACCAGCATTAAACCAAATTCAGTTTGAGGCCTGGAAGTCTATATATAAAGTGACGCAGAAGCAGGAAGGCCCTACAGCCTGTCTCCTCACAAGGTCTGTGGCAGAGACAGCGAGGGACAAGTCACAACGACGGCATCCGTGTGTGAAAAGTCATGTCACGTGAAAGTGGCTCTAACATGGCTTTTGGTCCTGGGCTATCGGCACGTGGCGAGAGCAACTGTGTGACGTTGGTGGATTCTGGAATCCTCAGGCGCTCCACAGACTCTTGTGGACAGTCAACCACGGGCCACACAGCAGGCGCACGAGCAGTTCACAGTCTCGCCTGCCCAGCCATGCTAGGGGAGGCTTCAGACAGGGCCTCCTGGAAAAGGAGGCATATAAAATCATGTCTAATTAATAATATTATCTGTCAATTAATAATTATCTGTTGGCTATTGAGAAGCAAGTCTTCAAAGCCAAGTGCTGCATTTGGGTGAGCTGTGTTTTGGGTGGAATTGCCCTGAATTATGTAAGGAATTTTGGTCACTGTGGTCGGTGCGCTCTGGTAGGCTGGCCCTGCCTATCTGTTGATACTTTCATTTTCAAGGTATTTCAAAACACATTAGAAACTAAATGGGATAAGCCTCTGAATTTACATAAAGCACGGAAAGAGAATTCCATAAGCTGGCAGTGTGTGCGTGGGTGCGTGTGTGAATCTATTTATAGCGACAACCTCCATTTTCAAATAGGATTCTCCATATTGCACGAAGTACAGGGATAGACAGAGGTATAGAATTCACTGCTTTAGATCAGCTGGAAGATTTCTAATCAAATTTCCTAAAGGGAGGAATTGTAGTCCCAGGTTGGATTTAATATCCAAATATGTAACTGTTACACGACTTTTGGGGAGAGACAGCCAGCCGTCGGCAGTGCCTCTACCCGATCAGCAAAGTGTTTGTTGCATCCGGATTCCAGGAAGAAAAATTGAAGAATTATGCAGACGTATACTGGTAGGTGGTCAGGTTTAGGAAAACATGTAGCAGCTTCTCAGTGCTCTTATTGCCCATAAAAGAACATTTCACATGGTCAACTGCTCAAATTTATGTGGACCCTAAGGGGCAAATTTCCAGTGCTGTGATGGAGACACACTCACAGTTCTCATTATTGTTAATAGAAATTGTGTGTTAACTTCTCACTCAGTGCCCCTTGTTGAGAATAAATCGTGTGTGTGTGTGTGTACACGTGTATGTAACCTTAAATATCTCTAGCTCCCCCAACCCCAGCAATGGCCCCATAGAAGAAAATTATTGCATGTAAACATACTTCTTTTTCTCAAATGGTCTTTCTATATTTCTTTTCCCCAGTGTTACCTTTTAGATTAATCTTTTCAAAGAATAAATTGAAAAAGACTGATAATTGTGGCCAGGCTGTAGCAGCTGTAGTGTGGAAACGAGGACACTGAGTGTGCCTTCTCCAAAGGCCAGGGAGGTTTTCCAATACCAGCTGGTACTGTGTTTACTTTCTAAATTTTATAAGAACCTGAGGCCAGACAGAAAAGAAGAACCAGCAAGGACACACACACACACACACACACACACACAAAAGCAAAAGCAAGAGTGTGGCGATTTGGAAACAAGTGAAGAAAATATATCAAGAAAATGGAGTGATCAACTGTGTCATAGATCAGTAACAGGAACATAGAGATGGAAGCCTCCCCCACAAAAAATTAACACCAGGAGAGTCAACATGCACAAACACAGAAATGCAATCCTAGCATGCTACGTGGGTCAGCTCTACATAATATTTTCAGAGTCATAGTCATGTCCAAGTGGACCGCTGATCTAATGAAACCAAAGAGGATGGCCCACGACCAGGTGGGGCGTGGCATCACACCACCGACGTCATCCTCAGAAGGACGTCATCACGTACTGCCCAGAGGTAAACAAAACCACTGTTACCAGGATGAGGACACTGGAGGCGTGACTTAGGGACAGCGTTTTCCACCATCATAAGCCTTTAGAAGCCTTTGCATTTTAAAATAAATGTATATATTTATACAACATTAATAAAAATTAACCTGAAGACATTAAGTGGGGAGCGTGTTTCCAAGTGGGCCTGACAAGTGACAGACCACTCTTCCACACCTGGGGGCTCAGGGTCTGAGTAAGATGTGGGTTTACGTCTGATTCGCTTTATTTTTTAATGTTTATTTATTTATTTTGTGAGAGAAAGAGCATGAATGGGGGGAAGGGCAGAGAGAGGGAAAATCCCAAGCAGGCTCCATGCTGTCAGCTCCGAGCCCGACACAGCGCTCCATCCCGTGAACCATGAGGTCATGACCTGAGCCAAAATCAAAAGTCGGACGCTCAATCAACTGAACCCCCAGGTGTCCCACGTTTGATTTGCTTTAGATGAGCCATTTCATAACAAAATTTCATAATCCAAGTTAGGGTAAGAGTACCCCTCCTAGATTTCAGGTGATCTCAGGATGGCGGGAAGGGGGAATATGCCACCTGCAACATTCCACAAAGTGATCAGGGAAAATTTATGTTTGCACTGATTTGGGAGTTATACGAGTGCTTCTCCTTGAATTTACATGACACTTTTCTTTCAAAGCACTCAAAGCATTTTACAGATTCTGTTTCATTAATTGTCACAACATCTTGAACAGGCTGCCATCCAGTCTCACGAATGGAAAAAGGAGAAGGAGAGACACAGAAGGTTTCAGTCACTAGACCTGAGAGATGACAGGAGACTCAAGTTTTCACACAGCAATGGGTTTTCAGGGACAGGAATAAAATTCAGTTCACCTGCATTTTTTTAATAGCCTGGGCCATTATTTTCTTATGTCAAATATGAATGAAAATGAGTCAGCAGTTCTCTTAAGGACTTCAGAAAAACAAATCAGAACTAAGTTGTATAAAAAGTACTTTCAAAGTGATTAGTTCTATGGATTATTTACCTGAGATATGTTAATAAGCCCAGAAAAAAATAAGTATTTGATAATCAAGACATTGGGCAATTGCCAAAACAATCTTAAGAAAGATCAGCAATGTTGGAGAACTCACACTTCCTGATTTAAAAACTTACTACAGGAGCGCCTGGGTGGCTTAGTCGGTTAAGCGTCCGACTTTCGCTTAGGTCATGATCTCGCGGTTCGTGGGTTCGAGCCCCGCGTCGGGCTCTGTGCTGACTGCCAGCTCGGAGCCTGGAGCCTGCTTCAGTCTGTGACTACCTCTCTCTCTGACCCTCCCCTGCTCACGCTGTCTCTCTCTCTCTCTCTCCCTAGAAATAAATAAAAATATTTAAAAAAATAAAAAATAAAAAAATAAAAACTTACTACAGAGCTACAGCAATCAAAACAATGTGGTGCTGGCATAGGACAGGCTACAGACCAATAGACTAGAAGACAGAGCCGAGAAATGAATGCTTGCACATATGGCCAAATAACTTTCAACAAAGATGTTACGATCATTCAGTGAGGAAAGGACAATCTCTTCACAAACAGTGCTGAGACAACTGAATACCCACATGCAAAAGACTAGAGTTAGGCCTTATACCACATGCAAACATTAACTCAAAATGGATCAAAGACCTCACCACAAGAGCTACAGCTATAAAATTCTTGGAAGAAAACATAAAGGAAAAGCTTCATGACATTGTCCTTGGCCATGATTCTTAAGTATGGCACCAAAAGCACAAGTAACACATACTCACACACACACACACACACACACACACACACACACACACAATCTAGAAAAAATTTATTTCATTACGATTAAGAATGTTTGTGCATAAAGGACACAATCAAAAGAGTGAAAGACAACCCACAAAATGGGAGTAAATATTTGTAAATCATATATCTAATAAGGAATTAATATCCAGGATATATAAAGAGCTCTCACAACTCAACAGCAAAAAATCCCAACCCAATTCAAAACTGGGCAAAATACATGAATAGACATTCATCCAGAGAAGACACACTCATGGCCTATAAGCACATGAAAAGATGCTCAACATCACTATTCATCAGGGAAATTGAGATGAAAACCACAATGAGGTGCCACTTCATACTCTCTAGGACAGCTGTCACCAAAAATGATGGAAGATAACAAGTGTTGGCAAGGATGCAGAGAATTAGAATTTTTGTGCATTGCCAGTGGGAATGTAAGATGGCGCAGCTGCTGGAGAGGACAGTTTGGCAGCTCCTGAAGAAGTTAAACACAGAATTGCTGTATGATCCAGCACCTATACTTCTGGGTGTGACCCCCAAGGAATTGAAAGCAGAGACTCCAATAGATAACATGAACACCAATATTCACATATTCACAATAGTCAAAGGGTGCAAACAACTTAAATGTCCATCGATGGATAAATGGATAAACCAAATGCGATCTATCCATACAGTGGAATATTATTCATCCTTACAGAAGAAGGACATTCTGACACCTGCTACGCCATGGATGAATCCAGAGGACGTTATTGGTAAGTGAAATAAGCCAGACACAAAAGGACACATATTGTATAACTCCACTTCTATGAGGAACCAAGAATGGACGAATTCGCAGTGACAGAAGGTAGAATCGAGGGCGTAGGGGCAGTGTTGTTGAAGAGGGGCAGTGTTTTTGTTCGGGATAATGCAGAAGTCCTGGAGGAGGAGGTGGTGGTGGTTGGTACAGTGCTACCACTGCCCCGCACCTTTTTAAATGGCTAAAATGGAACATTTTATATTTCATGTATTTTATAAAGAATTTTGTAAATTTGATTTTGTAATTTGTAAATTTGTAAATTTTGTAATTTGATTTTGTTTGTAAATTTGATTTTGTAAATTTGAATTTGTAAATTTTGTTATTTGATTTTGTTTACAAAATCAACAAATAAGTATTTCTAAATGTTTGTTTTTGAGAGAGAAAGAGCAGGGGAGGGGCAGAGAGTAAGGGACACAGATGATTTGAAGCAGGCTCCACATGAAACTGACACGGGCTTGATCCCATGAACCATGAGATGAGCTGAAGTCGGATACTTAACTGACCGAGCCACTAAGGCGCCCCAATATATATTTTTTTAATGTCTTGCAAAACACAACAGGCCATGTTCACTCATGGAAATTCACGGCATATGCTTGAAGACTTAAGGAATCCTGCCGTAAGTACGTCTATCTGTTTGTGTTCAGCCAGCGTTTCTCAAAGATACCTGAGTGTGTACCCTGTCTTGGTACATTTATCATACCCCAGGGTGACTGGTCTGAGGGTCACCAGTTCAGGAAACTGGTAACCTGGAAGTTAGTGGGTTACAGCTCCAGCGGGTTGGGGTCTCTGCTGACATGGTACGCCCAAATCAGTGAGCGTATCAGGGCAGCATTTCGAAGAGCAACAGAACATTTGTACATAAAGGCAGTTCTGAAGATCTTGAGAGAAGGAAGGAAGGGGATGTTGGATTTGGGAAAGAGTCATCTTCCTGGTTTTTTTTCCCAATTGACACAAAGTGGTAGAAAACCTACGGCAGGAGGTAGGACAGAAGAAGCACCCAGTGTGACCCAGTGCTGCAAAGTAGCTGAGCAAAGGGCATGTCGGGGGTTGGGGTCTGTGCAGGCTTTCGAATTCAACTATCTCAGCAGAAGTAACATCCACGGGGCCTTCGCGCACTCAGGAGTCCAGACTCCCAGGGGGGCCAACCGCAACCCAGCTTCCCCTTCGGATTTGAACCTACGGTCGTTCCGCTTCTGGGAAGGGAATGAACTCAGGGCCTCAAACTTGATGCTCCCGTGTTTCAAAGTGAATTGTTTTTCTCTCCTCGCTGTGAGCCCCTTCTAGCTAAATGGATAGACGATCCTAATGCAATCATCGTGCCATATGTTCCTTCCGGGCACTGGTGGGAATTCTAGAAAAAAGAACATTGAAAGGGAAAAAGAAATAAACCCTTTCGGTCGCAAGCAGAACCCTACAGCTGTGGCTGCAAGCCGAGGCAACTGGAAAACGTGGCGCGCCAGGCCACAGATGCCCGCGAGCTCGGCGCCTTTCCAGGCCGCTGCCCGCGGTGCGTCCTGCTAAGCCCAGATGCCGCAGCCGGGTCTCCGGCCACTGCGGCGGCCCTGCCTGCACTCCCGTTTTGTTCCTTTGTGGCTTTCGTCCCTGGTGGGCTTCGGCCTATGGGGCCTCCCCAGGTGTGCCTATGTTGGGCCCTAACGACACCACGTAGGACCTGCCGATGGGCCTTTATCACTGGCTCTTCCAGAACCATCAGATTAATTAGAACCATGGGTCCAAACTCGACCGGCACTTCCGAGTTCTGTGCTGTTGTACTTACCGCAGGAAAGCCCTGCTCACCCTCACACCCCTCCCTCCACCTCCCCTCCCTTCCTGAACAAGGTGTCTTGAAAGGTATGGGGGACGCCATCAGCTTATTTCACACACAGTGCTCTCCAAGTAGGCTTTTCCAATGGCAAAATCTAATGGAAACAAACCCAGTCCAAGGGTCAATTAGGGCCTTGTTCTCATATTTATGGACTGAACACTTTCCCCCGAAAAGATGCTAATGATGGCCTAAAGGCCTAGCTCACCAAAACACCTGGGGCACATGGGGGGCTCAGTTGGCTGAGCATTTGACTCTTGATTTCAGATCAGGTCTTGATCTCATGGTTTGTGAGTTCAAGCCCACACCGGGCTCAGCACTGACAGTACTGAGCCTGCTTGGGACCCCGTCTCTCTCTCTGTCCCTCCCACTAGAGCTCTCTGTCTCTCTCCCTCAAAAATAAATAAACATTAAAAAAATAAAAATAAAAAACACCAGCCACCGAAGGGAAAGAAACTTAGAGAAGCTTCTGCCTTCAAATTCTACCCACACCCGGCCCACGCAGAACAGCTACGCCCAGCACATATTTTCCACTGCAATCTCTACCCAAATGAACACTTTGTAAAATATCTTGATGAAAATCAATGTTTTATCAAAGGGAAGCATATTATTCCCAATTCCCCGTGGCAGAAACATTAACCCTGAACAAACACCACCTTTCCGTTGGGGCCACTAGCTGTCCACCGGGGCGGGAACGCAGCCGCTGGCCCCCAGCCCCCTGCCCCTGGGCCAGAACACCAGCTGTCCCACGGCGTCTGGCTAAGCTGCAGGTGCCGCTGAGTGGGGTCCTGTGATACAGCTTCGAGGCGTTCGCCGAATGTGCTCATCATTAACCGACACCCGATTCAACAATCTCGCCCTTGTGTAGCTAAAATGAGGTTATATTGTAATTATAAATGCTCTGCCCGCCAACAGTTATCAGCACAGAAGATGTATTTGTAACTTTAAGGTAGGTCCAAGCCACGTGCTGGAAGAATTTCATAGTGTTTTTGGCCAAATATAAGTGGATTCACCGTCTCTCAAAAGCTGATTTTAAGAACACGTTACTCTCTTGGGGCGCCTGGGTGGCTCAGTCGGTTAAGCACCGGACTTCGGCTCAGGTCATGATCTCACAGTTCGTGGGTTCGAGCCCCATGTCGGGCTCTGTGCTGACAGCTCAGAGCCTGGAGCCTGTTTCAGATTCTGTGTCTCCCTCCCTCTCTGACCCTCCCCTGCTCTCTCTCTCTCTCCCTCTCTGTCTCAGAAGTAAATAAAACATTTTTTTTTAATGTTTAAAAAAAAAAGAACATGTTACTCTCTCCTGTTGTCAAGTCGGGCCAGCGGGATCCCCTCTCGCCCAGGAGAGCCCTGCCATCATGGGGCTCTGCGTGGTGAAGGGACCCCCACCCCCGACTCATCCCCAGGCCTTCCTCACGGCCAGGAGAACGCTCTATGTGCTCCCGGGCTTGACCCACAGCACACCTCACACGACACGACTAAACGTTTTCCACCTGATGCTTGGTGCCGATAACCACCGTAGAGCCTAAGCTCAGAGATGTGAGGCTTTATTCTTGCAAATAGTCATCACTTTCATTTACCGAGCACTTGCCCTGTGCCGAGTGACTCTGCACTAAGCACTTTAGGTGTATGGTCTCATTTCATCTTCACGTGAGTTCCTGAGGAAGGGGGTGCTGTGGTCGCCTCAGATCCCAGGTAGAGAAACTGAGCCACACGGCCCACGGTTTGGATGACGGGGATTCCACACAGGGTGCCTAACTCCACAGCTGGCATTCTTCTTCTGGGCGCCCCAAACCTCCTCCAGGACGGCCCTCCATGCACGTGCTCAGCGCCTCACAAGCACTCCACAGGGCCCCAGGGATAGACAAGCGTGTGAGGCACTGTCCCAAATCCAGGACCCTCAGTGTGCCGGGGAACAGGGACCCAGATCGGCCACGAGAGCCGCTACTGAGACCCAAAGGCAGGACCGGTGAGCGGTGCCTGTGAAGGAGCCCAGCCTGGCCAGGGGCGGGCGCATCTGTAAATAGCCCCGCACGGGCAGATGGAGCACAGCGGCACAAGGCTCCGGAGGGCACCGGCAGCCCTGCCCCCCACCCCCACCGCCCCGAGGCCTTTGTGTATAAAACAGCCTACACTGAACTGTTCCCCTAATGTCTTGGCCCCGCGCTAGCCACTGCAGAGTCAGAGCAGCTGACCTCGGTGGAATTTCGGGAAGCTTTCTAGAGAAAGCCACGTTAAGCTGAGAGTGAGGGTCCTCAGAAGAGAGGAGGAGAAGGAGCCGCAGGCACTGGAGACAACTGAACACATTTAAAACAAAATTGGGCCGCGTGGCTGGAGCACAGAGCAAGGACCGCAGAGGGGTGTCAGCACAGAAGGGTGGGAGACCAGAGGGTCAGCAGGCATCGTGAGAGCCACACCCACACTTTTGGACTTGACCTTCTACACTGAGGAACCTGACCTCAGGCACACGGATGACGAGGAAGGCAGCACACTCTGATATCTCTAGTATCCACCCCCCCTCTTTTAACTGGTGTGCATGCCGTGTGTGACCCCTTCCCCTGGAGTGTGGGCAGAACGTGTGACTGGGGTGGGCTGTCACTGTCGTGATTAGGCTACCTTATGTGCCAAGGGGAGGGGACCTGAGATGTAATTAAGGTCCCTACTCAGATGACTCTGAGTTAATCAAGAGAAAAGTTCTCCTTGGTGGGCCTGATCTAAGCAGGATGAACTGCTGAAAGAGCCTCAAAGCAATAAAGACACTCTCCCACTCATCTTGAAGAAGCACATCGCTATGTTGTGGAGGGAGCCACACGGCAGGGACTATGGGTGGCCTTTAGTTGCTGAGGGTAGCAGTCTGACAATGCAAGGGACCCGGTTTTGCCAACTGCCAGAGTTGAGAAGAGAAACCTGATTTTCAGATGAGACCCCAGCCAACACCTTGATTTCAGCCTGCCGACACCATGAACAGAGGGTCCAGATGCCTCTCATACAGAAGCTGAGATATAGAAGTAGGGTTGTTTATAGCCACTAAGTTTGTGGTGACTTGTTCTACAACAATGGAAAAATGAAGAAGCAGGAGGAAGGAAGGGGGCCTTCCGTCCTCTGTGAGCAGGAGCCGTGCAGAGTTCAAACTCACATAGGTGCTATTGAAAAGGATGGCACCCATGGGGCACCTGGGTAGTACAGTCGGTTAAGTGTCTGACTCTTTTTTATTTAATGTTTACTTATTTTTGAGAGAGATAAAGAGCATGAGTAAGGGAGGTACAGAGAGAGAGAGAGAGAGAGAATCCAAAGTAGGCTCCAGGCTCCGAGCTGTCAGCACAAAGCCTGACCCTGGGTTCAGACTCAGGAACCATGAAATCCTAGCCTGAGATGAAGTTGGATGTTTAACCAACTGATCCACCCAGGTGTTCCAATCATCTGACCCTTGATCTTGGCTCCGGTCAGGTCATGATCCCACCGTTTGTGAGTTCAAGCCCCACATCCCCGCTGTGCTCTGATGGTGAGGACGCTGCTTGGAATTCTGTCTCTCCTTCTCTGGGCCCCTCCCCTGCTTGTGTTCTCTCCCTCTCTCTCCCCTCTCTCTTCCTCAGAATTAATAAATAAACATTAAAAAAGGAAATACTGACACCTGTGTGGGACCCAGCTCGCACACGGCACCCATCACCTGATGTGATTGTAGATACCATCTGGAGCGTGAAGTTCATGTCACAAAGTATTGATATTAAAGCTGATTTTGCAGTGAACTCAGTATATACTCATTTTAATGGAAGCGTTATAACCAAAACATGTGACAACTGCCTCCTTGAGGAACTTCCTACACTCAGAAACTCCCACGTGTTCTCCTAGCTCCTTGGGTGGTCGCTCTGTTCTTTAACTGGCCTGTTTGCATCCATTCTAACTCATAATTTAACCTGTGAAGGCCCTATTCATGTTTTCATGGCGTGTTTATCAAAATACCCACACCTGAGAGTAAATGTTGGTCTGATGAATGAGGGTATGAATGAGTGAGACTTTCTGAAAGGAAACTATGCCTGTGCTTCTAGGAAACCGAAATTGAACATGGATGAGTCTGCTAGAAGCTACGTGAAGGCAGAGGATATTCTGTAAGTGATACAAAGCCCTATTCCCTCACCTGACACCCAGGATCACTGTGAGGATTTGCTCACCGCTGGACCCTGTTGATGACGCTAGCAGAGCTAACAGAAAGAATGTTAATCAAGACCAAAGGTAAGCGCTCACTCAGACTGTTGAAAATACCTAAGTGCAGATAACTGACAGAGTGAGAAAGGTGAGTTGAAATCAGCAATGGGTCTGAAAGAGGTATTAAAACTGAATACCTATGGGGCGCCTGGGTGGCTTAGTCGGTTAAGCGTCCGACTTTCGCTTAGGTCATGATCTCGCGGTTCGTGGGTTCGAGCCCCGCGTCGGGCTCTGTGCTGACTGCCAGCTCAGAGCCTGGAGCCTGTTTCAGTCTGTGACTCCCTCTCTCTCTGACCCTCCCCTGCTCACGCTCTCTCTCTCTCTCTCCTAGAAATAAAAAAAAAAAAAAAAAAAAAAAAAACCTGAATACCTAAAGAATAACTGTTTCTGGAACATAAACTGAGTATCACCAAATAAAAGTAAAAGCATCAGAACAGTCCAGAACTTGACCAAACGCTGTCTTAATGGGGTCTACTGAAGTCCGTTTGATTCAACTCAGCAGAAAGAAGCACTGAGTCTTCCCTGATGGCGATCACCCTGCTGTCTGCTGGCTCTGCCTTCTAACTCAAGGGGAAACCACAGACTTTCTCTCTGTCACCCTCCCTCCAGCTGAAGAAGAGGAGTTTGGATTTAGGTCAGGGCACCATCTAACGATAGGGTTTCTGCGTGACTTCTGTAGAGTAGAGGAAAGAGACCTTAGCTCCTGGTCTCCTGAGGAATAGCTATTCTTTAAAGGGCTTCAGACCTCAGCCCCCAGGAAGCCAAGCAGGAGTGCCACTGGGGCTCATGGTAGAGGCAGGGGCTTTCCTCCAGCTCCTCTTAAGGTCACAGACATCTCTTCCTGGACCACACGTCCTAATCAAGTCCACATGGTGAGCCCATGAAGTCTCTGGTCAGACCCACATAGAGAGAAATGCTGTTCACTGCCCAAGTAACCCCTGTATGCATGTGCCTTGGAAGGTGAGTAGATGCGGGACACGCAATGCTGGATTCCAACCGCACATCTCTGTGGTTCTACCTTCAACAACAAAAACACGCTTTCCACAATTCGTCTCCTTGCCCAGACCCCTTTCTCTTTCCCCAACTCAGATTTTACCAAGGTTTACATTTTGATATTGGGCTGAAGTTTGGTGATAACGAAGGAGGGTCCCCTTGGAATTGTGGCACCCCACATCATTGAACCCCATGAGGCAGCTAATGTACATTTCCAACCCAAGTATGTGATTACTCTCACCAATCTACCAGTGCATTCACCTGTCTGACATCATAGCTTCCATGATATTTTTGTGGGCAAGAGAGCAAAGAGCTGCAAGGTAAACCTGTAATTATAGCGATGACAATAATGATAATATCTACAGATTCTTAGGCGCCTTCCATGTGCTGAGCACAGAATAAGCCACAGTCCATGGGTTCTTATCATTCTGATGATAAAGAAGCAGAGTTTTGTGAAATAGTCTGATATTCAGGCTCTACATCTTGTGCTCTCTCCACAAGAGCAAGTTGCCAAAAAAGTCCCGAGGAGAGACAGCTCAGAGTCCAGCAGGGCCAGCCGTGCAGAGCCTGGAACAAGCTCATTATGCCCCTTCCCACATTTTTGTGCAAAATTTCGGTGAGGATACCAAGCTGGGACCAATCTCTAGCATTTCCCAATAAAGCAAACCGAATCTAAGTGCAAAGCTGAGAACGTAGGTCCGAAATCTCAAGGACACAAGCTTAAATGCTCTGGATGTGGCCTCCCCAGCAGCGCACATGCCGGGCATGAAATGCTTTTATTGAGATCATAACACGCGACAGCGTGCCGTGGCTGCTAACAAGCTCGTCCGAACGCAAGAATGGTCATCTCTTGCCATTTCTTTCCATCCCGTCAGGGTCACGTGGAGCTCCAGGTTGGCACTGACATGGGAGAAAGCCACACCCCACTGCCCACTATGACTCAAAATACTGCCACTCTTCCAAAATGGATCACGGAGCAGAAATAACACAGGCAGAGGGTTCTACAATTGCACAAAGGAGTCACTGCCCCTGGCAGCATTTAAGGAGCAAGACGGGATTTTTCCCTTTAGCAGCACACCATCAAATATCAAGCTCGAAACTGCATTTGTGTGATAAGACTTGATAGAAGGTGACACGGCACGGTGTGAAATGATCTGATAGCACGCAAAATTGTTGTTAGGAGGTGTTGGCACTTGAAAAACAACATATCTTGTTCCCATTGGCTTCAGCCTGAGTTCCCCCTAGAACATTCCACATTGCCCTGTTTGGAAATCTTCAGTATTAGAACCTAGACTGAATGCAACAGGCGATTGTAACACCTCGCCCTCCGCCCACGGATGGACAGAGAATATGGCAAGGTGGCTCAAGTCAACACAGAAATGATTTTGCTGTATGTTTTATACTTTGTTTTTTACTCTAAACCTCAAAGTACAGTATGGCATAAATGCGTGTGTGTGCACACACACACACACACGTGCAAGAAAGAAACTCAAGTCCCTGCCAAGCTGTCCTGACTATTAAGGATTTTTACAAGCAAATTCTGCTTGGGTAAAGTTTGCCAAAAACAAATGGCAACTAACACAGCTCAGTCCAATACCCACTGAATCATTTTCCCTCATCTTTGGCTTCTCTTCTGGAAGATTCTGTGGGGATTTTTGTTTGTTTGTTGACTTTGTTTTTAAAGTCGAAGGGCTGGGAAGGATAATGTTTCTCTCAGGTAGACTGGCTGTCACGTGTGCTTCTATGTTCTTGACCAACCCTTCAGCTCTTCACTGTGTCTGGAGGGAGGGCCTTTCCTCGTGAAAGCAATCCCTCCCAGCTTCCTTCCTTCATCTCTCAGCTCTGGCCCTCCCCATCTCATCCCTGTCCATGTCAACTAAAACGATGACATTAAACTGTCTTTCTTTTCTATCTGCTCTATAAAAATAAGCCTTTTTAGAGCACACTACTTCCTTTCCTGGGAACAAGTTACGGTACCTCATAAGTTGAGAGTTCTTGGCATGCTCATAGGAGAAAGCAAGAGAGTGTGCGTGCACGCATGTGTGTGTGCATGTGTGTGTGTGTGTGTGTGTGTGTGTGTGCATGCGCTCAAAGGGGGGTGGGGGAGAGAGAAATACAGAGTACCAGGAATTATCTATGCATAAAGAAATTAAAAGAGAATATTTTCCAGAGCAATTGAAGCCCATCTCCTGAACAATGACGACAGCTCCTCATTTTCAACAACAATAGAGGGCACGTAGGAGTCAGCTCATTAGAATATCTGTGGCTCTTTTCTGTTCTCTCTGCATTAAGCCCCCATAATGTCAGTTGTCACTTATTAATGACAATTAACTAGTAATCAGCAGTGAGACTCTTCGAGGTGGTCTTTGCCTGACAGGTGAAGAAAGAGAACATCGCGTAGTGCCACGCGGTGACATGGAGCCTTCAAAGGGAGCACAGCATTTCCATAAATTATTTTAGAAAGAAATTTTCTTTTATACATTCTCTCTAAAGCTTAAGGATCTTTAACCCTAGAAAGGCCACGCTTCAATTCTCTTCTGGCAGTTTCTTTCTTCCCAAATGAAATCCATGAACCATCTGCGGTGGTCGTAACAGGCTCTCCGTCGACCAGTCTGGGACGGGCCCCCCACGCCCACGTCACTCTTCCCTCTTGCCGGCTCCCGAAGACTTATTTTGGCAGCGTCCATCCTCATGTGTGACACACACCACGTCCGTCTGTGACCCGTGGGCCGCACTTGTTGCATGTTGACGGCCGCTGCATTGCCCAGTGGCCCGCTGCTGACTTCACAGCCTCTCCCGGGGCTCTCTCTCCTTCAGGTGGACCCATCTGGTCATCACTCCCTCCCCCAGCAGTGACAGAACGACCGGAACCTGTAAGGTCACGGTGAAGACAAGAGCCCAGTCACGATGCACAAAACAATCTCCAGGCACCGCACCCTCTGCTGGGCCCCCTCTGTCCCGGGTCTCGGCCTCCTCCTGTTCCTCCCTACTGAGACCATAACAAGACAGCGTCTTCCCATCACACACACGCCACCCGCACACAGGCATCTACCTACGGGGCACACACCTGCTTTCCCACGGGCTCCCACCTCTTGGTTTTCCTGTGATGTGAGAGTGTTGGCCTGAAGGACTCTAGGAAGTAGGGATTTTCAAGAAAACCCTTGGAAAGTGAGTAAGATGAAATGTGATCAGTACAGGAAAATATTTTATTTTGTCTTTGAGGAGTTGAGGCTTAAGAAAGGCCAAATCTGCCCTCGAGAAGTAGCTCGATGACGCCTGGCAGTGGGAAAAATGACTACCGTGTACTACCTGCTCGACGCGCACCGAGCAAGGGCACCGCCGATCACAGTAAAAGAAAGTTGATGACATCTATTCGTGTCAAAACAATGCAGTTAAACTAGTCTCTGAGCATGGACGCCATTAGCAAAACGGATGGCGTTCACAGCAGTCTCTTACATAGCAGACTTTGTGTTCCTGATATGAAATTCCACCCTTTAAAAGACAAGCCTATGGAAACAAATAACAAGGAACTTAAAAATCTAAGTGGCTCGGAAAGAAACCTAAAAAAGAGGGTGTGCCAATGGTATCAAACGGAAATTTAAAAAAAAAGTGAGAGGTCTCTGAAAAGAAACTTTGTGACTCCTGTTTTAGAAATCCACTGTTTTCTCCTGAAGATGAGGACCTGGGGTGCCTCTCTGCGGCTTTCATTGTTTTGTGAAAAGGATTTTGTGATACTGCAATGCTTCCATGACAACAAATAAGATGTTACATATTGTCGCTGTGAAGTTCCAACTACTCGCCAGGACTTAAAGAGGAATATCCGCATTGTATTGGACAAAACAATCACCATGAGAAAGACTGCCGCTTTAAATGTCCTCCTATTTAGAAAAGATTCTTCATCGTGATCGGAAGTTGGAACAGAGTCCTTTCCATCAGATTTCTGCTTGCAAGTTATTTCGGATTTTCATGCCATCGTCTTCCACTAACTGGTGGAAGGACAGGCGCCCCAGGAAACCTGTGCAGAGTTCAGTATCGAGATGAGGTCACTTACCACGCCCTCCAGCAACGCAAAACCCAGGCTTCCATTAAGCAAGACGTGTACCTGAGCTCACCGCCCTGGGATCTGCATACCCGACTTAATGCTTTGTGAATTCTATGACTTTAAATGGGTGAGGGATCACCGAAAGAAGAATAAATCGCTTTGAAAAATGGCTGTCAGATTTTACTAATTTATAAATAAGTGTATTACAAGTGAAATGAAGGTATTTCCAGCACGACTGTCTCTTAAAGTTCACAAATCGAAACATAACTAAATGTTTGCCTCCCATAATTTTAATGCCTTTAAAGAGTCAAAAGTCAAAACTGGTAAGTCTAATGATTAATTGATCAATCTTTATCAATATTAATGGGGCATAATGGCATGAGATATGTATCAGAAAGCTTTGGCTTGGAAATATTATTCAATATACAATTTTAAACTACACAAGTCATCAAGAATTCAAAAATTCCCACCCTAAGTTTTATTATTACATAGCACTTATCATACACCCACATATTTGTTATTCTGCAAAGAAAAAAGGAAATTCTTAGTTTCAGTCGGTTGGATAAAAGTGCAAAAATTACTCTGAAAACATGCATAAATGCATAAAAATTTACTGAAAGGAGAAAAATGTTTTAATCTTGGGATTGACTGAGTGGTTTGTAGCAGCTCCCAGCGAGTCCAGTTGACTGGAAGAATTTGTTTAAGCGGATCCAGTTATGCAGAATGGGATTTTCCTTATTATTTACGTATTCTAGAAACTGCTGATCGCAATGTAACTGTCCTCAATCCTTCTCCCTAGTGTTCTTTTTGGACAGACAAACTTTCAGAGAAAAACATCCCTTCAATCTCAGGTTTGTGTAGAAAGCTCAAAGTCTTGAAGACCTCCTTTTTAAATTCACTTTTAAGCAATGCATTCTCTCCAACCCCAAGACTACTTCTCTCATTTGTGTTTAAATATGATGAAGTGAAGTAAGTCACACAGAGAAAGAAAAACACCATATGATCTCACTTACACGTGGAATCCGAAACACCAGCCAACGAACCAACCCAAACTCAGAACAGATAGGTGGTTGCCAAAGGCTGGGGAGGGGAGTGGGATAAAATGGGTGAAGGGCTCAGAAGGTAGACGCTTGCAGTTAGAAAATAACTAAGTCCTGGGTCTGTAATGTACAACATGGTGACCATAGTTAATCATCCTGCATTGCATAGATCAAAGCTGCTTAAGAGAATCAATCTTCGATGTTTTCATCACAAGAAAGAAGAATCTAACTATGATGATGGATGTTAGTAAGACTTAACTGTGGTGATCAGTCAGTGATATGTACATCTACCGAATCATTATGTATACATCCGAAGCTAATACAATGTTGTATGTCAGGTATATCTCAATAGAAGGCAACGGACCCCTTAGTGCAAATATTTGAACAAAATGTGATGACATGTGTGAGCCCACTGCTTCTACTATCTGTTCAACTGGTGGAAGTCAACTACCCTGTAACACATCGCCAGACCATCTTTACACCGGTCAGATAAAATTCTATTTTCATGGGATTTAGGAAAAATAATGGGTATGGGTCAACTTCTAAATAGTTGGTGAAAACAGGTATTGCTCTATGTACTCTGAAGAACCTTCTGATGTTAATCAGTCTCAAGGTGAAGTGCCCTCTGCATAAACCGTGCAGCCTTGGTCTAGACCTCTGCACATTCTCATCTGAACCTGGGGTCAAAGGCCTTAGGTTCTCAGCTCTGGAGGAAGCTCACCTGATGGACAGATCGCTGACGGAGGCTCTCGAAGGGGCCCCTCTGCCCAGCCTTCTCACTCCCAACCGAGTGTCTCACTGTGCGCAGTCACCCCAGGTGAGCAGATCTCCTCTTCCCGGGACAATCCTCTTTATTTTGAGCTGACATTTGTTTTCCCAATGATACTAATGATAAATTAGTAATAGAAACCATGAATTTGGAATTTTTCTTCCACTCACAAGTCAGGTAATTGAAAGATAGTTTAGGTACCTCATTTGCAGGCTGTAAATGAGATCTGGGTGTGTTTGATGGGCTGCAGTATAACGGCCTGGAATGAGAGTGGGCCCGGAAGACAGCCATGGCGCCCCAACTGAGCCGAGGGGAGCTGCCGTCCTTACCTAACTTTCTCTCCTCTATATGTGTCATCTGTAAAATACGGGTCCTGGCATCTCAATTTAATGAAATCATAATTCTTGTGAGGGGTGCCTGGGTGATTCAGTTGGTTAAGTGTCCAACTCCTGACTCTGGCTTAGGTCATGATCTCCTGGTTCATGGGATTGAGTCCTGCATCAGACTCCACGTTGGACTTCATGCTTCAGCACAGAGCCTGCTTGGGATTCTCTCTCTCCCTTCTCTCTGTCTCTCTCTCTCATAACTAAATAAACTTTTCAAAAAAGCATTCTAAATTAAAACACCAAGATTGCATTGGCCAATTGGAGCAAATAGCCAGAATTTAAAATAAAATCCTTGTGTTCACCAAAAAAAAAGTCCATGTGGAAAAATGGTCATTCTTGGGGCAATGGGAGTATAAGCTGGTAAAAACTCTCTTGTGGACAATTTGGGCACATGTATCAAGTCATACCATGAAGCAGAAATCTCAGTTCTAGGTACGGGGTCTAAAGGAATAACCAGAAATATTGAGTAGAATGTTCTTTGTACTCATTTCTAATAGTGAAAACTTGAAAGTAATTGAATGCTGCTTTCTAAAATTCTAACTAATAGATACTTGATTAAACATAGTCCATTTCAGGAAGATTATAAAGTTTTGACATTTCATCAAAGGGGAAAACATGTACTGTCTACTATCAGGTAAAGAAACCCAAGTACAGGACTATGTTGAGTGTGATCTGTACGTTTTAGAAGCACGGAGAAGAGATTAGCACTAAAAAACTAACTGATTCTTCTTTAGATGAAGATGACAGTAAATTTTTATTTATATTTTTGTGTTCCAAGTATTCTGCAATGATTATATATTACTTTTTATTATAAGAATATAGCTATGTAAAGAGTACAAATGCTCTCCAAATTTACCCTTCGGTGCCTTTTAAGTTTACAAATCAATAACTGGCTTTCAGTGGTACCCATTGCCTTCAGACAAATAATAATAAAGTGCATAACAAAGAATTTTGCCTCGAAAAAAAGCAGAAACCTCTTTGTACCTACAGGTTTCTGAGAATTCACAGGTAGTGTAGGCTTGCTGTTGACCATTAACAGCTTTTCAAAGATCACCAAACATAAGAATGCGGGAACAGAAATCTTAAAAGTTTTTAATCGCCTTTTTTTTTTTCCTACAGTGCCTAAATGCTTGTTTCTCCTACATAAACTACTGCCGACCATTATTCTACAGGTTTTATATCTCTTTAAGTATTAATGAAATATCAAGGAACGGCCTCCCCCCAAACCGCAGTCTGAGGAGTATCTCCAACTTTTAACAGTCCCACACTTAAAGGAAAAACTATCTGATTAGTTCTTAAACCCGAGACTCAAGCTGCAAGAATAGGAATGGAAACTAGGGCTACGTGTGCATGTGGATGACGTCCGCCTGACCAGACGGAAACGGGGCAGCCAGGCCACGCGCCTTCTCCCCGGCCTCCCACGCCTCCGGCCGCGTGGGCAGGCGCGTGGCCCGCTCTGTCTGTCGCTCGGGCCCACTTGCTCGCATTTTGCAGAAGACGCAGACCCGGTCCCTGGGCTGAGAGAGGACCACGGGGCAATGCAGAGCGCTCAACGCCACGTGTGGGGTCCATCCCAGGGACACGCGACGTGAAGCAGAGGTGGACATGCGTATTCAGACACAGATGAAGGAAGCGGAAATTCGAGGAAATCCTCGAATCAGAGGTAGCCCATTTCTTCCCCGGATCATCCAACCTCTCCGCCTGTTTTGATACAAATTGAGTTTCTTCTGTATTACTATGGAGACTTGCATTCAACTGAAGTTGCTACAAACTCGTAACGGACATGATTTCAACTTACGCGTCAGGGATCCTCCAGAAGACAGAGCTGTCCGCTTTGTGGTCTGATGTGCGCTGCGGCTGACGGGCATCTGGAGCATGTCCGTTTGCTCAGGGTGGCCGCTCCCGTCCTGCTCGTCAGGGCCGCCGGATCCCTCAGCCCGACTCTAGTCCCCCTCCCAGCGGAGACGCCGGGCCTTTCTCTGCCACACCCTCGCCTGGAGACCTGGGGAGATCACGCCTGGGGCAGAGAGGGTGCTGGAGAGCTGGGCTCTGGGCAAAGCCTCCCTGGTGAAGAGCCCAGGCTCTGCAGATCACAAGCCATGCGACCTCGGTCGAGTCTCAGCGCTGCACTGAGCTCCTCATTTGCCAATAGGCGTAGCAGGGACAGGACCCCCGCACACAGGCGTGAGGCTGAATGAGGCAGCTCGTGGGAAGCCCTCAGAATGGTCCCGGGCGCCAGGAAGCGCCCCATAAATGGAACCAGTAGTCGCCATCTTGGGGGTGGTAGCAGGATAGCCTGGTCTTCCATCCCTTGGTCTGTGACAACCAGGCTGGATGACAACATAGCAACACGATCGTGAATTAGAAAAAGAAAAAAAAATAAGAAAGGAAAACTCGAATTCTGTGCCCAAGCCACAGCGGTCAGGACTTGAGTACAAGCAGCTTCCAAAAGGCTTAGCCGCTGCCGGGGGGACTGAACCCACAGACCCCGCCTGGGCCCCTGACCCCGCTTCGCACCACTGCACCTGCCCTTCTGACCTCCCACTGCAGGGTGAAATCTAGAATCACAGACTTGCTGGCCTGTGATAACACAGATAGGACCTCAAAGGACTTTTATGCAAAGTCCCCACTTCCCACCATCAGCCTCATTGTTATTCTTCTCCGGCCCCCCTTGAGCCCGAAGTACAGAATCACCCAGCAATGGAACCGAAATGTCTAAATGGCTGCAGTTCCTTAAGGACAGAGCTGCTTACCGATGAAAAAAGTCGGGAAACAATGCAGCAAGCCTCCCTGGCGCTGTGGGCATGTGACCGTGTAACCACGGCACCCTGAGCCTCCTCCTCCTCGTAGCGGAAACAGAGCCAACCCTCCCGCTGCCTCTGAACCGAGCGAGGGCCTTCTAACCTTCCTCCGGAGGTCACTTTATGAAAACTTAAGCAAAAGGTAGTAAAAGACATTTTCCTGCTCACGTCGGTACTTCCGGAGAGAACAGAGGCTGGGGGCCTGGGCTTGGTGTGGGCCCCGCTGCAGACTGAGGCAGTGAGCCCCAGAGAGGGCTCGGAAGCAGTCCCGGAGGCCTCCCTGGAGGAGCCCCTCGGAGCTCTGGAGGAAGCTGCAGAGGCACCGCTGGTCCCAAACACAGGGCAGCTCAGTGCCTACCAACCGTGCAGAAACCAGGCTCCCTCTTGGGAGCAACACAGGACCATTTCCGAGGCCCCTGCGGTCGCGGCCAGAGCAGGCCCCACCCTTCCTCCCCCCCCACCCCCCCAAGGCCCTGCATTCACACTAAGGGTAATTGTAAACATTTGTAAATAGTCCCTGAGAACCTACTGAAGGAAGCAGCTCGGTCCACGGTATGTACAAAACAGCCATCGCTCGGTGGCTGAACTCAGTGATCCGTGGCACCCAGTAGAGTTAAAAATTTTAATTATCATTTAAAAAAAGCCGCACTTATCATCTGAATGAAGCATGTCAGCACACACATCACCAAGTGATGATTCTGAATAGGATTTTTGTTGGTTGATTGCAGAAGCAATACCTCTTGTTGCTAAAATAACATCTCAAAGGCAATAATAATGACGACATGACAATCTATGTAAATCAAGAACTGCATGTGGGTTTATTTTACATTTGAGAAAACAGTGGATTTAATTGTGTGAACCAAAATGTACTGTACAATATTAATGATAGAACATCAAAATGTATAATTAATAGTGCACTGTTTGCTTTGTTTTCATTTATTTATTTTTGTCTGATATACATGCATCTGGAAAGACGCAGGTGCCAGTAAAATTTCTCTATTTAAATCAAGCTGCAGGAACTAAATTTTATTCAAAAATTGTGGTTTTACATTATATACACAGAAATTTAATATAAAATGACAATATAAAAAGTTAAAAGAGAAGCATACAGCCAGAAGGTACAAAGAAAGTTGAATAGATTAAAATGTACGATAATGTAACATATAGGGGTTTTTAAGCTGATGCTGGCAATTTACAGAGAAAGGACTCCAACATTTGCCCCATTTTTTTTTCATTTACCAATGCAGCACGCTATAGAAAGGTCAGCTTATACCAAAGCTTACATTTGTAAATAACTATAAACTGCAGTATTTTACAGGAAAAAAGAAATAGCATTTTTACACATTTTTAAATAATAGCTTGCATACTTTTTTGCCGAAAGTGGCATTTTTTTTTTCAGCATCCAGAGGATTTGGGCAGAGTGGCAACTGGGGATGTTTGGTGGTGGTGGTGGTGGTGGTGGTGGTGGTGGTGGGTTTTTTTTGTTTTGTTTTTTTGTTGTTGTTGTGGTTTTAAATGTGTAAAGCTGCGGCTTCCTAACCCCATGAGTCCTAGACAACTTTCTATCTTCCAACAGCTGCATGCATGTTTCCTTCACAAACCAGTTCTGCATATAAAAGCTCATTTTTTAATTATTAAATAAGTTTTGTGTCTGACACAGCTTTTGATCTGAATGAAATGCCTTTAAGCCTTTTTTTCTTTTCTTTTCTTTTTTTTTTTTTTTTGAGTGAAAGGCACAGAAATGCAATTGCAGTCCTCGAAGGGTTAAATTTGACACTACTAGGTTCTATGACCTTTATTGTCATGGCAACTTTGTAATTTTAGGATGTCTTTTTATCATTGTTATTTGTGTCTTTCTTTCCTGCTAAATAAATGTCTCTGAGTAGTGTGCCCCACTATTTCCTACAAAAGATAGCTTAACATCAAGAACAGATGTTGAAAATAAAGGTCAGACTTTGACTCACGGAAAAAGAAAAATAACATGCACAATCGGACAAAGAGCATATAAATATAACTACAAAATATGTGTAAGAAAAACCAAGGTCCAGACAGCCGGCTCGGCAACAAAGGGAAGGCTGATTTCGGAGGCTCAGCCGGGCCTAGTGCAGTACAAAGAAGACGGTTAGTGCAATGTGCCTCGGTCCCTTGCATACCTGGACGCTACTGTTTTTCCAACTCTGTCACATAGATCAGGTGGTCCTCTGGGGACTTGCCGTGGGTCTTACTAAGGTGCAGTTTGACTGCGTGCTTGCTCGCAAAAGTCCGATTGCAAAGCTTGCATTGGAATGTGGAGCCCAAATCGTCCTCGGCGGCCCCTACTGGGCCCAGAGCTTTGTTTGCCAGGACTTTGGAAACGTTCTGCTGTTCTTGAATCTGATTGAGTGGCAGCTTGGAGAGATCGTTCAAGCTGAAGCCTAAGTGTGTCTCTAGATGATTTATGTACGTGGAAGCAGTTCTGAACTGAGAGGCACAGTCGTTGCAAAAGAAAACAGGGTGCCCTGTGTCCAGGTTCTTCAGAAACTTGGTCCCCCCTGTCCTCCTCAGCTGGTACTTCACGTTGGCCAGCCAGTGGCTGATGGTGGTCATGGACAGCCCGGTGAACTTGGAGATGTGCACCCGCTCCTGGGGGCCCAGGTCCGACATGATGTACTTGCCCTCCGGCGTCTCCCGCAGGCTCGAGGCGAACTGAGCCTGGAGGATGAGCAAGTGCTGGGGGTTCCAGTTGGACTGTCGCCCCTTCCTCTTGTGCACGGGCGACAGCTCGTCCAGCGCCTCCTCGAAGCTGCTGCCGTCGGCGTCCGACTTCTCCGACACGGTGGAGGGCGTTGAGGACTTGGGGGTGAGCCGGCCCGTGAGGTTCTTCACCATGTCCGAGATGTCCATGAGGGCGCTCTCCCGGAGAGGCGACGCCACGGGGTCGGCCGCACTGGAGACCAGGGGCTTGGTTTTGGACTTGGTCAGGTCGATGGGCTGGTCACTGTTCTCGTAGTAGTAGCGGTCGATGGCATCGGCCTGCTTGATGGGGGTGGCGGGGTAGACGGGCTTGTCCAGCATGCTGTTGCTGATCTTGTACAGCATGGCCAGCGGGTCCAGCGAGGGGCTCGCCGGCTTGGACACTTTGCCCAGGTGTGTGTTCATGATGGACTGCAGCGCGCTCAGCGGGTTGATGAAGGAGGGCTCGGGCGAGTGGTCTGTGATGACCGCCAGGTTGTTACAGCCGTTGGTGACTTTGGCCTTCAGCGGCTCGGTGCCGTTTGGCGTGTGAGCCTCCAGCACGCCCTCCTTCTTGGCCTTGCCTGCCTCCCCCTCGGGGCCTTTCTTCTGCTGGACTTTGCCACCGCTCTCCTCCGCTCGAGGGAAGTCCTTGTTCTCTTTGGCCACGGGCGACAAGGCCTTGGCCGGAGAGCCCTTCTCCCTGTCGGCCGGCCTCTCCTCCTTCTTGACGCTGACCTTGCCCGTGACCTTCTCCACCAGCTCCTCCATGGCGGACACGTTGCTCTTGTGTGGGGGGGGCGTGAGGCTCCCCGGGGAGTGCAGGAGCGCGCTGTGCTCCGACGGCAGCGGCTTCACGCCCCCCGCGTAGGACGGCTGCATCTGCACGCTCTGCACAGCCGGCAGCGGCTTCACGGTGCCGGGCAGCTGGTAGGCCGCGTGGATGCTGGGGTAGCCGCCCCACGAGGGCGCGCCGTTCTGGGCTTTGCTGATGGCCGTGGACACAGTGTTCTCCAGGGACTTGAGGATGTCCACCCCGCCCTTGGGGCTGTCGTCCAGGTCCTCCTCGCGCAGGTACCGGTACAGCGCGGTGGGCTCGAACTTCTCGGGGGCGTCCTGGCTCTCCTCCTTGACCTTCTTCTCCGCCTCGCCGGCCGCCGGCGCCTTCTCCTTCTCAGGCTCCTTCTTCTCCTCGGCGGGCGAGGCCCCCGCAGGAGAGTCGGGCTGCTTTTTGATGTGGGAGGCGGGCAGCCGGGTGTGCGTGGTGGGGGGCAGAGGGATGGACTGGATCTTCTCTTCCACCACGGGGTCCAGCGCCAGCTGCTTCCCCTTCTTGGAGGCCGAGGTGGTCACCTTGAGGAAGTGGCCGGTGACCATCATGTGGGCGGTGAGCTGCTGCAGCGTGTCGTGGGAGCTGCCGCACTCCATGCACTTGAGGATCTGCGCCTTGCGGGCCTCGAACTGCCAGGTGTAGCTGGCGCCGTTCTGGTAGCCGTAGCGGTTGTTGGGCGTCACGTAGGGGTTGGCGGCCTTCTGGTCCTTGGCCGACTCGCCGAGCGCCGCGTCGGCGGCCAGCCCCGCCGGCTCGGGAGAGCAGGGCGACGCCAGGTCCTGCAGCGCGCGCTTCTTGCTGGAAGGGACCAATTTGGTGATGGCCGGCACCGGCTCCTTCAGAGGCACTTTCTGGTAATGCTTGGTCTTGATCATGTGCACGCTCAGGTCCTGCAGCGACTCGAAGGAGTGGCCGCAGTACATGCACTTGAGCACTTTCTGCGCGTCCTCCTTCCCCTCCATCTCCATCAGCGAGCGCTTCCTGGGCTTGGACCACCGCTTGGTCTTCTCGGAGTCCTTGTCCCTGTTGTCGTCGCGGTAATGCCCGGTCTCGTTCATGTGCACCGTCAGCTCCACCAGCGTGTCGTAGGCGGCGCTGCAGTCCCGGCAGCGGAACTTGCTGGCGCCCGTGAACACGGACCCGTAGAGTTTGTTGTTCTGCCTGTAGAGCTGCACGGTGCTGAAGAGGCTGGGCTCGGGGAGCAGCCCGTAGGAGGACGTCTGCTGCAGCGTCTTGGCCAGCGCGGCCTGGTGCCAGTCGTAGCCCGAGCCGCCGCCGCCGCCGCCGCCGGAGCCGGAGCTGGGGGTGCTCGCGGTGGTGCCCGTGGGCCCCGCCGTGCTGGTGGGGGGCGTGGGCGCGGGGGTGGAGCTCTCCTTCGGGCCCGCATCGGTGGTGCTGGTGGTGGAACCGGACTTCTTTAGGTCCAAGGCGAGGCTGGACCAGCACGACTCGGAGAACAGGTTTGCGTACACGGCCTTGATCTGCGCCAAGCTGTCCTGGGGGTAGGAGACGCCGTCCGGGCCCTGCGGATCCTCCTTCTCTTCTCTGGAGGAAGAGCCCTTGAAGTGGACTAGCTGGTCGCTGTTTTCACTGAAGGGGGACCCGTAGCCCGCGTCCTGGTTAGTCGCGGTGCTGACGGGGGAGTTCTGGTAGCTCTGGGCTTCTTTGATCTCCGTCTCCTCATTGCACATGTACTCGCTCTCCTGGACGTCCACAGACAGCCCATCCTCCTCCACGGTCTCTTCATCTATCTCTGCTGCCTTCAGTTCTTCCTCAGGAACATAAGCTAGGAGAGAAAAATGAAACTCGGTGAGGGGAAATAAATCATCTTCAAGGACGCGGCCTCCCCAGCAGTTAGACCGTCTTTAAAAAGATGTTTCCCGGCCAAGCTCCCAGGCTACGAGGCTACCCCTGCTTTATGTAACTCCCCGCCTCCAGCTCCGCGGGCACCAGGTTTCAGCCAGCACGACGCACCCCCTCCGAGCGAGCCTCCACTAAAGGGCCAGCGTCTGCCCCCGCTTAAAAACATCACTTTGGCCGTCACAGCAGGGGCCGCAAGGGGAGCCTCGCCCCCTCCTCCCAGAGGCTCTTCACTCCTAAGTGATGTGCGGGTCTCTCACGCCTTCAGGTGGGACCCGGTTGTCAACTTTGAGGGCAAGATACGCCACAGACAGGATCATATGGTTTCCATAAATAAAAACCCTCCTCCATGACTGGCGATAAAAATACTCGAGGCTTCACTACAAGGAAGAATGAAACAGCACCACCAGCCCCCTGCCCGGACAAAGCCACATCACCTGCATGGGGACGCCAGAGAGGCGTGACTTACAGGGGTCCAGAGCAGGAGTCAAAGGTGGAAACAGGCAAACATCCGTTGACAAATGAATGGGGGAACAAAATGCGTGTCTATACGCAATGGAATATTATTCGGTCTTAAAGAGGAAGGAAATTCTGACACCTGCCATAGCGCGGACGGGCCTGGAGGACATTATGGTAAAGTGACATACGTCAGGCACAAAGGGACACGTACTGCTTGATCCCACGTATATGAAGCACCTATAATAGCAGTCAAATCCGGAGGCAGAGAGTAGAATGTGGTTTCCAGGGGCAGAAGGGGGAGACATGGGGACTTGGTTTGCACATGAATGGAGTTTCAGCTCAGGAAGATAGAAAGTTCTGGAGACCGATGGTGGGGATGGTAGCCCGACAGCGTGACTGTCCTGGATGCCACTGAACTGTCCACATAAAAATGATTAAAATGTTCACTGTTACGCTATGCACATTTTACCACAATAAAAACATTTTTTTTTCTTTTTACATGTTAACGGAGCCGGGAGTACATGCTACAACCACCTCGGGCTACGGCAGAGTGACGTCTTGGGCTGAAGGCGTCATTTCCCAGGGCAAACTGCTGGATATAGACAGCTGTCACATGAATGAGGGGGTTGGAAGGCACAGAAATCATTAGACGAAACCTGATTTTTTTTTACTGTGGGACATTTTAGATCCTTTATTTAGCATGTGACACCTCTTGTTAATTCTCAAAGGGAGCTGAGTGTACGTACCACCTCTCATTTGACCAAAATGCATTTATTTGTTTGTATTTAGTTTTTTAGGAGACAACTAGCTGAACAGGTCCTCCATCCATATCTTGGGAAATTGGGCTTAAGATATCCAGGAGGTGCTAGTAAAATGCACTGATAGCACGCGAGAGGGGTGTCTCATTAAATGTGATCTATCATTATCACATTATCAGAGCCTGATCCTCAGGGAAAGTGACAAAGAGCACACGCGTTTTCAGGAAGGGTTGAGAGGAGAGACCGAGGACCTCTCGGCTGCCCGAAGGGGGATGCGGCGGGGGCGTGGGGGGAAGTGACAGGAGACCACCAGCACCTGCAGACAGAGTGCTTCAGGCTGGGGCAGCGGTGAGCAGCTCTGGGCGTGTGCACACATGTGCACGCGGTGAATACCGCTGACTCAGTCACGTGGGCCTTGAGAATCCCTGCACACACCACCCACCGAGGGCCGTCCCACACCCGGGTGCCGGCACCGAGCATCAGAGCGCCAGCATTCACGAGTTTCACAGCTGACGTTCACATGGAAGGAGGGTCCGCAAACAGACCTGGGCGTTACCGCTCTGGTAATACTGCGCCGCCAGCATGAAAAGCAACCAGGAGTGCGGGACCTGAGGGTCACTAGAGGCACAGGCATCTGGACGGAGCACCAGACAACCCCATACAGCCCTCCTGTAAAATGTAAACCTCATAAAAAAAAAAAAAGAACAAGATTGCCAAGTTGAATGTCATCTTCACTCTGTCTGTGATTATTAAGGGTTTAGGACCGTCCAGCGTTCTGAAGGTGTGCAGCTCTGACCCTCAGCCAAGGGCGCGAGTTCATGAAGCACCGGTCGGCCTCATCGCCTCTGAGCAAGCCCGGCCTGGGCCCCAAGGTCCGCCCCTGTGGGTTCTGATGGGGATGTCGAAGACTATGAAGCAGCCCGGGCAGGGCGGAGGCCGTTTGAAGATGCGGGCACCACGTCCCACAGGTGGCCTGACTCTGAGCTGTCCCAAAGCAGCCCCAGGGACACACCCGAAGGCCGTTCCACACGCCAGGATCCACTGCAGTGGTCGGTCCACTTTGAGGAAAGCAGGATTCAGCCCCTAGCAATTACTGAAAACTAATTTCAGGACATCCGGGTGGCTCAGTCGGTTGAGTCCAACTTCAGCTCAGGTCATGATCTCACCGTTTGTGAGCTGGAGCCCCGCGTCGGGCTCTGTGCTGACAGCTCAGAGCCGGGAGCTGCTTCGGATTCTCTGTCCCCCTCTCTCTCTGTCCCTCCCCCCAGCTCCTGTTCTCTCTCTCAAAAATAAAATAAACATTAAAAAAATTTTTTAAAGATAAATGAAACTAATTTCAAGGAAAGGTTTTGCCCGAGGCAGTTTGGCTCCGCCTGGAGGCCCATCACGGCGGGTCGGCTCCCTGCGCCACCGGTCAGCTGGTCGGTCTCCGTCACCGGATGGCAGCAAGGCTGCCCACTGCCCACCCCCGGCTGGCACCCGGCAGCGTGTCCTGAATGGATAACCGACTTCCGCCCCAGCTCTGCAAGCCCAGAAACGGGAAATGCCCACAACACGGCTGCGGCTCGCCCTGCACCCCTGGTCCCCACGGCACCCCCATTCCGGGCCTGGAGGGGCGCAGCCGCGGCTAGGCTGCCACCCGCCTGCTCCCTCGGGCGCGGGCTTCACCGCCCTCCCTGTGCCCCCGACCCCGCCGTGCCCCGTCCGAGGTGGTCCTGTCCACACGGGGAGGTTCCCGGGCTGAGCTAAGAGGAGTTTCACGGCAGCTCCACACGCCCCGAAGCAACAACGGTCGGGCGGAGCCGCACAGAACAAACCCCAGCCTCCTCCACAAGGAAGCCCTCTGAGGGCATCGTTTCCAATGAGCCCGTCCCTCAGCTGGGACACCCGTGTCCCGTTCTCCGACGTGCCCGCCGCCCTGCCGCTGGCGGAGAGGCAGCGCCGCTGCACGAAGCGGAACCGGGACCCTCTCTGCCGTCCCTGCCCCCGGCCCGCGTGCCCAGCTGCCCTGCACCCCTGCGGGGAGGCGGCGGCGAGGCCCCTCCGGCCGCAGCCGCGCCCCGGGGGCGGCACCCGCGCCTCCAGCCGGGCCCTCCCGCTGCTCTTGCCAAGGGCGCGGGGTCCCGCTCGGCGGTGTCAGCCTTCCGTGAGCCCTCCCAGCGCGCCTGCGGCCACCGAATCCACGGCCGCCGGCCACAGGCCCTGGCGGACGGCTCGTGAAGCTGGGCTCCCTGCACGTTTGCACACGAAGGAGCTCCAAGGGCTGCGACGTGAACGTGACATGACGTGAGCCTTCCAGACGCTCCCAAGCCAACTATGTGCAAACAAAATGCTCCCCCTGCCCCGTCCCCGAACAACGGCACGCTCACTCCCGAACTAGGGATCCCCGAAGCCACCTGTTACTGAACGACCCCGACCAGTCACCCGCTCCAGAAACACAGCCTTTGTCCTTGCTCCCAAGCCCGGCATCCAACACTGACCCCGACCTCAGAACCCGGCCCGCCGCCCCCCTGCCCCGCAGCCGGCTTCCAGCCTGGCCCCCCCTGGTCCTGCCACCCAGGGGCCCTGCTTTCACCACCACGGAGTGACAACCTCCACTCAAGTCGTGCCTGCGCGGGGTGGGTGCAAGTCCCCACGTGGGCCCCTCCCCCGGCCACGCGTCCAGCCCTGAGTGCAGCCCAGTCCCAGGCAGGACCCCTCACCCCGACCTTGTGAAAAACACTCATCCTCACGGGGAGGCTCAGATGTCCCCTCCGTCACGGCGCCTCTCCGAATCCCTGCCAGCACCCACCGCTCCCCGGAGAACTGAGACGTTCACTTGCTTGTCCTCCTAGTGAAACTGTGCACTGTCACCCCGCGGACCCTGCTGGGAGGGGCGCGTCCACGTTCTCACCTCGCTTCACCCCACGAGCCCTCAAAGCAGCACCCCGAGATGCCTGCATTGCAGACGGGGAAACTGAGTCTCTGAGAAGCTGACCCGCTTCCGCAAGGTCACTCAGGGAAGAAACAAATTCGCATCTGGGTTACCTGACACGCGGCCACCTCAGGGTACAGCTGCTTCGCTCTGTCAGCATCTCGGCGCCAGCCAACGCGCCCAGGAAATGTGAGCGGGAGTGACCCAAAGGCATTCCGCAGGGAGCAGAGCACCTCTTCTGTGCAGGCGTGGGGTGTGACCAAGCGAGTCACATTTCTGAGATGCTGACACTCTTAGGCCCCATGATTTCCCTTCAGGACGGATCGCCAGGAACGTGATCCGAAGCACAGAAAAAGCTTTATGCGCAAAGATGTCCGTTATAGTATAACTTCATAGAAAGCTTGCCACGCTCTGAATCTTCAACAATAAAAGGTAATTAAGTGATTTGTAATTTATTCCTACAACGGACAATTATTCAAACATTTAAAAGTGTCTTGGGGCACCGGGGAAGCTCAGTCGGTTAAGCGTCCGACTTTGGCTCAGGTCATGATCTCACGGTTCTTGAGTTTGAGCCCCGCGTCGGGCTCTGTGCTGACGGCTCAGAGCCTAGAGCCTGCTTTGGATTCTGTGTCTCCCTCTCTCTCTGCCCCTCCCTTGCTCGCACTCTGTCTCTTTCTCTCTCAAAAATAAACACTAAAAAAAATCGTTTTTAAGTGTCTTTAATGACATGAAGAGTCATTAAGTGAAAAAAGCAAAAGACAAAATGTGTACACAGTACGAGGGAAAAATCCTTTGCAAAGAATGTTAATAGTGGTTTTTTCTAGATAATGAATATATGGGGTATGCCGAGTGACACGGCTCTTGATAAACATCTCTATCTTCAAAACCCTCCATGTTTTCACCTCAGCAAACAAGGATTAGCCGTCCCGCTCTGTCCCTGGAACTACACAACGGCAGCACACCTTCTATGAGCTCCCCCCCACCCCCTGCAGCCAGGAGCCAAACCCCAGGACCCAGCCTGGGCCCAGCCTGGGGCCAGAAATGTACAAAGGGCTTTGCTAACTGCTATTTTTCAAAAATTTTTAACAAGTAAAAGGGGGCAGGGGCATGAGGGGGTGCAGGCGATATCTGGGTTCTGGGAAGATTCCAGTTGGGCAGGAGGGCCTTCCCTGCGGCTCTCCCCACCCCACCCCTGTGCTCCCTGTCTGCCTTCCCCCGGAGAGGCCTGCACACAGGGGCATGGGGGGCAGGCCCCTCGGCGGTCGTCCCGCCCCAGAACCTTGGCCTTCCGCCCCTTCTAGAACGTTAGGCTCATACCTCCACCACTCACTCTTCCAGAGTCTCGGTCCTGATACGTTGATGCTCCCGCTGCTGAGCTCTTATCCCGCGTGGCTCCAGCCCATTGACCTGGTCTTTGAACGAGCTAACTTCTCAATGCTAACGCGGGCCCGAGGAGGCGTGGACCCAGGGCGGCAGCGGGGCCCGCCCTGTGCCCGCACCGTGATGCCCTGCTGACCCCAGAGCTGTACCCCTGCCCTGTCCTAGGATGAGACACGCGCAGTAAATTAGCTTCTGGAGAGAATACGTCCCCTTAAGCGGGTAATCCGTCTTCCAGTGGCCCGTGCGCACCCGCCCTCCAGCCGAACCGCAGGCAGGGGCGCTCACGGTCACGTGAGAACACAGAGGACAGGATGGCCATAGCGTACCAGGTGCGAGGGATTCCACGGCCACACGGACGACGGTGTGACAGAGCCCACGGAATGTTCCAGAGTGATTCTGGGAGCCATCAGCCAGCCTCCCTTTGCCCTCTGCTCTCCATTCCAAGAACCACCCAGGGCTGCCTTGGCCCCGAGGCGGCAGCACTAACGCCAACCACAGACGCAGGAACCGTCCCCAGAGCCTCCTGCGCGCCCGCCCACGGTCAGCGCCCGACCCTAACCGTCCAGTCCTCTCCCCCTCACTGCTGGGCAGCTGGCGGGTGGGCCTTGGCAAGGCTCCCTCAGGGTCGGGGCCGGGCTCCGACCCTCCCTGCCCCACCTACAGGCCTGCCCTTTAAAAGCAATGCTAGGGCCCCCAGGCCACCCCCAATGGCAGTTGCCTTCCAAACTGGGGCTCAGGCCAGGGGCTCTCACACCCCAGGGTCAGAGCCAAGCCCTCGAGGTGCTCTAAAGCCTACTGAGTTTCACGTAAGAGTTTGGACCTGGGGAGGGCGAGAGGGCTGGACGGTGCGGGACGGGCCTGTCCTGAAGACGGAAATTCTCAGGCCACACCTGGCCCGCGGGGCCTGGAAAGACCAGCCGGACTCTGGGCTTCGGCGCCGGGCAGGGCAGGAGGCCTCTGGTTTGGCCACGCCTGTAGCAGGAACGATGGGCTAACCTTCTGAAGACAAGGCTCCCCGAGCTGCATCTGTCACACACGGCAGGTGCACAGAGTGACCCTAGGCGTGTGCAGGGGCGATGACCCTGGAGGCACGGGTGAGTGGGTGAGGGTGAGCTCCACCTGCTCATCTCTACAGGGTCCAGGCTAACGAGGCCACCGTTAGGGACAGGCCGCCATCATTATCGCGACAGGAGGGCAGATGTGGGGAAGGGACACACTTCCCTGGAAGGAGCCCCAACCCAGTCACCTACGGACAGTGTGGCCCCCACACCCTCGCCCACCTGTCGGGGCCTTGGTGTCCCCAAACCGCGTTCATGACAACTACTGGTGTCTTTAGGTGTGTGGGGGCGGGGGATCCAGGAAGCCGGGGGTCGTGGAGCCCAGTCTGTACCTGTCTCCCTGCCGCGTCCCCCCCCAGGTCCTGCAGATGCAAAGCCAACTAGAAAATGCGCATGGAGGGACCATCCCTCAACGCGGTCAGAGGCACCCCTGCTTAGTCTCATGCCTCACAAGCTGTCACTAGCCCTCGAACAATCAGCACAAAACAAGGGTTTGTCCTACTGAGAGCCGACACATTGCTGGCCTTTATCATTGGGTAGATGGTGCACTTACCAACCAGACTCAAAATTCACACCAGGGGATTAATCGGGAAGTAAGGTCTCTAACTCCTGCATTATCCGGCCCCTCTGTCTGCCCTTTAGCAGTCTCCCGGAGGCTGCAACTTCCAGAGCAAGGGGGGTGGGGGCTAGAAGGGAGCAGAAGGGGCTCCTGGTTAGCAGCTCTTCCCGAGGCCGGTGGGGGGAGGGGGGGGTGCGGGGCAAATAAACAAGAATTAAGCTGGGAGACTCGGCTGTTCATCCAAGGTGTTTCCCTCGTTAGCGTGCATAATCGAGAGTTGGCTGTGAACGAGGAAAATGGATATTTAAAAGTGACAAAAATCAAACACAGGTCTCGTCCCTGCTTGGTTACTGGCTTCCAGTAAACACCACACTTGGCTATTGTATTGCCACCTGGTGAGACTATAGGATCCGACCAAATTACATGTCTGTCTACATCCAACTACGTTTTAGACCAGCAAATGTGATATCCGCGAACAGATGGCCATTATATCAAAATACATTTACTCCAAGGGGCCAATTCACAAAAGGGTCTTACACACACCTACATGATAAATGTACAGCTGCAATTCATTGTGGAATCTTGCAAAACACACTTTCTTCCAAATTTATAATTGATCACTTGTAAAGTTACTTCACCTCTGTTACAAAGAGAGCAGGTGGTTTTGATGAAAGTTAGAATATACTGGGAAATAAAAAATGCAGAGAAAGCAGATATAGGTAAGAGCTCATTCCTTCCTACTCTGAAAAGGACATTAAAATACAGGCAGGATATATGTTAATTTATGAACATAAGTTCTGATTTTTCGCAGGAAGGTTGATACTTTGCCAAGCAAAGCTGAAAGACCACTTCTCTCGTGTGATAGGAGCAAAAATTTTTCTATCACTCTGGCAGATTTTAATTGCCTGGTACCAATCATTAACGTACTGGTCTGCAAAACCATCTGATTTATACTGGAATTGTTTCTTTATTTAAAACCCGTTAGAAGCCATCTTCAAGAAATGCAGAAACTGTAAATAGAACGGCCTATAATTTTTACCCATCTCTGATTTTAATTAGGGATCCACAGGTAACTTCCTTAACTATCATCTCTTCTTTTCCTCACGGCCCCCGAATGCAACACCGAGTTAAAAGAGAAAGAAGCAGCCCCCCTTTCAAGGCTGCTCCCAACCTCCCAGCGGGCCCCCCGGGTCGTAGTCTTACGTCCAGAGTCACAATAATGGCACAGCGCAAAGTAGGGCTCAGACCTGACTAAAGAGACCACAGACTTTCACCAGTTTTCAGTGATGTCAGGAAGGAAAAGAATAAAAATGCACGAGAATCTTGCAAAATCAGAAGAGAACATAAAATGAAGCAAGAAGGACAGGAAGTCAGTGATTCTACGGCCCTGAGAAAACACACACGTTTCACTACCGCCGGTCAATAGGTTCATAAAGTGTGCTAATGTTCTCGGTGCACCGCCTAGTGCCACGCAGGGGGGGCGGGGTCTCACGCTTCCAGTTACTGCCTCCGCGCTGAGGACGGATGGATGGACAGACAGACGCCGGTCTCTGGCAGTCTGACCAGTCTGGGCTTACAAACCAACATTCGCAAACCACGCCCAGGATGCTGGATTCCAACCTGGTAGGATCTGCCCACCGACACCAGGAAAGACTTTTACCAGACAGGGTCAGGTTCATCCTCACGGAAGTCAGGAGGGGAGACTCGTACACGGGATCTCCCTCCAAATGGCCGAAATCAGCACAAGAACTGTAAGTCAGCTCACACACCTGCTCGTTCTCGGTCTGTCGGCCACATGCAAGAGCCGGCATGAAGACCCAACGGCGAATGTGTCCCTATCCAGTCACCGTCCAGCATCGCACGCGGTGTACCCTATGATTCCTCCACGAAGTTTCCGCTACAGAGTGAAGTCCCACAGAACTTTGCTCCTTCGGGGTGTCAGAACACGCGAGTGAGAGACGAGAGGGAGAAAGGGCTCCATGGTCTCTGAACCACACCCAGGGCTCACGTCTCAGAAGTGTGTCCATTTAGCATCCAGTGTTTTATTCTCATAAATGCACAGGATGAAACAGGAGAAACGGAACTTCAACTCTCAGGGGGTGGGGGCATGGGTGTCATCAGATGTGGGTATCGATGACAGGCTGACTTCTGACAGAAAGTCAGGGGAGTGTTTACCCTTAAGTACGCTACGGCCAGATGCCAATTACGTACCGCTGTGCTCAGCATCACAGCATCCTGCTTCAGGACCCTACAGAAGAATCACCACACTCGACTGGAAGCTTTACACAAGGTCACACAACGCCCAACTTCCTTGAAATCCCCTGAATAACGACAGTGGTGACGGAATCAAAGTGACAGCCACACCGCCATGACAGAAAGTATCATTCTCTCATTGTAACACCTGGGTTTACTTCTACTATTATCAGTTAATTCTCATAATTGCTTTCCTGGATGCCTTTGAAATTTTTCTTAGCTAAGCAGAGGCAGAGGCAGAGAGACTGACTCATAAAAACTTCTGACGTTAGGTGATTATTTGTCATGATCTTTTGTTTTCATTACAAGCTACAACTTCCTAAAAATCTATATGGGTAAAAATGTCCCACAATATGGTATCTGTGGGGATTGTTACTTCTAGGGATGAAACTGTGAGAACAATACACTTCACCAGGTGAATGAATATCGTTTCTTAGCCTACGAGATTTTTGTGCGAGCAGCTCCTGTTTCACAGGAGACAGAGTCAGCTCGACGTCACTGCATTTTCTCCATGAAAACCCCCACCCTCAGCGCCGCTCGCTCCCCTCCACCCTTCACCCCCGCCCCCCCGGAGGAAATCTGATGAATGAGTAAGCCTCGAATGGTAACTGCAGTACAAAACTCTCCTCTTACGATCGCTTACAGAAGTAAATGACATTTCTCTCCATCAAATGAAACAAAGACTCCAAATCATCCGCTGCCACTTTTGTGTGTGTGTAAAAACAGCCTTGCCATCAACCCCCAAGCACCCCCGGCCCGCCCTTCCCGAGCCCAGCACGCGGTGTGGAGCGTGACAGCATGTCCCCACAAGGTGGGTGCCGCTGTGCTGGGGAGAACGCGGCCAGCAGCGGAACGGAGCGACAGAGTGAGCACACAGCAGCGGCCGCGAGGCAGGAGAGAAGGTGCCGCCAGCCCACGTGCGTGTGCATGCGCGTGTGCCTGTGTGCAGGTGTGTGCACGCACGTGCGCCCGTGTGCGCGTGAATATAAAAGACACGGACCTCTTCACTCCCCAAATGGGAATGCAACAACCAGATCCTACGGTTAGACTTCATTTAAAAAAGAAATTAAATCTTGTTAATATTTTTTGTCATAAAACGTGCCTTCTGGATGCCAATGTGTCCCTAAAGATGTGCTGTCATCTTAGGCAACATGAAATTCTGTGCGTTCTAATGCAAGTGGGCATAAGGCAATGTATACGGTCCCTGTTAGAGTTTAATCTGACATCAGCAATGTGTGCCCTGACGGTTTAAAATGTAAATACACACATATTGTCTGAAAAAATATTTTCATCTCAAATTGTAATTATACAATGAGGCACAAACATCTTATCTTTGGCAAATGAGATAAAAATTATATTTCTCAAATGGCAGCCCAACATTTTTAAAAAACATCTTTGTTTCTTTAAAGGAAACACGATTTGCTCTATTCAACAGTCATCTTAAGAATGGTGAGAAGTGACAGCTGTATTTGTTTTTTAATGGCTAAATGTAGTAAAGTCCCAAATTCCCTCGAGTCTTAATAACAGTGGCTCCGAGCAATTAGGTTTGCATCCCCTCAGCCTGCACCTGAATCTCCGCCCCAATGACGCCCTTCAGAAAGGCGTTCCCTTGAACCGTCCTGCTCTCTGTTCCACGAGAGATGAACGTTCCAGAACCCTGCCTCCTCGCTATTTCTGCTCCTCCGGGAGATGAACCAAAGTGTGGGTGCCTCGTCTGGAAGAGCTGGAGCAACAACAGAAGAAAGGCTTTCCCCTGAACATGACTTGCTTTCTAAAATTCAACTCTGAATCTGTGCTTCAAATGGGAGCAGGTTCCTCAAAACACGCATTCACACAAGGTGCGAGCAGCCACCCGTATCTGTTCCTACTTGATAACAAAACATCCCGCTACAAAGTGAAGGGTGTGTCCCTTCAATTAAAGCCACCCAGCTCTTGCCACGGCCCTGGATTTAGAAATCTGGAGTCGTTGTTGGCATTTAATATAACAGGCTCGATGACTACTGTTTCCACGTTTAGCCCACTTGGATTTTTAAGTCATACCATCTCAATGGAGGAAGGTAGTGATCCTGGAAAATACAGTGTACGCCTTCAGTGTTTTAGTGTGAAAATATATTGAATAATCCACACTCACATACTTGACTTTACAAGGTCATTATAGGACACTCGGCATAACTGGCTATTTCTCTTCCTGGAAGAACTCGTGTTTTCTCTAGGTGTAGAGTAACGTGGGCAGGGCACAGTGAAGAGGAACAGAGTTCCATTTTTTAAAAAATGTGAAATAGGGGCGCCTGGGTGGCTCAGTTGGTTAAGCGTCCAACTTCAGCTCAGGTCATCATCTCTCCGTTCGGGAGTTGGAGCCCTGCAATGGGCTCCGCGCTGACGGCTCAGAGCCTGGAGCTGCTTCAGATTCTGCGTCTCCCTCTCTCTCTGCCCCTCCCCCGCTCACACGCTGTCTCTGTCTCTCTCTTTCAAAAACAAATAAACATTTTTAAAAAATGTGAAATAGCGCTAACAATTCAAATAAAATGGCCCTTCTTCACATGGACAACTGAGGATGTAAACTGACTTTTTAGGCAAAGAAAAACCCATTCAAAAAGCAGATCATTAATAATGACAGGGAAATAAAGAAAACACAGTCCCTTTGAGGGTTCGAGATCGGGTTCCAAGATCACCCTTGGGTTTTGGCGGATGAAGATCACCCTTGCTGGCCACCCAACAGAGAGAACTAAGGAGCCTGGGCCCTCCTCACCCGCCTCGGCCCCTTAGCGCAGAGCCTGGGTCATCATCGGAGGTGGGCGTGGGGGCCAAGCCACCTTGTGCCCACGGGGCCGTGCGGCAATTGCAGTCTCGGAGATTTACTCGCCTTCCTCTTCTATCTGACGAACTACCCACACGGGTATTCTCAAAGGGCCCCACCACCACAGGGAGTGGAGATGGATCAGTCTAGGCCCCTCCCCGCTCTGCTCTGTCGAGATGATTTCATTGAAATGTTCATTTTCATCCCTGTTGGCAACATTAGAATGGAAGTATTTAACCTGTTCCCATTACTTATACAAATTACCATTATGGGGTAGGACAGATGTTAGAATCACGCCGCATAACTGACTTCCATACATTCTTTACAGGAAGTGTGAGGAGACGGGACGCCGCTAGATCCTATTATCCAGGCTCAAGAATCTTCTGTTACCAGATTCATTAACTTTGCACATCGGCATTTCATCTGCTTTCTTCGTGAAAATTCCCAGGCTAGTTGGGCTCATTTAATTTGGAGAAGGAACCCTTTGTCAGCGATGATGTTTTGATCAGGTGCGCTAGGGGAGTGAGGAGGGGCGAGGCAGGGAGGGGCGAGGCAGGGAGGAGGGGTGGGGAGACACTAGTGTGAGGAGAAGAAACAACCTTGTGGAAAATGTTACCTTTCCAACATGAATGATGAAAGAGAAGTCAGTTAAAGACGCTGGTACTCAAAGATGGCTGTCACTTCACATAGACGCTGGCACAACTCACCTAGACAGGTGACACTTTGGTGGAGCAAAATCCTGCTGCATTATTGAGCACACCGGGGAAGGGGCGCAGGCAGACTGCAGGCCCAGGATGCCTGGGGCACCCAGAGAAGAGAATTCGGCAGGTGAAGGGATTTCACTCTTCATTTGCATCCTTAAGTGGAGCTGGAGATAGTCTCCTGGCTAAAAAGATGGAAGAGGTACTGGAGTCACAGTCTAGGTGCGAGCCCCGTGCATTCCTGACATTGTCTCGCCCCGGCATCCGAAGCAGAGGCTGCAATGATGCTCCACATAATTAGGGGCAACTCAGGGCCCTCAAACTAGTCATTACTTTCCTTTTCAGAAATTTACCATCAACAGCAATTCCTAGTCAGTCGAAGGACATTTCCTCTTTGATCTCTTGTGAAGGTCGTGTGTGCCGCCCCGTGTCTGCCCAGCGACCCCATCTCTAGGCGCCTTGGCTGCAGGTGGGATTCTTGCAGAACACACGAGGTTCAACAACTTCTAGGAAAAGGTTTTAGCATAAAAGATTTGCTTGTAGTGCAACAAAACAAATTCTATTCCAACTGTTCCCACGGGACCACCTTTCTCACTAAGAGCAGCTAAATAAGGGAAACTCAACTCCTGACTTTGTAGTTTCCGTGTTTCTCTCCCCCTCTCTGTTGGTTCTGTTGATAAAACCGCTTGGAAAGAAACGCGGCGCATGTTAAAATTATTGGGAAAAGAAAGGGGCACGAAAATATTCAGAGGGAGAAAGAAAGAAAGCAGGTAGCTGTGGGAGAGGACTCCAAGTGGAAATTAGCAAAGCCAAGTCACGTGCAGGAAAGAAGGCTGTTGACCCCAATGGTTCTCAAATACCTACAACCATAGCTTGAAAAGGAAAAAGTACGCACATAGGAATGCATCCTCTGTAGAAAGGGAGAGGCCGCCATGATCACCAGAAGCCTTTTTTGTTTCCGTGACACACTGAAATCTGGTCTCAGATAGAAATAAAATAGATTCTGAGATAATGATCTGCCTAGATAAGGAGCATGACTTTCTTGAGCACAGCAGAAATTTATTTGGGAGGATTAATAATATACTATTATTTTGAAAGAAATAATTTGCTTGTTCTTGGGTAAACATTCCGTACCCATAGAATATCTGCTCAACCAGCAATATGCATTGGATTAAAACGTCCTTGACTAATAACAGCAGGTAGTATTTACTGAGCCCTTTCTCTGGACCAGACACTATCTTCAGAGCTCTGCATTTATTAATTGTGTGAAGCCCTCGCCAATGATACGGGGAAAGCCTACTATAACTACCACTTGCATGTGGGGAAACTGAGGCAAAGGACTCCCGTGAGCTGCCCCAGGACACAGTGCCGGCTGGTAGCGACGCGGGGTCCTCCCCGCAGTCTTGTTAGGGAGCTAGGCTCCTGACACACACCCATATTACCGCACATGTAACCATTCCTATCAGGAACTGTAAGTGGCATGAGTTTAAAATGAATCCTGTCTTCAGAATATGCTGTTTGTAAAATCAGATCTTTATCTACATGAAGGTCAGCAAAATTGCTCCTGGGCAGCTCTGCCTGGAAGTCGTGTTCATCTGTATCAGCCGTGACAGGCTACGGGGGGGCCCTTCCGGGCCTGGTGCCCGGGGCAGGGCTGCCAAGCCCCCGGAACCCACCTGCAGCCACGCTGGCCGAGGCTGGTCACAGAGACGGAGCCCAGGCGGGTGGGACCAGGGGCTGAGGAGAGGGAAGGGAGTCAGCGATTCGTGGGGACAGAGCTTCGTTCTGGGAAGATGGAAAGTGCTGGAGATGGCACACCGCATGGATGCCGCTGAACTGCCCACTTCCACACAGTTAAAATGGTAAACCTTACGTTGTGTGTATTTTACCATTATTTTAAAAGGGGGGGGCAGAAATGACGAAAGGAAAGAATCTGTCTAACCACACCCACCCAGGTTCCTTCTAGCAAGTCCCCTCTCCACGCACCCCAGGGCCTGCCTACCGGAGAATGGGTCTGCACTGCCACCCGGCCCGGCCTCCGGGACCCCCAGACCTGTGCACAGGTCACCAGGGGCCATGTGATCTGTCATGTGCTGAGCATGCCAGCACATCCTAGTGGACCTCGGCTTCCCCAGCCAGCACGGTGCCTGGAGCGAAGCAGCAGTTCAATAACGACCAGCTGGAATAACGCATTGAAGAATGAGTAGACACTAGATTTAACCCAAAGCCAATCAATGTAGATGAAAGCACTGAGGATGTTGCTTTGTTCCCACAAATGGTATAAATGTCTACGTGGCCCAATCACCTGGGAAGTAAACCTCGCTGTTGCAGGGCAGAAATGACTTAGTTTATCAGTCTCTAGTATAAAATGCCTGTTTGAAAACCTTAAAAAAACACACACACAACACCAACACCCCACACTAACACGATGCGTGGCAGTCATGAAGCCTCCCCTTCGTCAATCAAACACACGTCCTCAGAAGTCCTGACGGCCCTAATGATTCGACTGCGCATCAGGACAACGTATCGACGGGGATCATAAAGGAAAGAAAATGGGGTGGAAAAGGGGAAAAGGAACCGCGCTCCGAAACCCTGTCTCAGAAGATCCCTCTTTCCTGAGCTGTGCCTCCCGTGAAATCAGTAAGAATATCTGTCAGAGATGTCCTGCTGCACCATTTGGCTGATGTCAAACCTAAATAAACCAGATCAGAAAACCAGCAAGTGGCAGGAGAGAAACGGATGGGTGCAGCGCGGCCCTCGGGTAACTCGCATGGTCTGCTTGCTGATTTTTTGGGGAGGGGAGGGGGCGGTGGCGGCAATCACCGCAGTCATTTGTGGTACTAATGTCCAATTCAGCCTCCCTTCATTCCCCTGATTTAGGTGGTCAGAGTGGTTTCGTAGCCGACACGGGGAAGCTGCACTGTTTAGCAGGCTATTTAATGGGAAACTGGCAGTCTTATTTCTTTTCTAGATTTGGTTTGTCACTAGGTCTCCATTACATGCCACTCAGCTTTGATGTCTTTGGACAGGACTGATCAAAAGATGTCATTTGACCTACACAGCATGGCAGAAACTTGGAGAAGTCTCATAAAGCGACACTCTGGCTGTAAATAAAATGACATTATTATTTCCTCTCTCCTATCATGTAGAAAAGCCAATTATGGTAATGCACTGCATGTCAATGAAAATACAGCAATCTTTTCGGAGCAGCGACTGCAGGCATCGGTATTGCAACTCTCCTTCCTGGGAAAATTTGCCCATTGGAAAATGAAGAGGAAGGAGGTGATACATGTCTTAAAGACGGTTAATAAAATCCCGGACAGCCAAGAAAAGTGCAAGTCAGCAAAACAATTGGAAGTGCAAAATGCAAACTGTTAAGTTTCCAAATTATCTAATAATGTAATCTTCAGTGATTTATATTCCGGCCCCGGAATGGCCAGCACCACGTCGTGCATTTCTCAGTGTTTGAGTGACAGGAGAGGCGATTTATGGTACTAATAAGCCCCTTCATCCCTTCTACTCCTTAAGGAAGCCAACTCTGGGGGCAGGGTGAGGGGCTCTAACCTTGTCCCTACGATGCACTTGCAGGTACAGCCCTGAGGTGTGGTCCTGCCTGTCCCGCGTCTCAGAGAGACTGTCGCATTGTTTTAGAACGCCCGACTGTATGCATTCCCACGTGTGCAAAAACGCTCCCCATCTTTCTCCTACCCAAGCCTGTGTCAGAGCCGAACCTGCATACAAAAGATCTCGCCTGCTTTTGAGAGGTGAGCGCTCATTTGCCACGTTTCGTTACCAGCTCCGTGTCCCTAATAAGGGACAAGAGCATCTTTCAACTGGAGGCCACCGCTGGCCAGCGCGTGCCCATTTGCGGGCGGAGGAAGCCCCCCGGCCTCCGCTGCTTCCTCCTCCCCTGGCCCCGTGTTTTCCCCTAATGCAGAGGCAGGAAGTCCCCCCAGGAGCCCTGCCATTGTCTGAACTCTGGAAGCCTCCAGCAGCCCCGACTCCTGGTCTCCCAGCTCCAGGGCTCACTCGGCCCTAAACACCACCCCCCCACGAGCCCCCGCCACGTGGTAGCTGCCCCCCTGCAGCGTGTGGGTGAAATGGAGTCTCCCTGCGCCTCGGCCGGCCCGGGGGTCTGAGATGCAGCATGAACTTGTCTTTTCCATTCGTGCCGTTTATTCAAAACGGGGGAAGCAGCTTTAGTTCAGCCCATGCAGGACCGGGGGTCGAGCTGCGATGCAAAATGAGGCTTCCGCCCGGGGAAAGCGTTTTAATACTTCTGTATCCGTGGTGTAGGGTTCATTTTCAGAAAAAATAGGACCGTGCGGTCGGTGTCCACTGAAATCAAGGAAATAAAGGGATTTTCAGAGCCGCTTGATCCATACCAAAAATGAAAACTTTTTGGCTATGTCAGAGAATTTTTAAATGGTCTAATTTGTTTGGTTAAAAAGAATTAATTATGACAAGTCATTTCTGAACGCACACTGCCACCACGTCTCTTTCCCTACAATTTAATTTTGGGGCACAACACAGCGCAGATTAAATTTAGAAGCTTCATCAAATTTTAGTAACTTTAAATACTATTCTTTATGTCAACACCGTCAGGGGCTTAACAAGACCTGACATTTGTAAGGCTCTGCGTTGCACTGAGCCGTCGCGCAACGGTCCCTCCCAGACACAGGGCACGCATCCCGCGGGTGATCAATAGGAGCCCGTGACTATGCTTCTTGACTCAAGCGCCATCAATTGCAGTCTGCAGGTAGGAGCCCAAAGAAAATCTAAATTGCCTGATTTTCGTCCCACTTTTTGGCTTTCAAAGGACACCCTTCTGTTGCAACAGAATATAAGCCAGGGACTTGTTTTCCCTATCACTCTGGCATTCTTCATGAGGACAGCGATAATTACTTTTACTTCTACATACGAGCTGGGTCTCTGGTCACTGAAACTCAGTCAAGGTTGGGATGCAACTCAACACCACGGAGCTGCCTCCCCGTCAAAAAGACCCTGTGTTCAGGTCACACAGACAGCATGCAAAGGGACTCTGAATCCTCATTGTTGCACGGAGGCCCCATACAGTCTATGATCCGTACATCAGTCTATGGCTTTCCAGTCCTGAGGTCTCCTTCAGAGAGCTACCGCTTGACATACACTATTCTTACTTGGAAAGAGAATTCTAGAACAGATGAGTGAGTTCATTCTCGCAGTTCACTGAGGTCCGGCGTCCCTTACACACTGGGTGTGCACGGCCACCCCCAGCACCCCCTTCTGTGATGGACAGCATCAGTCACACATAGTCAGGTACCGCTCGGCTGTGTGCGTCCAGGACACCATACAGCGTGGGCAAGGTAGGGCTCTGTGCACTGTGAAAATACTAGTATCGCTTGCTTTAATTAAAAGGTGTGTTTCCAGATCTCATTTAACCTCAAGCCAAAAGACTCAAATCTTTAAACACACACTCTCTCTCTCTCTTTCTCTCTCTTTTTAAATGAGAAATAATTCCTATAACACGTAAGAAAACCCAATGAGCTAATGTTAGGCACCCTAGCAAAGCGTATTTTAGTAAATATAAGACTTCATTGCCTTCTGGGTGGGAACTCATGGCTTTGGGTAAGGATGGGGGAGGAGAAACACTAAATTTACCACCAGACAAGAATTTCAAAGTATTTCTGCATTTCTAAGTTTTGAAGGGGCTTCATCCGCAGAGGGAGAGGAGGGGATGAGATGGGGAGAAGCAGATTTATCCACTGGATATTTCATTCCCTACCCCAATATTAAATTTTATGTGGGGAATCTAGGAGTTTAAAAGCTTCACATTTTTGTGTAATAAAAAAGAAATACAATGTCCTGTTGCTATGCGTAGTGACACTTTATGCAGGAAAGAAAATCATTCTCCTTAGCTATTCTTTGAAATACGACCTACCACGTCATTTAATTTTTGAAAACCCTAAGGTCATGTAACACACTTTCTCTGTCATTTGTAAGTACATTAACTCAGTGGCCATACGGCAGTGAAATTATGATAATGGGCTGCGAAAATGGGTCAGGCAGGCACTGCATTTCATGTTAGCTTCAAACAACCATCAGAGCAGAGCTCCAATCAAATATGACAGCAGAAAAGCACAGAGTTTACTTTTCTTAAAGTGTTTCCACTCCCTCAAGTACACACGCAAGACAAGCCAGAAGGGTCCCACCTCGGGGGTGAATGAACCGCAAGAAAGTTACCCCGCTGAGAGATACGTTCTCTTTCAAAACAATTTGGCCTTAAAATCACAGACGTTGTGTGAAGAGGGAGGGCGAGGTCAAAGCAGACCAAAAACTGTTTTCCGAGCCATCTCTCCACCGTGGTCCGAGGCCTCGAACAATGGGGATCCCGTTCTGAAAACTGGGATCACATTCTGAAGACTGCTCTGTTAAGTGAAAACTATTTTAAATTAGAAGCAACTTAATGTACTCACTTGAACAAACAAACAAAATCCCTTTTTACTAACAATCCTTGCGTGCTTGACTCTCCTGAGGAAGGAAGAAAAGAACGGGCAGTAGATGGTGATTTTGCTGGGATGGCACATCTTTGACTGAAGTGTAACTGAACTAAGGAGTTTGTAACTCCAAAGGTCTGCCCCTCGAATGCAAACAAAAACACGCACACTCACAGAAAACTGACTTGGGAGTACACTCGAGGAATGAAAGCTTTCAAAGCCACGTGAGTACGTGTGTCCTCATGAGCTCAACCCGACTGAGTTCTAAGGTGCAGCGTCTACATGGCTCTTTGCCTTCTAAGACAGGCCAGTCCCACCGCCCCATGAAGAGCACCGTCCGGTGCAGGCATCCACCCAGACCGCAAAAGAATCTGAGTGCAATTCCTTTTAAATAGCCCTTTCTCTTTCCTTTTTTTTCCTCTGTACTAAAAAATAAAATAATAATAATAAAATAAAATCTGTCAGTAAAATAATAAAATAAAATCCGTCTCTCCTGAGAGAACCCTGAACACGGGCTGCTAAACACAAAGACAGAGAAACACCATCGGCATGCAAAAGTTAACTGAATGGCAGAGATAATTGCTAAGATAATTATTTTGATAGAAGCCAGGTGAAAGCTTCTGTGCGTATTGTCCTACTCCGGTTAAGGGTAAACAATCCATTTCAGATACATGCTATTCACAATGACATTTTATTTTCGATTTCTTTTTGGAAAATAATTGTAATGAAAACCAAGGACTTTAAGAGGAGAGCTAGCTAGATAAGTTTTGACACGTCTTTCTGATTACTGTACCGTAATCCTATCAATGAGTGATATGATGTGCTCTGTGATACAGTATCTCTAGTGTATAAAATAACACCGCACTTTATAATAAGAGAAGAAACACAAAGGATAGTTGGGACCATTCTGTGGGTCAGTATCAGCGTAAGCTCCTTGCGACTCTGGAGTTGACTGACAATGGAATTTAATGTAGTATAACTACAGTAGCCTTGAGCAAAGATACAATTATAGCTGGAAAGCATCTTAGGTTCCTGACTGTGGCTGGCATCATGATATAAATCAACAATTGCTTCTTCCCTTTTCCTCTGCAGCCCCTCCCCTCCAAACTCGAAACACAGAATCTTCCAGAATCAAAAACTTGGTAAAAGGTCAGATTGTTTTCCTCAATGCCATAAAAATGGCATAGCTAGATCTGACATGCATATGCAAATCAGCTCAGAAAAACACTGATTTCCCTTCACACTGAATTACTGTATCTGTATGAATATTGATACAAACACCCCAACTAACAAAAAAAACACACAATCTCTATGGTTAGTTGCCAAGATGCAAACAAGAAACATAGTTACACTGAATACAGTTACTGTTTCTTGGGTCCACTGACTACAGCAAACCACTTCCTTAACTGATAAATACCTATTTCAATTTATTTAACTGTATTGAGTTAAGAATGCTAATATTTGCTTGTTAGGAAAAGGACTTATAAATTATACAACATGGTGTCAGAAGAGTATATTGATTATTGATAACTTATTTATATGGGCATTTAACACAAAACAGAACCTCTCTAGGAGGTTAAGAAAGAACAACAGAGATGGAGAATTAAATTGGCAGCAACATGAACGGAAATGCAGGTAAGGCCCACACTTACAGCATCTTCTAGTCCTCAGAAAGGCATCTTAAGTCAAAGTGATGTAAGATGAATCTGACTGTGACACAGAAGTAATGTTAGTTTGATAGGTTATATTGCTGACAACTGACTGCATGTTCTTTATTTTTTGAAGATACCGTATCTTAAAAAAAAATCTTGCAAGTACCATATTTACTCAAATATTTAATGAACCTACACACTGCATGGTACGGAGCTTCCGGAAGCACACACAAATCGATTATGGACGTGGCATGGTGCCACATGAAAATCACTGGACTTGTAATCTAAGAAAACAGGACTCTCATCTTATTTCTACAGCCGGTATCACTGGGAATCCTTGACCGTTATCCACAAGCTAGCCTGAGTCTCCATTGCCTCATCTACGAAAAAGGCAGGGGGTGTGGCAGATGATTGTTAAAACCCATCCCAACCTAAAAATGTTCGAGTCCCATGAGGGCCAGAAGCAGCACGGCACAAAGCAAAGACAATGAGGAAGAAGACACGATCCCGACACACCCAGCGAACCAGTCGCGCCCATGGCGCTGGCTACACGGTCAAGGAAGAGCCTCTGCTTCCCAGAAGGAGGAGGGTTGGTAGAGGGGCTTCTCATGGAGAAAACACTGAGTGGCACTGGGCGGTCGGAAAGGATTTCCAAAGGCAGAGAAGGGCAGGGGAGAGGTCACGAGGAGGGGCAGCATAAGCAGGGGCGTGAATGTTGGGGAGCATGTGGCCTTCGGCAACTGAGAAGGGTCTTTCTTCCACCACCACGTGAAGCCCACATTTGCTTTCCTTCTGACGGCGCCAACCCTGAGGCCAGCGTACTGCTTTCTCAGTTTCGACAGGACCCAGCCAAGACGCAAATTGACAATTGATGTTTATTTCATAAGCCTGCTATGTGTTACATTTGCCATATCGTATGGGCCGTGGCTTCTACAACACCTATAACAGTGCTTGGCACACGGCAGGCACTCAATAAATGTTTACTGAAGGGACACAAGAAAATAGAAAAGCATGGTATTGTCTTTGGCCTGACTCAGTATCCTGCCCACACAACGCTCTTACCATACTTCATTATCTCTGCTCTTCCCCACAGCACAACAAGAGGAGAACGTAGATGGTGACGAGAATCTCCTGGTAAACTTTCAGGAGCCACACAAATGCTTTCTGAGGAGTCAGGGAGGTGTATAATTTCAGCACAAGTTCTCTCTAAATCACAAAAGCCTTAGAGACCCAGTGTTGTGTCTCTTGACTATACTGCAGGCCACCATGTCCTGGGGACCAGCACCTCCGCCTGCCCCCTGAAGTTCTGCACGGCAGAGCCCATCTCTCCCGTGGAGGATACAAACCAGTTCACCTCAAGGGTTTGGTTTGAATGATGGCCAAACCCTATGTGAGCCGTAGCCATTTATTTGCATGTTTATTACACATTATTAAGTGGATCTGTAAAATCATCCTATTTGGAAATTAACATGTCGCCCCCACCTCAAAACTTCTACTTGATTTCAAATCCCCAAAAGCATGTGTTTTCATTTCAGCCAAAGATCCCATAGGCTGAAAACACCTCAAATGCTGCAGCTGTTAGAAACGCGCTAGGATTTCCTCTTCTCAAGAGTTCAGAAGTGAATAAATACATTGTGTAACTATCAAATGAGGAATTATGTTTGTTCCAACAAGGTAGAACGAGGTTTGTTGCAACAAGCCAAAACAGGACGCCTTGCTTTCTGGGAGGGAGGCACCGCCTGCAAGAGGCAGTTCTTACGCTCTCTCTATGGCCGACAGGAAGTACTAAGGTGTCTCCCCCTCTGGGTGTGTGTCTGTGGTTGAGTTTATGGTAATGGGTGCAAGGGTCGGGCCATGTATTAAAGATGTCAGTACCAGCTGACAAGCATCCCAATGCCCTCGAGAGAACATCTTTCTGGAGGGAGATGACTGTTGTCCTTCAAGGGAATCACCCAGGAGACCATAAATTTGTTACAGTGATGTTGCCATCAATCAAAGTATTTTTGGAACTTCTCTTTTGACAGAATTAGTCAGCTAATTTCTTACAAGACATAATTTCTTCCTTACGGTCATAAAATATGCTGCCCTTTCCTCTCTCCTGTCTCCCTTGTCTTTCTACCTGGTGCCCGTAGCAAGCATTAGGGTTGTTGGCCAATACTCATGTTCTTCTTTTCCAAGCACGTCGCAGACCTGCACTTCCCTGCCTCCGAGATCAGATGCGGCTGAGGAACTGTGAGCAGGGGCGGGGTTACGTCCCTTCCAGGGAGCCTTCAGAACCAGCATGCCACGTCTGCCGCAGGGACCAGTGATGGTCTAGGTAGAGACAGAACGCCAACCTGGTATCTGGGTGTGGAAACCATGCAGCCTACGTGGAGATATGCCTGGAGTGCATGTGGGAGAGCATGTTCAGTGACTCAAAGCCACAGAGATGTGGGGCTCTTTGTTACCGCATATCCATCTGTCTGATACAGTCCTATACCTCTGTCACACCCCAAATTGTTTACCTTAGTTGCAACGTCCATCACCTAAGCCACTCAGCACACTAAGGACCTCCAGGAAGAAGTGTTTCTAGGATGACTGTGGGGGTGGAGGTCAGGGGTGGGGGTGAATACAGACCCAGACCAAGATCAACATCCAGGAGGATAAAAACACACTTCTAATCATTCGGGTGATTTTAATCAATTATAGCTGACATCAGAGGTACTATATAGTACATATAAAACTAAGAGACTACCTGAAGCTGATCTGCCTACGGGTCCCTCCAAACTTGGGAAATTAAGGCTTCCCTGGGCACACACATGTCTTATGGCTGTACATTTGTGTCTGGTACCCAGGCATTCAATGAACAGGTCCTGTTTCATGTCAGTGCCGAACGATGGTGTCACAGAGGCAAAACCGACCAGCACCCAGGGAAGCTCACAGTGACGGCTGAGGTCATGTCCTTCCCCACCCCACTATTTCCTCTGCAAACACTTATCGAGGGGGAATCAGCAGCTGGCCTGTGCCTCTGTCTCAGGAAAGACAATGGAGTAGTCGCGAGGCATGAGGAAATGGAAGGAAACAATGACTTTGCTCACAAACGTGGACCCAGAGACCCTGCCAACACTTCTGCTTCTTCCAAAGCCAGTTACTGGGCTTCAGCTGTCTGGCACCAGATTACTCTCTGCAGAGACACGAAGTGAGGAGGCAGCCTTTGTCTTCACAAAACCAAAAAGTAGGATGTGAAAAGGACACCTTCAACTCACTTCCACGCACAACAAAATGCTGGAAGTCCTCTCCCAGAGTAGCAGACCCAGCGCTAGGGAAAACGCAAGGGCAGAGGAAACCCTTACCTTGCCCACGAAGGTAGGAATGAACGTTTATTTTGGAAGCGAGTTCACACCCTAGTGAGCAATGGCAAGGAAACAGGAGAAGCTGGGCGGGGACACAGAAAGACCACTCCGCAGCCTGGGCCTGCCTCATCCGTGCTCTCATTCACTCACTCATTCATTCATTCTTCCGCTCATTCATTCATTCACTTGGCCACACTCTGGCTCTGCCGGGATGAGTGAGCTGGTAACTGTCAGCAAAGCACAGGGTCGGCATGAGGCCAGAGTGACACATGCCTGAGAGGGGGCTCACCCAGTGCCTGGGGTCATCGCACACTCAGCAAATGGATAGTGATGACACCTTCCTGGAATGCAATTTGGCAATTAAAACGACCCAGATTCTTTGACCCTTCAATATCTGACTGGGGAACATGTGCGTTGAAATACGTAAATATCCAGCACCATAGTTCGGGGAGGTTCACAACCGGAAACAACCTGAACATCCACCAGTAAGGGAACAGTTGAACAAATGTGGGACCTTGAAAAGTACACAGCCTAAAAATAGACTAAGACATCTCTCTGGAGTGATGACCATGACTTATTTTTAAGTGAGAAAATCAAACTGCATAATGGATTCTGCTTTTTAGACAATAAAGATAGCCCCACGTGCAGTACCTATGTCTTCACACATACATATGAGCACAGACAATGAACCAGGCTAGAACCGGGCTCCTTTCATGGGTTACCTTAGTGGGAGGGGAGATAGAAAGGGAGAAAAGGGAAAACGATTAGTAACTTTAAAATTTCTGTTTTGAAGGTGAATATTTTTACACTTTGCTCTACTACTTAATATAAGCATATATTGTTTTAAAATTTTAAAATTAAGTTTAGAACATGTGAATAAGTAGTAGCTGACATTAATATCATCACTGTCATTGTCATCATCACCATCACCTTCATCACCACCATCACCGTCATCACTTCATCATCACCATCACCACCACCATCATCACCACCATCACCATCATCACCATCACCGCCATCACCACCATCACCATCACCATCACTATTATCATCACCACCATCACTATCACCATTATCATCACCATCACCACAGTCACCACGATCATCGTCACCATCATCACCATCACCACCATCATCACCATTACCATCACCATCATCACCATCACCACCAGCATCATCACCATCACCATTATATCATCACCATCATCACGATCACCATCACCACTGTGACCTTCATCACCATCACCATCACCTTCATCACCATCACCACCACCACCACCACCACCACCACCACCACCACCACCATCATCATCATCATCATCATCATCATCATCATCATCATCATCATCACCATCCATGACTTGCTAGTATAGTCATCCTTCCTGAGTTTCACTGTGAGTCCAGATGAGGGAAATCCTAAAAGAACACTGTAGGACAATGTTTTTCAAACTGAGCTTTAACTCATTAAGGGGCCACAAAATCAATTTAGTAACACTTTTATAATGGGATAGAATGTACAAATCTTTCTTTGACTTACAATAGGGTTACATCTTGATAAACTCATTCTAAATTGAAAATCACCTAAGTTGAAAATGTGTTTAATATACCTACTATACCAAACATCACAGCACAGCGTGACCTGCACTAAATGTGCTCAGAACACCTACGTTAGCCTACAGTTGGGGGAAATAGTGTCTAGGAGTATCCAATACTAGCTAGTTCACACCAGAGACGCCATCTCAACACAAGACTATGGCAGTGGGGGAGTGGGGCTTGCAGAGAGCACTCTGACAGTGTGCACCACATACACTCTGTCACTTCTTCCCAGCAAAACCTGAGTTGTGATCATGGAGGAGCACAGATGAGGGCCGCCGTGCTGGCGTCTGCACACCATGATAGAGCCGCAGACACCTTGTGCTGCACCCGTGTTAAAGAGCAGGTGGGTCCTGTGAGTAGGTGTGAGCTGCCTCCAGGGGCACTGCTCCACGTGCTCAGGGAACTCCTCCTCTCTCCCTGCACTAATAATAGCACCGGGTACACTGCCCTCTCCCCTGCTAATGATGACAGCAGCTGGCACTTCCAACCCCAGCACCACGTGCCGACCCAGTTCTGAGCACATCAGCTGCCTTCAATCACTTCCTCCTCACGATTCCATCATATTTCACAAAGAAACTGAGGCAAATGATGTGGCTCAGGCCACAGCACATAGCTGAGTTTCTGTGACCACAGCGACATGCATAAAGCAGCTGAAATTAGGAGTGTTGTCTGAAATCATGAAGATGAGCGGGAGAGAATATAGATTTGACCAGGGACTGGGGATGCCTGGGATTATGCTTTCTGTAACAGAGACACCAGATCAGACAGAAACAGTCCAGAATCAAAAGCAAAGATGTCCATGCCCTTATCTCCAGATAGCACTTGTTTCTGCTAACGCACAGCATCTTAAGCAATTTAAGACCAAATTCTTTTTTTTTTTTTATGTTTTATTTACTTCTGAGAGAGGGAGAGAGACAGAGTGAGCAGGGGAGAGTCAGAGAGAGAGGGAGACACAGAATCAGAAGCAGCTCCAGGCTCTGAGCTAGCTGTCAGCACGGAGCCTGACACGGGGCTCGAACCCACAAACCGTGAGATCATGACCTGAGCCGAAGTCGGACGCTTAACCGACTGAACCTTCCAGGCACCCCAAGACCAAATTCTTTAAATGAACAATTTCCTGGGTTAGTAACACAGTAAATATCCTCAATCAATAAACCTTAGAAACATTTTCTCATAGGGAAGCATTTGCTCTTGGAAGTAAGTTAAACTCTCACTTCCTGTGTGTGGTCCTACTCAAGATTCTGGAATGGAAGACAAACTGTGTGCTTCTTTGTAGTATATGACGAGACGTGTGGTTTAAAAAATGACCCGTTACTTAAAAATAGTTTAGCTGCTTCTATGTACATTGAGAGTGTTGGTAAATGTTTCAAATGCATTCCTGCAAAACCCCAGAAATCACATGCTCTTTGCGGTCTTGAGCGATCTGTCAATGAAGGTGATTAGTTCAGTAATGATCTCCCAACTGAAGATCGATTTGATCAAGTGATTTAACCGAATTCTTTAAAACTGCAACAAAGAACAGGGTGGGTCCTTTCTTCAGGGATGCAGATGCAACTGGGTATTTCACAGACATCTCTGAGGCAATAAATGCACATCACCGCTATTTTCTGATAAATAGCCAATAAAGTTATCCAGACAGTTTTAAAAGAATAGCATCTCACCATAAGTCTGTCATAAGTAAATTACTCCATCTGGAATGTCACAGATTAAAGAGAAAGCAAAACTCTTAATTTCAAACATAAAAACACCTCCTCTGACCCCACTAGCTTTGTTAGTATGTGGGGAAGGTAGGTGAAAATGCACGATATTGGTAGGTTTCTGTATCTACATTAAATGTGCTGGTTTAGAAAGGTCCCATATTGCATATAACCATGGAAATTCCTGAAGTCACTAAAAAATTCAGAGAAGAGAAACCTAGTTTACTTAGAGAATGAGAGGTTTGTCTCATAATTCTCCCACCTAGCTCATGAATCACTAAAACAATGGTTAGATGATGATGGTTCTAGAAGATTCCAGTGAACTGTCCTTAAGTTACCAGTTCTGGCTTTTATCTGAATCACTAATTCACACATGGATATATAAAAAAAAAATCTGCCCCCCACCCCACTGTAGTTTTGAAAGGAGAAAGGAGAAACTATCTAGTAAAGGCAATGGTAATACATCTTATTTTAAGACCAGGAAGCATAGACTCCATCTGGGATCTACAGTCACCACATGGACACATGACCTTCTATGGGTTATGTGGTTCAGAAGCCCCTGTGACCTAGCTCGTCGGCTATGACCAAACCCAAGACTCATCAGTCAGTCTGATTTCTGGTCTCCAATGACTCAAAATTACCCATGAGTAGCCACCCTATGAGGAGAAAGAACTGAGCAATTATTTGAGAAACGGAACCTAACTGATAAAGTAACGACACAGTGCCTATCAATGATAAGCCATACAACTTTTGAAAATGAATTCCCTTTAAGGAATCATACCTCCTTACTGATTGCATAGTTATATTGATAATAGGTCTTTTTTGAGGACTTGCTATTATTTAAAACACAGATACATCAGTTTCTATTGAAAGATACTTAGTTGCCTATTTGAAGTCATTTGAGTGTCTTTATGCATTAAAGTGTTATGGTTCATGCCTTGGCCAATATCCCTATGAAAATAGCTCCCAAATTAAATCCCTAATAAATTAAGTTAATAATTCACCGTCATTAAGTAATTTAATTTCTTTAGTGAGCAATAAATAGTTCTTGTGACATTCTTCTAGGACACAAGTACAAATGTTATTTTTCTTCATTAGCTCAGACTCCTCCTGAGTACGGGGGGTAAAAACACACCCGCAAAAAGGCGGTCTATTTGTTACCCTCTGGTTTTGTAGCTGCTTTATCACTGCAACAATTCCACTGTGTTCAGTAGAAATCAAACGATTCAGGCGGCTATTGTCAACGGAAAGTTATTTCTTAGAGATGATACAAACTAGACCTTACACGGGGACTAAAAACTACAAGCACCATTTTCCTAAGATTCTTTTTAGATACTGTCTCATATATCCAATTTCAAAGTTACCTTGTAAGAAGTGGCAACAGACTTCTAATGTATCCCCAGCTTTGTCAGAAAAAAAAAAAAAGAGAGAAGACTGGTTAAAATATGAAAGTTATGCGTAAGTGTAAACAGCCTGTTACCTGTATTTAGCATGTTTGTTTCCTGTAGAGCTAAAGGGCCCTGGTGGTCAAATGCGCACGTCTAAGTGATAACCCCCACCCGATCCTTGCAGGCAGCACACGCAGCACCCCACCTCCACGGAGCGTACAAACGAAACACTGGAGGTGAACAGCAACGAGACCCACATGTGTCCACACAGCACAGTGACGCTCTCCTCTTCCGTGGCAGAATCAGAGAAAGCGCCCCAGATGGTGGAGGAGGAAGGAAGGAAATATGCATGTCAGAGGAACAGAACCAAATAGTTTCCAGCCAATTCGACGTGAAAATACAGACACATGAAAACAGATGCAGAAGGCACACTTAACCATTGTGAAATTATACGCAAAAGTGTTTCCAAAAAGATGCATAAAGAATTTATCCTATCAAGGGTTTAACAGATATTGTTGACTAAAACCACAAGGATTTAGAGCTCATTTGGGAGAAGCGGAGTCTTCTGGGTAGCTGAAGGTTTACTCTCTTAAGCAGAATTTTATAAAAAAATGTTTAAACCCTGGAAAACCTACATAAAACATACATGCTTTGGCCACACTGGTTTAAAGTATACTGTACACAATTAAAATGTTCCTGACAACTATATATAAAAACTTTGGACCATCAGTAATGGCCACAAAGGGGCAGAGAATGATGCCATTTCCAATAAATGGCTGCAATTCTGTGTTTTTCATGTGATTCATTCTTCTACAATAGTTTTTCTTCCCTTTTCTTCTCCCTTACTAGTACGTCTCTTGTTATTACTTCTCACTGCTCCGTCTTCGCCTTCCTGCAATTTGCAACTGTTACTTGGCAGTGGCCTAGAACAGGTATTCATGACTATTATAACCGTGTGTGATGGAAAAATAAAATTTGAATGGTGAGTGAGGACCGAGAGATACTGTCTACCAATAAATATATGAATTCCACGCATGGGCTTCTGCTGCCCAACGTCCTTTTATCCCTTCTGATTCTCAGCTCTGTCCTGGAAAAATAAAGATGGTAATTAACTGGTTTCTGGATAGGCAAGGTTGTACTGTTTCAAAACTGATATACACACGTTTATGAATGTCTCAAAGCCTTATTTACATATGATCACAGTAAACCCTCCCAGTATACCACAAAGCAGTAAACACCGCCTTTCACAGGTAGGCAAGATAGGGTGATCGGGGCGGGGGTGGGGGGGGTAATGTATTATAAAAGCTGAACAAATACATGACTGTCGATTCCAAATTACAATACAGAACATAACACACCAAGATTTAATTTTCATTTTAAAGCCAGAAAAAAATCATAAAAAGAATTATTTTACATTAGGTTAAAGATGACCATGAGACATGACCCAAAAAAGCATATTTCGGTAGATGTTACCCCAGGCCCAGGCACTAAAGGACTTTCAGGATATTCAGCAGGAATTAGGCATGGGCAACAGAAATAAACCCTTCACACGCAAACCCGTGTGATTTTATGAGTTTGTAAAGATTTATTCCCCATCACCAGAGAAGACTGAAAAACTTGGTAAGTGTGTTATAAAGCGGCACATTTGGAAGATATGTGCTAAAGCCCAACCCTGGCACTGAAGACTGTGGTGGAATCAGGAAGACTTCACTATTATTAACACACTTCTTAAAAATCAGGTCCTCTCCCTCCCTTCCTAACCCGCTGTCCAGTGGGCGGTGTTTATATTCAAATATAGCCCTTCTCACTGCTTCACCATGTTTAAGCCCCTTTTCCTGCCAATTCACTCTGAAAAGATTTCACTTTGGAACAGCCAGGCTTCACAGACATGAAGATGGTTTCTTTTTCAGGCTAAATAGACCCAGTATCTCCCGGACTCTCGACAAGCTGAGGGAAATCTCCGTCCCTCACTTCCTGGACTGCCACCATTCTGGGTGCTTGTAATCCTCAGGGATTTATTCGCAGAAGATGCTTTAAGGCATCGTTCTCAACCGGTCCTTGACTTAAAAAAAATTTCCAAAATTTCTCCATTAATGAATCAACGTTGACAAGCCACTGTTTGTTTGCTTTTTAATGGAAAAGTCACAAGAGAAGGTAGCAATGAAAAAGTATTAAAATGTAGGATGACGCTACTATAGGCAACGGTAAACAGCAGCATGTGCTAATATGAAAACCTTGCTAGAAAGTTGTCGAAAAGCAACAGCTTTCTAACGCACCAATAATAACCAGTTAAAATATAACAGAAAAGTAAGTCCAGTCATAGAGCAACGACCAAAACTAAAGAAATGAACAGCCTGGGAGAGAGAACAAAGACAAAAAACAGAATGTGAAAAATCCACAAACCTTCCTAAAAGTATATTTAAAATGACTTGAATATATTTGAAAATCTATCATTCTGTATTTTTAGAATGGTAAACTACTTTTGTAAAGATGCTGAGTTTTCCTGAACTGATTTCTTAATCCAACATCATTCCAATCCCGCTACCCAAAGTATTATTTTTTAAGCTCACAAAAGTGGTTCTAAAGTTCATGTAACACAGAGGAACAACAAAAAAATACACTTTGAAAAAAAAAAAAAGAAGAAGAGTAATGGGTAACAGGGGGTGGAAAGAAAGCTATTAGGTTATTTCCAAATATATTACATAGCCTCAGTAATTAAAACACGGAGTATAGGTCAGGAAGAGACAGACTGCTCATTTAAATCACAGGGGAAGCTAAGAGCCAGCCCCAAATATACACAAGAATCCCGCGGACAATGAAGGAGCATCTGTATGAGAATTCGGCACGGACAGGACAGATCTTTCACTAAACAGAAAACTGGCCATCTGAAAACAAATAATGAAGTCAGATGTCCACCCCACACCCTGTGCCAAAATTCACTTCAGATATACCAAATATTTAAAAACAATAAATCCATAAAATTACTAGAAGACAATAAAACCGAATATTTACATCATCTTGAAGGTTGGAAGGTGCCTTTTAAACATTGATTCAGAGGCAGAAACTATGCAGGAAAGGATCAGTGAAACTCTATCAAAATAGCTGAGACCATCAAAACAGTGCCACACCCCAGGGAAACACACAGCTCTGGGGGTGCTGGAAATGTACACAGCCTTCCCAGAAGGCCAGCTGGCAGCGTATGTACCAAAATAATTTAAAACAGCCCAAACCTTTGACCTGGTAATTCTACTTCTGGGAATTTATCAAGGAAGTGATGATACTATTGCCAAGATATACATACAGAGATATTAATTACATAGTTGTTTACATCTGTGAAACTGGGCCAGAACTAAATTTCCAACAATGGTTGATTTCTCAACTAAATTGTGCGTATCAATAAAATGGGATAATATGCAAGAACTTAAAATGACAAAGCAGGTCTATATTGACATGGTAAATGTTGTGAGCTGAAAAATAAAGTGTAAAACAAAACGTGTAAGAAGAAACCACTTTGGGTAAAAATATATGCAAAGTACTTATATGTATATATTTGCATAGGAAAAGATCCTTCTACACCAAAATATCAACTTTGGTTATTTCTAGAGGATAGGATTTCAAATAAGCTTCATCTATTTTAAAATTTCTTTTTCTTCGTTCAAGGTGTTTAATAGACACACACATATACACACACACACACACACACATCACTTGCATAATCATAAAGATAAAAGAAGAGGGCAAAAACACCACTAACTCATTTTTAAAAATTTTTTAATGTTTCTTTATTTTTTAGAGAGAGAGGGAGACAGAGTGTGAGCAGGGGAGGGGCAGAGAGAGTGGGAGACACACAGAATCCGAAGCAGGCTCCAGGCTCTGAGCTGTCAGCACAGAGCCCGACGGGGGATGTGAACACACGAACGGTGAGATCATGACCTGAGCGGAAGTCGGACGCTTAACCGACTGAGCCACCACAAACTAACATTTCATGTCAAACCAAAGGATTCGCTATTATACAGATACTCGAAAGATGAGTGAACATCTTATTAGAGTTTTTCCAAATCCATAAAAAGATGAACAAAGCAATAGCAAAATGAACACTGACAAAAATAATTCAAAAAGGAATCTGTCCAGTAAATACACTGTTTAATAAAATATATGTAGGTTCAACAACAGCAACAGAGCACCATGAGAAGAAGACCTTGAAGCCACTGGACCAGCTGCTACATGTTAACTACAGAGATGATACCTCGCCTGCAAACAGGCCCACGTCCAGGGGCCTCAAGACACAGTCCCTGGAGTGAGAGCCCGGAGTCGTCACCTGCCACCATCAGCCACCCCACCTGCCTGGTTCAGTCTGCCCATCACCCGCTAACGGCACTCCACTGAAGAACCCCCCTCCATCCCTCCGCCAGTGCTAAATAAATGCACGATGGCAACTCTGCTGGTAACTCTGAGTCACTCCATTTGGTGACTTAGTCGAGTGGCATCTCTGATGCAAAGATGCATAAGCTCACTTAGCGTCTTGCACTCGGGCGATGAGCGAAGCCTGGAGCCCTCAGGTGTCAAAGCCTTCTGTGGAGACCAAGGAGCTCTCCAGGCCCCTGCCCAGAGGGACTGTTCTTTCAGCTTCCAGGAAGGAGAGATCTTGGCAGAAGGACTGGTAAGACTGAACGATCCATTCATTCGTTGGCTGGCCGGCTGGCCATCCACTCATTCACTCACCGAAAGTTTACTCGGGGTCTCGGCTACGCTGGGCACCGTCCTCAGCAGCGGAGGGGCAGAGGGAAGGCAGCTCCGATTTCAAGCTGCCCTCACTCTAGCGAGGAAGACAGACGTGGCGCAACGGCGCTGGACTTGGGGGACAAAGGTGGGTGGGTCCCCGCCACCATGCTGGAGGAAAGGGCCCTCAAGGAGGAGGAACCCGGTGCTGGGATGTGCTTCCAGGTTCTCAGCCGGGGTAGGGCCCCCCGGGAATGGGCAGTGAAAGTGAAGTCTGGGGTTCACCGCTGATGGGCAGAGGAGAAGGAAGGAGGCCCAGGGGGAGTGCCGGCCAGAGGCCAGGCCAGAACACACGCTGCTTCTCACCCACGCCTCCACCTCACAGACGGACAGACGGAGGTCTGAGCAGGCTACGTTCATTTCCCAAGGCCCCACAACCGTGCTGTACCAAGCGACTCAGGATTCTTATACTTTCCTGACGGTGTTCTCCAGGACCTTTGTGGGAGAAGCTACAGGCAGACTACCCTGGAGGGGTCAGCTTGCCCAGCATTCAGGGCCGGTGACTAGGGGACCGGGTGGGGGAGCGGCCCCTGCAGAGACATGTGCAAAAACAGCACCACCAGAAGCTGGAGACCCAGGAGACCCGGAGGATGGGGGAGGGCAGGTGCCCGTAAGACTGAACCTTCACCCTTAAAGAGGCTGCGAACAGACAAGTAAGGTGAGCAGGGAGAGCCAGTGTGGAGCCGTCCGCCCCCCGCCGGCGCGGCCACCGGGTCTTCTCCCCTGACTCTCCCGCCCCTCTGGCTCAGGGCGCTGATGACATGGCGACGGCCCCTCCCTGCTGGAAAGAGGGGATGCCTCCTCCCCAAACACCAAGGGCTTCTCCCTACGCCCACTGGCTTGTGACTTCACCTGTTTCTTAACACACCGGATTTCTTGCTTCTGCTGTTATTTCTTAACTGTGCACAAGGCAGTCTCGGCTGCTCACACAAGACTTCACAAGGAATGTAGACAGTACAGAGCATGGTTAAATGACACAGTTTGTGAAGGTGGACACACTATACCAATATGGCTGTATCAGTAACAGGAAAAATATAATTATTATTTTATAATATATATAAAAATATAATTTAGACAAGTAAATGTATATATATATACACACACATATACAAAAATATACATATATGTATTTATATATCATTGAAACACTAGCTACCTACATAAAATAGACTCCAAACAGGAAAAATACATTTTTTTAGAATTTGTGGTTTTTCCTTTTTCTTTTACGTCAATCCTTTATTAATATGGGCCAATTAACTGTCAACTGTATTTACAGAAATAAACTGATATTTTCAGTTTCTACCTTTCTAAGTTCATTGTCACTTACCCTATCTCATCACAATAAACAATCTTTGAATGACATATAATGATAAAGGAGGATCTGAAGAATCCCAAATTAGTGCCTGAAATACACACATGAAGATGAGCATAAAAGAAATATGTGAACCAAAACCTACTACGTGGGCCAAAATCTACTACTTTCTATACCAACCTAGGGATTAATACACTTCCAGCACATTCTACATGAGACTTCATGCCATGGTATTTCTGAAGGGAAAAAGTCTTCATTAAAAGCCAGCAGAGCTATTAAGTTGGATGCAAGTACGAATTTTACACTTGAACTAGAATGCAATTATTGAAGCCACGGATACTGTGAGGAGCCACGATTTGGACGCTGTCCGTGAGCACGATGAAAATCCTGTCTGCTTGATGCAGGCATATTTTTCCAGGCTAGAAAAATTTCTCTAAGCTCGCATATATTTTTCATATCCATCCTCAAAACATGGTTCTAGGTGCTTTCTGTTGTTTGCGATTTCTTCTCCCACCAAAAAAAAACCCCCAAAAAAAACAAAAACAAAAAAACTACTGCCCTTATCTTTTTATCTTAGAAAACAGAGTTCTGTTTTTCTGGTTTTTAATGCGACCGGAAGCCTAGGGTTTACTTTCACTTTGCCTGCACCGTGGCTCTGAATAAATAAAATCTTTAGCTATCACCCTTCTCCATTAAAATGAGCAGGAAGTTAAAAAAAAAAAATAGCAAAGTCCAAACATTTCAAATAAGCAACAAGTACATTTAGTGATAAAGTCGCCGACATTTTTCACACTTCAGAAAAAGGACAAGGCTGTGTGTGTGGCTACTCCTCTGCTTCCCTAATTACACTAAATACGGGGAATATCATTAGCAAATTGACAAAAATGGCCTCACCTCTGCATCAGAAACCTGCTTTACTGGAAAAGCCGGAAAAATGCAGGCAGCCGGACTCACAAACAGAATGAGGGGAAAAGATGCTTTCCGAAATGAAATTTAAGGGGATGATTCTTTGCAAAGCAAGAGCACTTAAGGGGCCCGGCCATCCGCGCACTGAATCGCACATCTGTTTTAAGTCATAAAGGCCATTAGATTTGGGGGGTTGTGCAATCTGCTAATTTGACCGACTTCCTACCAAAGCGTGGTGCCCCAGCATCCTCGAGAAGCAAGGGCACTTGACTGGGCCGGCTGGGGGTCGGCACAGGCCTGGGGAAGGGCTGCACAGCCCCCCGGAGGTGGGGCAGGCGTGGCCGCGCAGCCTGGGAATCAAGGTCATGTCCACTGCATAGCAGATCTCCGCACCTGCGCCATGTGCATTATCCATCGGAAAGCACTGGCATTTGGTGAAGGTGGCAAGCAGGCGGTGGGCTGCCGTGACGGCTAAATAAGAAGCTACAAGCCAAGGTGCGTCTGCCTGTCGGCCAGCCCCACGCAGGCAGTCCGCCAAGGGCGCCCCCAGAAGGGAAAATCGCGTTCAGGTGCCTCCATTTGCTGGAGCGAAGGTTATGAGGAAGCCATATATACCGCCAAAATACTGCGGGCTCCAACGCGGAATAAATCCTCTGGCCCCCGGCCTGCAGCGGCGTCTTCAAGCAGGGCTTCAGTACTCCATTACCGTGAATGTTCTTTGGCCCACAGCAAAAAATATTGACAAAATTCCGCTTTGAAGACAGTTATTGTCTCTGTATACTTGATGGCAGCCTTCAGAACTTCACCTGCTAGCATTAAATTCTTGAGTTTGGAGGAAAGGAGAGAAAATCTGCCATGTCTTAAGCTCTCCTGCTGGAGCGGCAGCAGACCAAATTATTCTTTCAATTAAACTAGTTTTGTGCCTAAAAGAAGAAAAAAAAAAAGGCCACAGGTTTTTAATTCCCTCCCCCCTCCCCCTCAACACACACAAAGAATCAAAGGCATCGCCACTTCTAAATCCCATGATTCGGACACGATCTAAATGGCTTAGTGGTGTTGGATAATACAGCTCATGAAATTAAATCTAGTATCACAGATTTCAGTAGTGCTAATTATGTGCTCTGAGCTCACAGGCAATCGAGTGACAGACACCTGTACATGGGGGTACATGTCAATGGACCTCACATAGCCTCTAACCCCCCCCTTCGCTCATTCACTCTCTCTCTCTCTCTCTCTCACAAACACACACATACACACACAGGCGTGTGCACACACACACGAACCAACCCATCCAGGTCTGTGTACCGACAGCACCCCATCAGGGACTCCCACTCTCCTGAGGTGAGGAGGGACACCCCATGAAAGCCACTTCCTCTTTCTCTGCCTCGTGACATGCGCACGAGTCACGTTGTCACAGGCAGCGAGTCAGCCCCGCACAGCCCATGCATCTCGGCCGACTTCCTGCCAGAGAACCAGATCAAGCCTTTCACAGGAAATGCCCAACTAACAAATGCTCTGGTTGGGAACATTCAAAATGCCTGCTTCAAGGGAAGCAAAATTTGAAATATGCATCTCGGTCAAATGCTTATTAGGTAAGGATGCCCCACGAGCTGGTGGTGCATGGAGAGATGTGACCACACATTCACGGGGGCCGGGCGGGGGGAGCTCTTCATGATACTGAATTTGTTTCAGAAAACAGTCTTAACAGAAGTCAGAGACAAAGGCTGGCTGAGACTTAGCAGAATGATCGGGACACTTAGAATAAGAAAACATAACTTGTTTCTGTCACGGTACATGTGACGCGTAGCATCACAGGACTAGGTACCACTTGCTGACTGCCATGAGGATGAAGAATTTGTCACGAATGTGAATGACAGTCACTTTCCAATGAGGGGCCCATACGTCCCCAGATAAGACAAGAATTCCCCAAGCTTGAAACACAAACTCTGTCATTTCAGTACACAGACCAGATAGGGCCAAAGGGTGAAACACCCTGAGATAAAATAAATCAGAATAAAATGAGAAACCGAAAATCCGGCAGTTCTGAAAAGTCCGTATGTTTATGGTGACGGTAAGGAGACATCTCAGGTCTACATCAGCAAGCCTGAAAAGCCTGATCTGTCCTTCTTTGTACAGCTTCATATGTGTAAATACGGAAAACATGGTGCGGTATCATAAAAGCTAAGAAGGTATTTTAAATATCAAAATAACGGCTTGAAATTAGCACTTACATACCCCTAAAAATCCAGGGTTCCTGTTAATGCCTTTGCTTTGCAAAGAGTGGCACCCGTAAAGCGTTTTACTGTTTATTTCCGGAGCCCCAGGTAGCCCTGGCTCCCTTCCTGAATCCAACTTCTCAAAATACCAACATGGAATTCACCTCCTCCCCGCTCTTCTCCATTTTTTACCTAAAGGCAAAAAGTAAATCCAGTTTCTCTTCACAGATTGTGGGCCTGGTTTTAATTTGTGCAATAGTCCTTTTGATAACAATGCCTAGTTAAAAACATCCATTAAAAGTCTGTACCAGGCATTTAATGGAAGGAAAATCTAATAGGGCTCGACTGCAACTCCTTCATTAACTTTTAAAAGAATTCTCTCCTATGGTGTTAGCAGACGTGTGCACACACACACGACACAAAGAGACACAGACAGACAGAGATGGAGAGAGAAGAGACGGAGAAGAGCTTTCACATTCTCAGGGCTGTATTACTAATCTTTGAAAACAAGGAGGCCAAGCCATCTTGGCTTTTGCAGCCCCCTTTACCAGTTCTTCCTAAGCGAACATCTCCTGTAGCTACTGTCTCCGGGTCACAGCGGTGAGAACGAGAGGCACACGGGACGGAAGCCAGCACTGTACCCAGGCCACCCGAGCACGGGACACCAGGAGCACATCCTTCACCAGGAAAAAGTAAGGGCTGAAACAGACCCGGTGGGCCAAACCAGCTACGGGGTGACAGCCTGCAGCCGCCATGCCCTGACCGACGCAGGCTGAGCCGGAGGAAGCCAGCCTCCAGCTCCTCCTCCATCGGTCAACCAGGGAACCGCATCGGGCTCACAAGGGCGCCTGGTGCCCCCCACCGCCCCGATTCCTCCAACCTGCCATGCAGCACCTGGCTTGCGCAGGCCATGTGTGCGGATCCCTTCCTGCAACCTCACGACCTTCCAACAAACTTCCGTCCCCTTTCTCCTGGTGTGAGGCCTCACGTGTGCTACAGTATTTCCTTCTTTATTAGAAACTTATCCTGGCCTTTTTTTATTATGGCTTTTTATTCTGTAACCTGGTTACCAAGCTGCGTGGGTTGTGAATGGCCTGGCCCCAGCCCTATTTTTTCCATAAGCGCTCAACTCCCTGGATCCTGTGTCCCATTACTGCTAAAGAGCCTGCCCTAAGGCCCTACTAATAATTTTAAGAAAAGGCAAAAACATTCAAATTAAACTCAAGAGGAGAACTGCAAACACAGAAAATGCATTTAAAAAAAAAATGTTTTGGACTCTTGGGCTAATTCAGGATTCGTGACAGGTAATCAACGTTGCAGATGAAACTGCATGGTATTGTCAGCCTCCTAAATCTGAACGTGCCTCAGCGATTCCTACTGAACACGCTAACAATGGCCACCGCGGCAAACACGGCCACTGCTCACAGTCACAGACGCCACAGGCGATGCCTGACGCAGAAGTCCAGGGACAGTTAGAGTGGCAGGCTCAAGGCCTGTGTGGTCCCTGAGCGGCCCTTTGACCAACACCAACCTCAGAACCCCAAGGAAAGGCGCCCCCCAAGACCCAGCTCCCCTCCCAGGCCTCCTGACCCCAGGTCTGTCCTCCTTCAGATGATGGCATCCCCAGTGTTGGCCCCCAAAGTGCGCCCCACCCTGCCACCCCCCTGGGCAGATGGAGCCCCCGGCGGGGGCAGTGATGTGTACTTGCTGGTGAGCCCGCTCATGGTAGAAGGGAGGTACCACTGGGAAGGGAGAGGAGGAGGCCCACCAATCGGAGGGACAGATCTGCCTCCGGGCAGTAAGGAGGAGCTGCCGAGAGGCCAAGCAGAGGGTCATGAAGTCCAGGCAGCAGTGAGCTCCACCCCTTTACCCCACCCTCCACTTGAGGGGGCTGCTCACCACCGAGCGTCATCACCTTCATCACCAAATCTAACAATGACCAGTCCATTAGCACATGCCCCGGAGATGCCTCTGTGGGACAATCTCACAGCTGTAAGAAGCCTCCGGTGGGCACAGCGCATACCGGCTGCCCTTCTGACTGAAGATGGTACATAACCCGAATCAAATGGGAGGAATATTTTGCCATTCAGTCAACCAATGTCATGGAAACACACTCAACATGACAAATGCTACACTCATTTACTGACCTCAGTTTGTTTCAAGATGTTTCAGTGCATCACAGTATTCCAGCTTTCTCGAAGGTGAGCTAGTTGGGGACCCTTCTTTTGTATCACCCTCCCAGACGGTAACGATGTGGGCCCCTCCCAGCTGAGCAGTAAAACACCTGCCTGTCAGGCCAGGTCCCGTGAAGGCGGGTCCGTCCCTTCCTATCACTGCAGGACTAGCCATGGCCATATTCAATACACCGAGTGGTCAACATGTTAGCTAGTTGTTCACTATTAATAATCAAAATATTAGTTGTCAGTATCTAATATTTCCAAACGCCCCCGAGCACATATAGGACTCCAGTAGGGTTACATGTCTACCTCCAACCTTTAATAAAAGCTGTTGCCTAAATGATAAGGCAAAATACAATTTTCTCCTACAGTAGGTTGAATAGGGTCTCCCAAAATTCATGTTCTTCTAGAACCTAACATTGTGACTTTACTCAGAAATAGGGTCTTTGTAGATGTAATTCATTAAGTTTCAGCGACATCATCAGATGAGGATGGGTCCTAAATCCAGTGATTGGTGGCTAATACTGAGAGAGCGCACAGAGAAGGGGGCCGTGTGGCGATGGGGCAGAGTACAGGGACACAGTCACAAGCCAGGGAACACCGAAGATTGCCAGGAGCCCCCCAAAGCTGGAAGAGGTGAGGAAGGATTCTCCCCCAGAGCCCTCAGAGGGGGCATCGTCCTCCTGACCCCTTGACTTCTGACTTCCAGCCAGCATCCAGAACTGTGAGAATGAACTTCCATTGTTTTAAAAACTGGTTTAACTATTAAACCCCCTGGTTTTAATTTTTACTTATTTGTTATAAGCTTCCCTGAACAAGGGAGAAATCAAAGTTGGGTAAGAGAATCATAAGAAAAATGGAATATACGTTAGTTGCCCAACTATACAACGAAATGTGCGGTCCTTGACATCAAGGGACACTGTCACCCCTGCGAGCGTATGCACACCTCCACAGTCCCTGACCTGGGGAGGAGGTGGGGGGAGAATCTGTCAGGGTAGATCTACTACCCTGGTCTCTAGTCAGTAAAGAAGGCAGCCACCCGATGGGACAGGAAAGCAAGGCCCTGGCCGACAAATCCCGCACTCCAAGCTTATGACAGGGCTGCGGCCTGGGAAGGGAGACGGGACCCGAGGATGGCTACTCTGACTCCTGGAAGTGTTATGGGAGGGCAGGGGCAGACCACCCGCCACACCCCAGAATCCAGAACCCACATTTCCACATGCTGCACAACACTCAAAACGTGTCTCAGAGAAGTGACCGGCTTCCATGGGGAAAGTGACATGCTCGCTCCTGTCATGGCAGCAAAGCCGGGGAGCACTCCCTAAATACCTGCCACCGGGAGAGGCCACCCCCAGCCAGGGCGCGTCCTGCCTCACGGCGCCAGTGGCAGACGCCACTCGAGTGCTGTCTTCCTACATCAAAACACTCACTAAAAATCGGAAAACACTCCGTAAATGAGCCACTGTTCTGAATGCATTAATCTAAATAGCAGGTTTGACTGGCTGTTAAAAATTACTGACTCTAAAGAGCAAAACTGAGTAGGGTTTGTGTTTTGTGATGGTTACAAGACCGTGGGCTGGGACCCTCGTGCTGGAGTAACTTACAACAGGGGACAGAGGAAGCCCTCGGACACAGCGAGTGCCTGAGAGCAGCGCAAGGCTGCATCTCCAGAGAGGAGGCCGAGCGTCACATCCCGCGGTGGGCGTGCCGGGATGGCCCATGGGAGGCGCCCACCGTGGGAGACCACGTCCCCATTCCAACAGGAGAGTGTGGTGCGGCGGGCCCGGGCTGGGGGAGAGACGCATGTGTGTGCGTGCATGGAGCCGGGCACCAAGCTCCCAGCCAAGGAGAGCTTGGGCGGCCCCAGGGGCGGCCGCCGGGTCCAGGGTCCCCCACACATGGTGGAAAGATGCTTTGGCGACTGAACCATCCAGATACTCACAGGACCCGACTGTACACCATAAGCCACCAAGTTTCCCAGGAAAGCTGTTCACACTGAAGTTCTACACACATTCCCTAAAGATCTCATACAAATTCCAAACTTGGCCAAAAAAAAAAAAAAAAAAAGTAGCAATGTCTTTCTCTCTTTAAACGTTTTTTTTTTTTTAATGTTTTATTTATTTATTTCTAGGAGAGAGAGAGAGACAGCGTGAGCAGGGAGGGTCAGAGAGAGAGGGAGTGACAGACTCTGAAACAGGCTCCAGGCTCTGAGCTGGCAGTCAGCACAGAGCCCAACGTGGGGCTCGAACCCATGAACCGCGAGATCATGACCCAAGCGAAAGTCGGACGCTTAACCGACTAAGCCACCCGGGCGCCCCTCTCTTTAAAAGCCAAGTCATTGTCCTGAAATTTGTAGAGTTCTCACTTTCAGGGAGGAAGTGACGTGCATAAATCCACGAACAAGAGGGAAAAAAAGAGGGCAGCTTTAAAGAAATCTCTTGAGACTGCACTCCACAAATTTTTGCTTGATAAAACTAAAATTTTCTTTTTTAGATATTAAACCCTCCCAGGATAGTTCTATTTCCTAAGGTCACAAGTGTATTCGTATCTTTAAAGGGTCAGTTCTCAGGGCACCTGGGTGGCTCAGTAGGTTAAGCATGTGACTTGATTTTGGCTCAGGTCATGTTTTGTGCGTTCAAACCCCACATCAGGCTCCGCGCTGACTGTGCGGAGCCTGCTTGGGATTCTCTCTCTCTCTCTATTGCTCTCTCTCAGCCCCTTCCCTGCTCATGCTCATTCTCTCAAATTAAATAAATGAACATTCAAAAATAAAGGGTCAGTTCTACCAATGGGCTCAAGCAGGGTGTCAAGTGCTTTGATGTGATGTCCATACTCATTACAATACAAAGCCAAGGGGCACCTGGGTGGCTCAGTGGGTTAAGTGTCTGACTTTGGCTCAGGTCATGATCTCACCATTCCTGAATTTGAGCCCCACATTGGGCTCTGAGCTATCAGCACAAAGCCTGCTTCAGATCTTCTGTCCCCTCTCTCTCTGCCCCTCCCCTGCTTGTGCTCTGTCTCTTTCAAAAATAAACAAACATTAAAAAAATAAAAATAATACAAGAGCCAAGCAAGGCAGGGGGCTGCGGCCACTCCCTGCCAGACACACAGTGGACCCAGATACACTGCATTTTCTCAGAATGGGAGAAACTGATGCCAGGCTTTCTTCCCACTGTTCACAGAGCATTTTCCTCATAGTTAATCCTCCTGAGCCCCTTCCTTCTTACTGAAGTGTGTCTATTCCAGGCAGGGAAGAAGACAGGTAGTATCTATTAAAAAAAAAAAAAGAACTGAGACTTTATTCTCACTCAAAAAAAGATATGTTCAAAACAGAGTGAACTTTCTTATAGCCAACAATTTAAAATAAGAATTTAATAAATCAGAATATTTATAAAAAGTTATTTTTATAATTTTATTTTTCATAATTACTCTATAATTTTCTAATAGTTAAATTGCATAACATTCTGCATAACAATTTATGCTTCTTTAAATAACAAGCTCATGGTCAGGGTGTCCATATTCTTCCATAACGAAATCATTGCCTGGCCACGCCTCTCGAGAAATGCCAAAACAAAGTTTCTTTCAAGAGTTCAGAAGGAGCTGAGCTTTTGAGGCTCCCTTGAAATTTTAACCAAAATCGGGGCACCTGGTGGCTGAGTTGGTTAGGCATCCGACTTAAGCTCAGGTCACGATCTCACGGTTTGTGAGTTCAAGACCCGCATGGGGCTCTTGGCTGACAGCTCAGAGCCTGGAACCTGCTTCAGAGTCTTCGTCTCATTCTCTCTCTGCCCCTCCCCCCCTTGTCCTCTGACTCCCCCTCTCCATCAAAAATAAATAAATGTAAAAAAAATTTTTTTAAGAAATCTTGACCAAAATAATAATAAATAAAAATAAATAAATAAAACATTAGTACTGAAATATTAAACATTCATTTAATTCAGACCATTAATTATCTCATTAGACAGGGCTCTGAACAGGGGGTTTGCTGTGATGTCCCTGATGCCTTGGGCCGCTGGCTTGAGTTGGCCCTTTCTTCTGCCCTAGGAAGCCCTGGGTCCACATGGCCTCCGGACCCTTTGCAAATGTAGGTCACCCTCATGGGGGCCGGGGAGCCTGCCGCCTGAGCCCACACCCCAGCTCCCCTCCTCACGCCACACCTCCCACTGAGCAGGAGGCAGAGGGGACTGGGGACTGCTCTAGATTTGGTAAGAGGAAGTTGTCAGAGAGTCACATGTTTCGTGGGCCCCACCCATCAGAAATAAAGACCCCTCTCCCATCACCCATCCTGGAGGAATGTTCTTTCTATGCAGAACACAAAGGAAAACAGCTGGGTCAAGCCACTTAATTAACAAACATAGGCTATTTTTCCGGATTTTGCCATGTTTCAGGTTTTTAGGATTTGTTCTTTGCTGGGATTGTCTTTCTTGTACCAGCCGCCCTTATACCTGATTTTGTATTTATAATTTTGTACTTTTCTTCTTAAGAGGCCTCCCGGCAAAATACCTGGCTTCTCCCCCTCCCCCTCACCCAGGGCACTGGCCTCAGACCACCTCATCTTCCTCTCAGACGGGTAAGTGGCATCACCTGCTCGGCCTCTAGGGAGGCTCACGGAGACTCAGAGCCAGGTCCCCGCCTTCGAGAAGGAGTTTTCCCTCGGGATCACCCAAGAACACACTACCCCGCACAGAAAACAACCAAATACTCTCCGCGTAGACGTTTTTCCTAGTACACTGTGATTTAATGTTCCAGTTTGCCAATTCTTAGAAATCTCAGAGTTTCCAACATTCCCCCCTGAGCAGCTGTGGGAGCTACTGATCCGGCATCTACGTGGCCAGCGGGAGCTTGATCGTGTACAGTGGGCGCGTTCCGCAGCCATATGATGCCCAGGAGAACCCGTCGCAGGCCCTGCGGTACCGCAGACCACTTCTGCACATGCCATGTCCTGATGGCAAAGAGCTGTGCCCGCCTCCCACACACGCAAGGCTGCAAAGCGCAAACCGACCAGCAGGCAGCTTAACAGAGTCAACAGCAAAGTAAAAATCTGTTCAGGAAGGGTTTCAGATACATTAATAAGTGAGTCATTTAGAAATGATGAATATTTCTAAAAACATCCCTAACCTTTTGAGCTTGATGTATCGGATGGTATCCAGTGTCTCCTACAAAATATTGCTGCAGCCATTGCAGAAACAAAAACAAAAAAATGTGCACGTACATACACGCATGTACACATGTATGTGCATCTGTGTGAGAGGCACACACGTACACATGTATGTATATCCGTGTGAGAGGCAGGATTTTTGTTCTTGTTTCATACATGGAGCATGAGAACAGCAGGAAAACGCACCGTGACTCGTGGCTCTTCCGCAGAGAACAGATCTCAGGGCGCCTCTGGTCCGCCTCCCCTGGTTTACACATGGAGAAACCACAGCACCCCCTGCAGCTGGTTGGTGGAAGGACCAGGGAAGGCCCCGGGCACCCAGAGTTCCATGCCTCGTACCCCAGCAATCAGAAACGGACTCGGCACGATGTATGACAAACGCTAACGCACAACACGTAGCTGGCTTTGGAGGTCAAGGAAGCGGACCCACTCTGCTTAACTTCTATGACCTCATGACAATCTATGTGACCTATGTATGTAACTGAAATTCAGTACGCTTTGCTCTATATAACAGAGATAAGAGTAAGAGCAAAAAAGGGGCGCCTGGGTGGCTCAGTCGGTTTGAACGTCTGACTCTTGATTTCAGCTGGGGTCATGATCTCACGGTGCATGGGATCGAGTCCTGCGTCAGGCTCTGCACTGACAGTGTAGAGCCTGCTTGGGATTCTCTCTCTTTCTGTCTCTCCCCTGCATGTGCGCTCTCTCTCTCTTTCTCTCTCTCTCACTCAAAATAAATAAATAAACATTAAAAATCTGTTAAAGAATCAGAGCACTGCAAAAATGTAAGTAGGTAATACAAGTGTGCAGGGATATAATAAATTCAGTCCTTCTACAGGTATTTGTTGAACACCTACTATTTACTAGATATACCCCAGGTACTGTGTGTACAGCATGAATAATTAAAGCTTAAGTTGTAGAGGAAAGGTTCACTACTATTATTACTCTTATTATCATTAGAATTTGCCATTTGCAAAGGCACCCTGAGAAGTATACCACACTTAATGTTTTGTAACCAAATACGTATATCTGTCCCTGTTTCTGGGCTCGAATGCAAGTGTGGGGATCCTGTTATAGAAGACATGCACGCTCTCCACCTTCCTGGCCAGCTGTATTCCCTCCCCGGTAAGAAGCATGGGGAAGGCACAACTATGAAGAGCACGTTTTAGAGAGGCAAGAATTTGCTAGAATTCAGTCTGCCCAGAGAACCCAGACTACCTACCTTAGTGACTCCCTCGAAGGTCAGGGGCACAAATGTGCGAGTGCCACACACCTGTCAGATGGGGAAGGACCGAAACACGCCAACACGCCTGGAGTCCCACCAGGGCCTCAGCGCGGGGGGGGCGGGCGGGGGGCGGCACTTCTGCGACTTCACACATGCACACTATGCATCACACGGAATGTCTACAGAACGTTGCAGATGCACGAGTCAGAAGGCGGAATCTGAAGAGAATGTGCCCGGTGCCCACACCGCACCAGGGGGCGTGCTCTTCCCACCCAGAGGGGAATCGTGGATATGAAGAGGCCAGGCCACCAGAGCAGACCCTGAAGGAGGCAGAGAGGTTTGTGGCCACAGCAGGCAGCAGATTATGGCTGAATGATGTAGAGGCGGGGACGAAAAGACAGCTGAGATAAATCGGAACATGGATTTTTTTGTTTCCCCTATTCAATCCTGATAACATTTATTTCATTACTCAATGAAATGTTTACATGCACAGGATACATAACAAAATATTTTATATAAAGTTAATATTGATAACCACTTTAGGCTTCAAAACACTCTCACTATACCATGAGATTCTCAAGGACCTTCTTAGTTATTTCTCTTTCTCCTAGAACTGTCTGGAAACAAGCAGGTACTCAAAATAAGTATTTATTGGATAAATCAACCAATGAGTGAACAACAGTTGCAGAAATGAGCAAATGAGCTCTATGAGGGAGGAATCCGTGCCGTAATGATCATGGTGATTCACAGTGGAGAAATCTAACGTTTGATGAAAATGTGTGGCGTCTCTAAGGGTGCAGAGCCAGCTGGTTTGGGGAAGTTGAGATAAAAGCCACTCCAGTGTTCTTTACCCAATAGCACCGATGCACAACCGGGGTCCCTCAGAAAGTTCCAGAAAGGTAGTAATGAGAGTAGTGACCCAACTCTAAGTGTCAAGAAGCATGTAAGAAGCAAAGAATTTTACGTTTAACGTCAATATTCATTTCTTATTTATTCCCCCACCTTATTCTGAGAAGGGTGTAAGGCAGCTTGATTTATGCTCAGGAAGGCCACACTGGCCTTTCCTTTATGTGAACGAGTGTGTGTCCAATGCATCCGCACACAGATGTGGTGCGCCAGCCACCCACAAGGACCAAGAGCCGGCCGTGGCATACCCTTTTATTACAACAAAGTGAAAGAAACTAATAATTATCACTCACTACAAGCAATTTTTCAACAGGCAAAATCTTCCGATGTGCTGGGCCTACTGAGAAAATAAAATCAAAGTACTGCAGGCACCAGGGTACCTCAAATTTACTTTTAAAACCACCTAAAATATCATGGCAACAATCTGTCCCTCGAGTGGCTCATGAACAGCAAATACGAGGAGAAAAAAATATTTTCACTGATACCCTTGAACCAAGTTTATAGAAATGTGTGTGTATAAATACGTCCTATTTAACAGAAAAGTTAATGGAAATATTGAGAACCACCAGCATTTTCTTAATTTGAGTTGGTAACCAACCAACTTGCATAAAAGCACAATAATGAAGGCCATCTCATATACGAAAAACACAGAATTTAATGGGAAAAAAACCTTTCAAATAACCACGCAGGAGCAGTGGTAAAGCAGTTACTCTATTCCCAATGCATCGCCTCTGCTCCAGCGTCCGGAACTGTATTTATTATGAATTATTAGATTCTGGGGCAATTGTCCTCTGAAGAGCTCAAGATACTGCAAAATAACTTCTTAAGCTGTGCACAAACTTTATGAGGGACAGCCAAAGTGTCCCTGAAAATTGGTGGAAGCAGTGGAGAGAGACAGAAGTCGACGGAGAGAGTCAAGGGTAAGAAAAGGCAGCTGGTGAGAAGAGGAGGCAGGACGGCCAGAAGGAAGAAGGTGTGCAGGGAGCCAGCAGCCGTCATCTCAAACACCCACGAAAGGCTCCGTGGCACGCTGCTCCGCTTCTCTCCAGGCCCGGGTCGGGCTCCGTTGTCCTCGGCCAGCCCTGTGGCCGGCCACCACGGACTCATGGGCAGTGCGGCTCCTGGCATACGGAAGATCCCCCAACTATAGACTATATTTAAGCTTCTGTCTGTGTAGATAGGTGCCCGTCTAAAATTAGCAACTTCTCAAAGATAGTAAGTGGAATATAAACGAGAACAAAGCCCCAGGTGTAGTCTTTTATTTCAAGACCTCCAAAAACAACAAAAAGTGGATATATACTTATGTGTACAAATAACACTAACACTCAGTGCTCCCAAAGAAAAGCGTTTTTTTAAGTTTTTTTAAAAAAATCAGTGAATTAATCCTCCCAACCGACTGCATAAAGAAAGTCTTACCAGACAGCGCACTGCATCCCACGTGGGGAGGCGGGTGGCATGTGGGTGTTCAGTGGACCAGCACCACAGCCTAGGCTGTCCAACAATTCAAAGTACAAAACAGTCCTTCCGACTGAAAGATGTAGGTGGGTCTAAAGTGACCAAAAGAACTCTGTTTACAGAGTTCTTTTTTAAATTTATTTATAAATTTATAAACGTATTTATTTTGAGAGAGAGAAAGAGAGAGAACAGGGGAGGAACAGAGAGAGAGGGACAGACAGAGAGAATCCCGAGCAGGCTCCACAATGTCAGCATAGAGCCTGAAGTAGGGCTCGAACTCACGTACCGAGAGATCATGACCTGAGCCAAAATCCAGAGTCAGACGTTTAGCCAACCGAGCCATCCAGGCAGCCCTGTTTACAGGGTTCTTTAAGCTCCGAAATTCTGTGAGCTACTGCAGTCTCTACTACGAATTCACTGGGCTGACTCAATCCGTCCCCCCACAACCCTGAGAACATAAGAAATGATCCCAGCACATCTGATTCCTGCACACCAACACTGGTTATCCAGAACCAACAGACCTAACACGCTGTGCGTTCGGGTGTATTTCTTACAGAGCTGGGATGATTGGCAAATGACTCTTTCTAGCATTGTCGCTGTATTGATATATGCACCATGAAAATCGACGTTAACACGGGAGCATTGTTAAGGAAAGTTTTCCACTTTTATTCTTCCTAAGTAAACTGTGCTATGAGAGTAATTCCAGATTCCCCGCAAAGTGAGAAAAGAATGTACTTTACAGGATACACGAGAACATATTGGGAGTAAAATATGTTTCTATGGTTCAAAGTTTTAAATAGATAACCGGGTAGGGTTAGGGAGGCTGCAGGTGAGACAAATACCACTCTTCTGCGCGGGTGTGGTGGAAAACTCCAGAGAGAACTGCTGAAACACAGTAAGATATGAGGCCGGCCCAGAACTTCCCAACTGCTGCGGCTCATTACCTGCCCCCAGCCCAGGCCAAGAGCAGGCACAGCTCCAGACGGAGGGCAGTCCCATGAAACGGGCCTGTGCACTAACGCAGACCCGTGATTCTTCCCAAGATCCAAACAGCTGTGAGGCCTTTAGGATGTGTGACTTCGTTACGGCAAATCCAACCCGATCTGAGTCCACTGGCAACAAAACTTGACCTGAATGGAGATGAGCGTATTTACGGTTTATTCGCCCCCAAGTAATGCGAATATGCACACACTTTTCTATAGAGAAATGCATGTTCCTTTTGCCAAGGAGGCTGCAAGACAGACCGCATATACATGGACTCTCCTTTCAAAAACCTGAGAAATTCTGAATTCCAAACCATGTCTGACCTCAAGGACTTCAAGTAAGGGGCTGTGGGGGCTCCTCTGCCCCCTCCCTGGATGCTGTCTGGTGTGAACGAATGTAAGGGCTTCCCTACAGCCTCCCTGAGTCAGTTACAGTCCTCGGTTGTAATACTCTTCCCCGACGTGTAGAATATCTACTAGAAGGAATATTTCGGACCCTCAGAAATACCTGCCAAGTGAATCAATGCAAACAAAATAATACTGATGACAAACTGAGTAAAAGGCAAACCTAATTCTCAAATTAAACTTACTTCGGACTTTCTAAGACACATGCTAACCATCTTACAGCCACACAGTCTAAGTATCTGCCAGCGAAATCAAGTAAATAGAAAGTATCTGGGTAAATGTGAATTAAAGAAGACAGCATTCTGTGACACATGGGTCCCCCAAGTTTGGTTTTTATTGATAAAAATTACCTGTGTGGTGACATTATAAACCCAACTGAGAAACAAAGGAAAAATTCCTACTTGGAAAGTCCACAAATAATGGAAATCTAGCTTCACTTACTAAAAACAGGTCTCACTGTGCATTTATTTCCCTTACTAGGGCTAAGTTTTTTTTTTTTAATGTTTTATTTATTTTTGAGAGAGAGACAGCGTGAGCGGAGGAGGGGGGTCACAGAGAGAGGGGGGGACACAGAATCTGAAGCAAGCTCCAGGCTGTGAGCTAGCTGTCAGCACAGAAGCCAACGTGGGGCTCGAACCCACAAATGGTGAGATCATGACCTGAGCCGAAGCCGGACACTCAACCGACTGAGCCACCCAGGCACCCCCCCTAGGGCTAAGTTTTACAGTCTTGTGAGAATCTAAAATCACGGGGTGCAGGCGGGGAGCCCTGCTCACATGGGAGCTGACAAGCTGCTGATACCGAGGAATGCCCTCTCCGTACCAGCGACATGGCAGCCGACTCTGTGCTCTGGGGGACCCACAGAGAAGCGAGGATCTGCGAGAAGTCCCGTGCTGGAGAAGCATGGGGAACACACCCGGGCCAGGCAGGGGCAGATGCTTAGGTGATACGCAAAGGTGCCCAGTGATGGGCGAGGGCTTGGCGACCGCTGCAGGCTGGGCAGCCTGAGGGCACTGTGGAGGGGCGCCCACGGGCACCCCATCACCTAGAGCCTGCCAAGGCCCCACCGATAGGGCACAAACATCTTGCCTCACGCACCCAGGCCAACCTGAAAATGCCATCAGATTGGCCTCCAACCCAAGCCACCCACCCAGAACTGCTGGGGTTTGATTGTTCCTAGCAGAGAACGTGTGCGCGCGCGTGTGTCACTGGCTTATTGAAATCTTACAAATCCTGCAGCCCACCGCCCAGCCCCTGGTGGTGCCCACTTTAAGAAAGTGTTGTACAAACGTGGAAGGGGAGAAACGCAGTGTTTAAGGGGTATTTTCAAGTTTCCGGTCAAGGAATTTTCCATCCACTCCTTTGTTCTTTTTTTTTTTTTTTCTTTTTCTTCTTGTAGGAGCCAGGAAGGGCTCACACGACACCAAAAAATGACAGAGCAGTCAGGGGACTCCGGGAAGAAAGACGGCGTCTCTTTAATTTTGCACACATGATGTTTTCAACCACTAAGGTCATACCTGCGTGTGGTGACTGACAACTTTTCAGCTTGATTCAAAGCAAACAGCTGCTGGTTTGATTGCCTAGCAACTAAAAAATGACGGATGACCCTTAAGATGGATAACTACCATAAATCACCTCATTCAAACGCTCCAAGAAAAAAATTAAAAAACAATGGTTTTCATGACATTTGCTGCACTCCATAATGTGCCGTGATAAATTCGGGCTCCTTACGGATGCACGGTGCTGGCGGACGGTTCCGTCACTTCTGCCGCTGTGTGCTGTCCTGGGCGCCGGGGTCCCCAGGGAAGGCGGGCGTGGGGACGCGCCCCACCACCGGGTCCCAGGGCTCCTGAGTTGTGCCAGCCACTCGCCAGCGAGACCTCTAGCCAGGAACTGGCATCCGGCATCACGAAGATGGCAGGGGACCACTTGCGCTAATCATGGTTACAATGTATTTAGTGTAATGACTTGACCTCGGCCAACATCATGGGCGCCGTGATTCATAGGAATTTGACGAACCGCCTCCCGTTTGCAGACGTCTCCTGTGTTCCCGAGAGGCCATGTGGGTACTTTTAACTTGCAAATCAACAGGGGGCCGTCCACCAGGATCAGATGGACAGGAGGTCCTGGCATAGGGTCCTTTGAAACGCCCAACGTCGCACGGTCCTGAGCGAGTCTACCCGGCGCGGTGCAGCAAGGAAAGGGACCTCCGATTCTTCCGGGTGTCACGGCACACCCCGCCCCTGAGACTCACAGCAGGGACCGGCACCCTCTCTACACTCCTTCTTTGTCCCTTGCTTTCCGTTACACTGGACTTCGATTTTCTCCTTCTAAGGTTGTGTCATTGTGATCAGAAGGCTGCTTCAAAGAGGACCAGTCCATGACCAGACTTGGGTTAGCGGTCTGAGAGAGAAAAGGATTCCCCTTGCCATCCTAGCGAGAGCCAGCTCCTGCTGACACGCTCAGCCGCGGGACCAAGAGGATCGGACGAGTGCTGTGCTGGGCTCCGGGCGCAGGAGAGCCACTTGGTCCTGCCCTCACGGAGCTTAGCGTCCTCTGGGACGCAGACACGGCGGTGAGCGCCGTGACGAACAGAGGCGCACGGTCTGATGGGCCCAGTCACGGGGCAGGTATAGTGTCTTTTATATTCATCCCAGCAGACTGCATGGCCTCCAAAAGCTGAGAAGTTTCCAGTGCTAGGAAGAAAGAACTACTTTTTGTTCCATAGACTGCACTACAAACTAAGCAACTGTCTATATTTAAAAACCCAAAGCAGGCAGGGGTGTTGGGGGGGAGGGACATGCATTCCAAGTCACAGGAAGCATCATGATAGCTGTGGCGGCACGTGGCGCTCTCGGGCCAGTGGTGGCAGCCTTCTGTGGTTGGTGTGACCTGGCCTCACTAGGAACGCCTGGTGTCCGGGGTCCTGGGTCAGGCACCTGGCCGGCCCGGCTCTGACTGCGGCCAGCCCTCCACTCATTCTTAGGAGCGCATCTATCCAAAACCCTGAAAGGGAAGGATGAAATAAAGTGACGTGACCATGAGCGAAATGAGCTAAGGGCAGAAGAGCCAGGCCCAGGGTAGCCGGGGCTGCCGACCCAGATGTCATCAGCACAGGGAACACCTCAGAATCAACGAGAGGAAGGGACCCTCCCCTGCTCTGGGCACATGCAATTATGCGTGAACTTCTGGGATCCGCGCCCTGAGAAGGAAGAACAAATTCCCTCCCAAGTCCAGCTCTACAGTTTTCTAAGAACTGAGATGTGAGAACCAACCATTGGAGGGTTTGACGTCGCGTGCACTTGACCTGTGCAGTAAGATCCCATATTGAGGCAGAACGAGAAACACGGGTATTAATTAGGTCGACTGGGCTACTTGTATTGCGTATGTGACTACCTCACATACCTTCGGAGGCCTTCGGAGATAACCACGCAATCTCCCCAAAGCTTCCTGCCCCCGACATGGCAGAGTCCGGCCTCGTTGCATCTTCCATGTACATGGGCCACTCTGCATAGCACCTAGGAGAGGTGGTCCCGCTTCAAAGAAGCAGAGTCTTCGCTGTTTCCCTGGTAATGGTGAGTTCTGCAGTGCCTCTCAATTTCTAATATGGTCAGAGTCCCAACGGATAAAGAAGATCTGGAAAGTGGTCTTTAATACGCCATTGCACGGCCACAGGCAATACCGCCAAGCTTTCTTAGCAACTCTCCCTGCACCCTGACTGCCCCCAGCATGGGGGCCCAGACGGGGGGAGCACTGAACAGGACAATCGGGTATGCTGTCCCTTTAAAACCAGAATGCCTGTTTCCTCTCTGTAAGAAAAGTAAATCACACTATAGTGAGTTGAGCTTTGAAAAAAGCATCCATCCATTAAAGTTCATGGATTCGCGTTTCCAGATTGTCCCTCCCCTGGCTAGGTCTCAAGTTACAGCCTTGTACAACCCAAGTCTAAATAATATTCACCATGATAAATGGCACCATAACTCCGATATCCACAATCAATCTTTGCTTTAAAGATACATCCATCTTCAATAATGTTGATGGGGATTCTGTAAAATGGGAAACGTGACTGCTTTCCCGACCTCGTGACGGTGGGGGACGGAAGCTCTGAGTGATGGCTGTCAGCTCACATCTGGCTGCAAAAATAAATTAGCCTTATGTAGACAAATGAAAGGGCCAGTTCTGCCTAGAAAACAGCCACTCCTGAGCAATGGCTAATTTATAGGACTTCTTTCTGGAAAGTTCCTGGCTGAGGCAACAGTCTGCTTAGCTATCTCTTTAAACGATATCTGCAGCTGTAAATAACTTCAGTACCAGGGACCATACAAAGTACAAAGGGGCAGGAATGGAGGAGAAACAATAACTTTTCTCATGTTCTCACACATGATTAAAATGCAAACCTCTTCCCTTCAAGGAGGGGGGGACCCTTTAACCAAATGATTTTATATTTTAACACTGTACTCCCCTCTGGCGCATCTTTTTCTCCTTTTCACTTTCTGGCTCTTTTCTGGTGGTTTGAGGACCCATCTAAAAAGTGCACAATCTGGGGGCGGGGGGGGAGGGGGGACGGTAGACTTTCCTTTTCTTCCTGGAAAAAATATCCTTTCGAGCATGTGTGAGACCCGAGCCTCATCGCCGTCTTTCTGGGGGTAGGAAGGGGGCTTAGAGACCCCAAGTAACAGAGAAAGAGAAAAAACATCTCTTGGGTTTTCGTAGGTGGTTTCAAAAATAGCGTGGAGTAAAAACACTTCTTAGGTCCTAAAATAAATAGAAGAGCAAGCTTTTGCCGGGGAGGATGGAAAGGAAACTCGATCCCTGTTCTTTACGTCTCTGACCTTGTCCCACTGAGGAAACGCGGACCCTTCGAGGCTGCTGTAGGAAGTGGGGAGAGCCGGCCGCCCGAGCTCTGCGGGGCGCAGGCGGCTGGGGGTGGGGGGGTCCCGGGCGGGAACACGGCCTCTCTCTCTGGCAGTTGCTGCCTGCCGAGGTGGGGAGGGTTAACTCTGGGAAGGTTGAAGGCTTACAATAATGCTGTGAAGACAGAAACATCACAGGCTTTCCTGGCAAGGGGCTTACAGAGGGTAGGAGGGACTGCAAAATGAACTCTCTCAGGCTTTGTCGGCAGGCTTTCCCAAGGCCCAGCCTGGCCCCTTTGATAAATGACACATGTCATTCTGTCACAGCCTGACAGTGCAGCTGGGAGGGCTGCTGATGTATGGCTCCAGTGAAAAGGAAATCAACTTTTTGGCACCAAGTGAGCCTGTGCCCTGTATAAGGATTTTGTTTCTCAAAAAGTGAAAGATAGACTTAGGATTAGAAAAAAAAAAAAAAAAAGTTGAAAAACAGATTGAACGACAGCTTACACTTAACATAAATTAACTCCGTAATGGCGAAATGTGCTAGCCTGTGATAAATAAAAGCTACATTAGTCAATTATTAATCACACTCTAACTTGTAGCCCAAACCCATGACTTAAATCTGGGGCCTGAGCTGCCTTACAAACAGATAAGACAGTGTCTGATAGATGTCTTCCAGAGGGCAATCAGGAAGGAATCAAAGACTCAGTGGGCTCACCAATGGGAAGGGGTGGAAGGTTCTAGAAAAACAGAGGGGAGTGAGCAGGAAAGAAGGAAAGACCCATTCCTTGGAGACAGAGTACCTACGGACTACACAGGAAAATTAAATATAACAGCTACATCCAAATACTTCTCTCCTATCAGGATGTAACTTGGTCTGAATATTTGAAGCATTTGCAGACTGCAAACAAATGTTTACACTTGTATATATGACTTTGCTTTAAAAATATGTTGCTAGATTTGAGCCTTCCCTCCTTCCCCCTTATTACTGAGTTACATCTTTGAAATCTAACCCCTGGGGGTGTTCCTAGCCTAGCATTTATTCCCAAACTAATTGTTTACCGCAGATTATCATTGAAGCGTCACATTTTACCAAACAAATTGACATTTGACATTCATGCAGAGCAAACCCTCCTCTTGACCAAGTGGCTCTGGTTTGGCAGAGTTCTAAAGATCATGCCAAAAAAAAAAAAAAAATCAACCTCTTAGGGCTTTGAGGTGTCCCTATTCTTCATAATACACAGCATGAAGTGAAACCCACCACCAGGATGCAGTCTTCATCGACTGCTCTCTGCGGTGCCCCCCAAGGCGTGCCCCTCAAGGCTTCCTTCTCCTGGGGGAGAACCTTCCCCTTTGGGGGCACGATGTGCAAGATGGTCAGCTGCTCCTCAGCAGGCAGCACTACATTTCCATGGCCGAGGGATCCTAATTCCTCCCGCCCAGCAGATCTGTTGAGATTGTGAGGCCACTCCTGATGTTCCCAAGGGCACACTGAGGTCACGGGGCACCTATGCAGAGAACAGACCCACTCAGTCAGGAAAGTCACAGGGACACACTGACAAGTCAGAGTGCGAAGCCACATCTCCAACATGCTTGTGAGCCCCAGTTTCACTCACCTAGAGCCTCACCTTGCCTTGCTCGAAGGAGGTAGATATTCAAGAAATGTTTGCTGTGTTCAATTCCAAATACCCACTATTTCCATAACAAAGGCAAGGAAGCCATTTCTCTTTAGAAAGCTACAGTCCGGTGGCCAGGCTACTCTTCCCTGAGTTAGCAGGAAGTGGGCCCAGGAAGCATTTCCCAAGCCCAAGGCCTGCCATCATACACACGTGCAGCCAGTCTGGGTCTTCTGCGCAATGACACACTTCCATATGTCTTGACATGAAAATGAAAGAAGGGCCCAGAAGTTGTTGATTTCAGCTTACTTACAATTTTACATGTAAAAATACACTCAAATTTTACAAAACTAAAATTCTCTGAGCACAACCAGCCTTTTCTTTTCTTTCTTTCTTTTTTTTTTTTTTTACACAAAAGAAGACAGCTGTTGCTTCACGAAGGCTACTTCCTCCAAATCAGGGGTCTCTGCGATGGGTTCAAGGGATCACAGGGTAGTCGAGTAGTAATGCTTGAGGGGTCCTCCGATAATCTGAACCCTTCCTTTGCAGATAAGGCAAGGGAGGTTTGAGGAAGGAAGGGAAAGATCAGTGAGAGAACAAAAAAGCAGGCCTCTGCCCTGCGCCCAGGGACCCTCCCACAGGACGCAGTACTCCAGAATGTGCTCAGAGTCAGCCTTCTGCATTGTGATATGTACAATTAATAGGCAGGCTCCAAATCGAGTCAAGTGTTTGAAATAGCCCCTAAAGCCAATGGTTTCTTCCCCGGCTATAAATAAGAGCTTGGGGATGGGGGAGGGGGGGAATCATACATTAAAACACAGGCTGATGTTTAAACTTCTCCCTTCCTCCAGCTGAAATATAATTTTTCTTTAGTCCATAAAAAATTCAGATAGTGTGCAGAATGTTTATATAATACCAAGGTCCCTCTTTAAAAGGTTTATACTTTTACTTTATGACCTGTCCTTGATTTGACACTTCCGCTCATCAGAAAGGGATTTATAAAATAATCCTGAAGGTGAGGAACACACATGTGTCAGGGACTCTCTGGGTTTCATGACACGAAATTTAAGAAGAGAAAGAAATCCTGTTAAGCTCTCTTTAGTCACCAATAGACATCAAAGGTAATAATTAAAGAAGACAGACGTCATAAAACATAAATTTATGTCTCTTTTAATAATGCACAGGCACCGTAGTGTGTAAAACATCTATTAGGTTGGAAGAACATGAAAACGTTCCAAGAAGAAAAATCTATGTTTTGTTTTGGGGTATTTTCCCTTCCTTTAAGGAAAAAAAAAGTGAGGATCCTTTTTTTTTTTTTTTTTTTTACAAGTTTAAACCGAAGTCTTTCAAAACCTTTGCCATCTGTGGGTACATGAACTATGAATGACCCCGAATGATTTGCACTCTGCTCAGAATCCCTTAGAAAGCACGGGAAAAAGTATCATTAAGAATGACTGATGACTGTCAGTCAGGGTTGACCTCGTCCAAGCTTTGGTCTCTGCCTCCGTAATAAGGTGCCCTTTATTAGTGGTAACACTCCATAAAAGGGGTGTGTTTAGTCACAGGATAGCGGCCTCCACATGCCCATTGCTTCTCTCTCAAAGATTGATTGCTGCTCATTTTAACTGCCTTCCCCGCACATCCAGGGCAGAGCTGCAGGGGAGGCCTGCGAAGCCCCGGAGCAGAGCCAGGGGCTGGGAGCTCGGTGCCTGCACCCGGGGCTGGCCGGCGGCGGGGGTCAGTGGTGCGGGTTGGTTTGATTTTGTTTTGGTTTGAGGAATCCGCCTTTCAAAAAAAAAAAAAAAGACTCCACCGCAAAACCCAGATGTGTGTTCGATTCCAGGGCCTGGACGAGGAAGCCCAGGCCAGCATCTGTGTCTGCAGATGTGAACTGAGGACCCACTTAAGTGTTAACTTGTCTTGAAAACAGACGGGCTCTGGGCCTGCGACCCTCCCTCTCTGAAATCAGCAGTTCCGAGCAAATCAATGAGGAGACTGCCTGCAGAATTAGGCCTCATAACCAGCCTGACATCAAAACACAAAGATGTAATTATTACCCATTAAAACTGAACATGTGTGAAACTGAAAAAAAAAAAAAACCTTCCCTATACGAGCACATAAAACCCATCTAGTGCTTTTGTATTAAACTATTAAATTATTTTTAAGAAGCAATTGCTATAGAAACAGACAAATGAATTTATATATATAAAATCTCTGCGTATCCCTGAATCCCTTGCTCCAACTGAGCTCTGGTTGAGATAACTGAGTGCCCCGAATTCCCAGGAGGGACTGCAGAGGGGTAAATGTATTATTATCTCCGTCATCACCCTTGCAACCATCACGAGGTAGCAGGCCCTGAATCACTCGGAGGAGACGGAGGGGCCGTACCTCGAGCAGGTGCTCCACAGAGCAGAGGGTGCGTCCCATGCGAACTCCTCCATTCCAAATACGTCTGCAAACAAATTTAGCTCACAGGGTGATTAATTTGCAGAAACCCCTTGGGAACGAGCCAGACTCTCAGCAGCCTAATGCCTTCAGCCAGCTACTCCCAGAAATTTAGCCAAACACCACAACAAGCTCCCACTTTCAGAAAACCTCCTGAGAGCCCTGGGGTCGGGTTACCATGTGCACAGCACCTACTGGATTTGGATGTGTTGCCACAAAAATTAGGGGGGAAGTGGGGAGTTGAGGTGAAAGGGAGCCCTACCTAAAGCAAACACTTAGCACCTCACTTTCAGGAACTCGGAATAAGCCTGGGGGCGCCTGGGCGGAGAAGGGATCCCAAGCGGCCCCCTGCCCCCCGACAGGGCTGGCACCATCGCTGCCCCTGAGCGGCTAGAGGCTCTTGGCCATCCCTCCGCCCCAGCCCCACACACCAGCTTCCCTGGGCTCAGCACCGAAAGGGGTGGGGTTGGAAGGAGACAAGGCTCTTTTGTGATCAACACAGTTCCAAGCTGGTCTTCCCCCAGAGCTTTGGAGACACTCATTTTCCCAGTTCAAGGAAAGTGGGTAAAAACATGCTTAAAAACCACCCCTGTGAGTCTTCCGCATCGCCAGGGGAGGACACTGATCGGCTCCCTTTTTCTAAAACAAATGCTTATTACTGATTCGAAATTGACAAGCAATCCAAGTTCTACACCTGCTGAAGGAAGTGAGGAAACGTTGCTCCTGCAGGAAGTGACACGCGCAAGGTAGCTCCACCTCCGCCGCACGAACCCCGACCTTTGCGCGCTTCTCCCTTTGAAACCCCCAACGTGCTGTGTCCCTTAATATATTTAGCGTTTCATATACGAGTCACACAGTTGCCAACAATTTGAATTACTTCCGGGCCAACTTGGACTATTTCTCCAAGTGTTGATTTCCAATGACTTTCTGGAGCTAGAGCGGTTTCCTTCCGTCTTAAAATTTTATAAAATTAATATGTACATATGTATTTATATTTATATGACACACACACACATATATATATATGACACATGTATATAGTCAAAGTGGGGGTGGTTTGAAGAGGTTTCTGCCTGGCATAGTGATGGTAAGGTATTGTTTACGGTCACATTATTTGTCTGTATTTGGCTCTTCTCGATGCCAGCACCTTCCCAGGTAACAATAAAACTTAGCAGGAAAAAACAGACATGTTTTACTGTTATTTTCATGTAGCTAAGAACTGAAGCAGGTCAGGCTCTTATAGAGTATTACACAGTTTACTGCATTAATAATAGGATGCCCCACTGCTGTGACACATTCTGTACTTGAAATAAATATTAGTCACGATACTTGCGTTTTAAATCCACATATTTTAAAGCCGTGCTAAAGCACTGGCATGAGCAGTGGCGATCTTGCCAATAAGGCGTATTAACCATTTTGAAAAGAGCCTTCACTTCGGTTCAGTGTTCATTGGTATGTCGCACCATTTCTTGCTATGAATCTTGCAGCTGGCTTTTAAAAATAGTAAAATGTAATAAATACAGGTTTCTGAAAAGTTCACATTCCCAAGTCAGAATGTATACTGACCTTCACTGCTGATTTAATTTATTTCATCATATGATCTTGCTGAAGATGCACTTTACTTTTTAACTAAAAACTGGCGGATATTTTTTACAACCAAATTTTCTAAAGCTCCATTCAGTCCAAGCTCATCACTCCCCCCCATACATCCACACCTCCAAGCAAGCTTTAAAGTGGAATTTATAAGCCTGTGAGTACTTGACCTATATTTACCATATGCTAATTTTCTCCAGAAAGGAGCTTACGGAACACACCTTGAAAAACTGCAGCTAGCAAGTTGAGGCAGAAATGCCTGTATTTCAAATTTGGAAATGCGCACAGAGTTCAATACGTGGATGGCTGACGCTGCCTCTGCTGCAGGGGGGCGGCCCTGTGACTGGTGGCTTGGAGGGATTCTGCTTGGCTATCTTCCTGCAGAATGTGCCGCAATCACAGAAAAATCAGGAAATCCTGTATTGCATTTTGCTGAGAAAATAGAAATGGTAAAATCTAACGTAACTGGTTCCTGACCACCTCCCCCCCCCGCACTTTAAAAACAAGAGGCAGATCCTTGCTCATGTTGGCGTAGAATTTCAGAAAGACACAATGGACATAGGAAGGGAAAAAAAATGTCTATCATCTAAAAAAACTGCTTACTGCGGCAGCAGTGTGGTGGGTGTACAACAAAAGCGAATCCAGAAACGAGAGACCGCAAAACATGAAAAGGTTAAGCAAGCACTTTAGCTAATAGGCCTTCCTAGGAAATATGAAGTGAAAAGAACATCAAAGTTGTGATTCGACCTTAATGTTGTAGTTTGATTTTACTGTGAAACAATGGAATCTATAAACAATTTAACGCTAATTAAAATAGAAATCCAATCTAGATATTCCCAAACCAGAAAATCCAAGCAGGTGATTGAATTCAAAGAAGCACCAAA